>CM057456.1:1303330000-1303822500 GCA_016271365.2 Neoceratodus forsteri
AACAGACAAAATAGTGTGGGGTAAACACAGTGATTGCCATTCACCTCCACTTCTGCAAAAGTCCATTCAGTATTCGGTGAGCTCCCTTTTCTCCATGGTGTTCGCAAGTCATCTGCAGGGCTACACTCACTGCAGCCTCAAAAAGTGCAGTGGAGAAAACAGACACAGCGAGGATACAGTGGAGGGCTTCAGCTGGTGAAGGTGTCATGTTTCAACACCACTACCGTTGTTCAGTCAGTTTCAGATCCAAGGAGTGTTTTTCTGAAGCAAGATATCTGCAGGGTCTGCCCCTGCAGCCATAAAAACAACCACCTGAACATAGTGAAATGGAACCCTTTAGCCAGATTCTGCTGTGTTTTTTTTTTTTTTTTTTTAAATCTTGCCAGACATACCTTTTCTGGGCATCCCAAAATCCAGGGTGCCCAGCTCAGCAAGAGGAGCCATTACCCATGTTCTCTGTATGAGAACAGTGGGACTTTCTTGAGTTCTGTAGCCACAACTGGAAGTCGTGCTGTGTGGTGCAGTGATAGCACTGAGCCACTAATCCCCTGTTCTGCCTTTCTGTCTCTGTCTCTCTCTTTCTCTGTCTATCTATCTATCTATCTGTTAGGAGGACTAGGGAGTCCATCCCCACTACCACTTCTTTCTCCCCTGTCCCCTCCATGTCACCAACCTGCCATTCTGAATGTTAGTTTTTGTAATACATAAGTGAATTGGGTGACCTTCCCTAGTACTGCTTCTCTGCAGTCACCCTTTTCCAGGTTACTCACCCCCGTTCCCCAAAGTGCAGCCCAACACTGGGTACCCAGTCCCCGGTTTTGGAATCTCACCTGCAATGAAGAAAACTATATCTTGATTATGTTTTTTTCTTTTTAAACCTGTAAAACAGACAACGGTCCCTCACCAATTTGATCTCTCCACCCTGACCTCCCAATCAGCACTCAACACTCCACACCTCCACCACAACCCCCACACACCCACACTCACCTGAACATGTCCCATGGTGTGGATCCACTCTCCGACTGATGACACATCTTGCTACTGGAACCAGTGACTGTGATATAAAATAGAGAGATAGATAGATAGATAGACAGATAGATAGATAGATAGATAGATAGATAGATAGATAGATAGATAGATTGATAGATAGATAGATAGATAGACAGACAGACAGACAGACAGACAGACAGACAGACAGATATTTTATTTATAAAGTGCCCTTTTCTGAAGACTCAGGGCACTGTACAATTAGAATATTACAACTTTTAGAATTGGACAGTACAAATAGAATTAACGGGGAGTCAGCATACACTTAATCTATCTAATTTAAAACATTTCTGCAAATTCTTTAATCATTAAAATCCTGTTGGAATAGGTAGATATTCATGCCCTTTTTAATGGCTTCTAGCGAGGAAGCCTCCTTCAAATAACCATGTAATGAGTTCCACAGGGAAGGTGTGGCCACTGAAAATGCTCTGCCTCCTGAATGCTGCAACCTAGCC
The DNA here is from genome assembly GCA_016271365.2 of Neoceratodus forsteri. NCBI lineage: Eukaryota > Metazoa > Chordata > Ceratodontiformes > Ceratodontidae > Neoceratodus > Neoceratodus forsteri. Next base: position 1,303,331,503 of record CM057456.1, read on the forward strand.
ATGGCAACTCCAAGGAGGCAACCCTCAGCAGAATAGAGTTCCTGGGGTGGCCAGTAGGGGACAAGGAGATCTTGCAGATATAACTGCCCCCTTTCATGGAGGGTCTTGGAGGTCTGAAGCCCTACCTTGAAGACAATCCTCCACCTGACCGGTAGCCAGTGCAATTTGTGGAGGACAAGGGTAATATGACCACACCATTTCACACCCATCAGCATTCTTGCAGCCATGTTCTATACCAACAGCAGATAGCAGAGGTTGTTTCCAGATAACCCTAGCTACAGGGCATTACGGTAGTCCAACTTAGATGTGACAAAAGCATGCACCAGCATGGTCAGGTCCTCAAGAGGGATTAGGGCTCAGATCTGCGCAATGTTCCTAAGATGGTAAAATCAATTTTAAGCACAGCTGACACCTGAGCATCAAGTGTAAGGCCATCATCTAGAATCACACCCAAATCCTTCACCTGTCTGGATGGAGTAAGGGAAACTCCCCCAAGCACTAAGCCAGGTGGTATCCCCTCACTCCCCCCTTCACCATAATGACCCAGATCCACCACCAGTACCTCAGTCTTGTCTGGGTTAAGTTTAAATCAGTTTTGAGTCATCCAAGTCTGGATATCCTCTAGGCAGCTGTTAGATACAAAGTTCGACGTCTGGTTATTGGGCGCACAACACAAGTATAGCTGGGTATCATCTGCATAACCAAGAAAATCCAGCCCATACTGCCTAATAATGTCTCCCAATAGCAGCATATACACAATGAACAATAAAGGTGACAAGACTGAACCCTGTGGAACTCCACAGCACAGAGGCTTTGGGTTAGATGAGGCCAACCCCACCATCACCATTTGCACTCTGTCTATCAAGTATGACCTGAACCAGTTGATGACATTACCAGACAGGCCACACCAGAACCGGAGGTGATCAAGAAGCACCTCATGATCCACAGTGTCAAATGGCACTGAGGTCCAGGAGGACTAAGATAGTACACTCTCTCCTGTCCCTCGCCATCAGGAGATCATATGAGAAACTAAGGTAGGTGCAAGTCAATGTATTTTAATGGGATTTTGAACGCTGATAGATAAGTTTGTCATTTTTGCATATTTTAACCCCACATTTTCAACATGGCCTTTTAGGGACCACACCTCATGACCAATGGTGGTAGAATTATGCAGATCAGGCCCAAAATATGATTTTGCAGTCAGCAGGCAAAATTATGTTTCAAGTGGGATTTCAAATGAGAAGGCTATGTTGAAAATTTGAGGTCAAAATGTGTAACAATGGCAACGTTTTGAGCATACATTGGAACTTTCCTATACTTGCTCATAACTCTGGAAATTTAAAATATTTTAACCCAAAATTTTCAGCATAGCTATTTTTTCATACCACTTCATGAATATGACAGCTGTCATTTTTTTAAAGTCTGGCCAAACTTTGTTTTCACACTTGTAGTGTAGAATGATGTTTCAGTGATGTCCAGTTGTGTTTTCAGCAGGAATTTGAAAATGTTTCACCTACCTAGTTCATGAGGTGAGATAATAAGGATGATGAAATGTCCAGGTTGTTACTGAATGTTGCAATATTTCAAAGTTCACTTATGACTTTGATAATTTTCAAAATTTTACTCCAAACTTTTAATATAGCCATTTTCCACACCACCTTATAAATGTGACAGGTGTCATTTATTTAAATTCTGGACAAGATATTTTTTCACACTTGTGGTGTGATTTTTTTTTGTCCCATATACTTTATATGCTGCATGTCATGTTTATAAGGGCAGTCATAAAATGACTATCTTAAAAGCAGGCGGACAAAATTAAATACAAAAAAATAGTGAATGTGTAAAGCGTGAACGTGCCAGGCCTGACACTTCTGTAGGTGGACAGAGTCTTCCCAAAGGGATCTACATCTGTTCCTGCAAGTCCCAAAGGAATCTGCATGAATGAGGATATGGTTCAACTATCTCAAAAAGAAAGGAAATTCTTAGCAAAAAACATTGTTAATACACCAGTTAGAGTAGCTTAATGGCAAAAAAAATAGAAAAATGTGGCATTAGGGTTTCGAACCCTAACTCCCCATCCCCCAACCCCACCCCTAAGTAGCAAAAGAAAAAAACATTATGATTTTGGATCTTCAGAGCCTAGGTGAATCAGTGACGGGGTCAACCCTAATGCTCACCCCTCCCAGTCTCTAGCCTGCAGTCCAAAGCACAAGCCATAGCTCCAAGCCACTGCCTCATGGTGACACACTCTTCAAAGGTAAAGAAGTATGTCTCACCACATGTTGTCAACAGTTTGTTGCAGCTTTCTTCTCACAGGGCCCTATGGGCCCTGTGTGAAGAAAGGAGATCATGTGTGATGTTGTTTGCTCAGGGACTGAGGTGGGCATTAGGACTGACAACCCCAAGGAAGACCCACCACTGATTTGCCAAGACTCTGCAGACCCAAAACCCTAATGATTTTTTCCTTTTGTTGCTTGTGGGGTGGGGGTGGGGGCATTAAAGTTGGAAATTCTAATGTCACATTTCCTTATTTTTGTTGTGTGAAGTTACCCTAACTGGTGCTTTAATAACATTTTTGGCAAAGAATTATAGTGGCACAGTAGCACCACTATAGTTGGGGTTGAATCAGTCAATCAATCAATCAATCAAAATCTTTATTTATCCAGGCGGGCACCAATGAGCAGGGCTCATTTGCAAGATGAACCTGGTCATACAAAAATCATAGTATATTAACATGGTAAAACATAATGCAATATTATACAAAGAAGAAAACTATACGTATGTACATCAACATTTGAGTGAGAGGGCCTTTACAACAGATAGGCTCATAACTGGATACAGCTAGAATGTTCACTTAAAAGGAGAAAGACGGGCAAGAAGACGGATACCAGCTTAGGAAGAAATGACGGGGTTGGCATAGTTAACTGGCATACTTCAGGGAAGGGGGTGGAACTTGGCCATGGCTAAAGAGAGGCAGAGAAGCTGGTATTTTGGTAGGGGGAGAGAGAGGCAGGGGCAGAGACAGGGTGGGAGGCAGGATGGGCAGAAGGGAAACTAGAAAATAGGTGAGCTAGTGATGTGGGAAACATTTGCAGGATTCCTTCATGAAGCGGTCATAGAGTGAATTGAAAATATTCAGGCTAACAGGACAGCTCAGCTTCAAGTTTTTTTGCATATTGTTCCACAAGGAAGGCAATGAGAAACTTATGGCAGATCTGCCGAAATGAGATTTGACCTTAGGTACTCACAAGGCAATTAGGGAATAGCTTCTTAGAGCATAGGCACCTATCATACTCAGGGGAATACAATCAGAGAAGTATAAGGGGAGCTTGTTGGTAACCACTCTGAAAGCCCATAGAGCAGCATTTCTATTTCTCCTATAATGAAGGGAAGTCCAGTCCACCACAGTGTACAAGGAGCAATGGTGTGTGGAAAGTGGAAGGCCTGTTATGAACCTGATTGCTCTGTGGTATAGGGTGTCCAACTTAGCCAGGGCAGAGGCAATACAATGGCTATAGAGAAGGTCCACATAATCTATTAATGAAAGGAATGTGGCTTGAACCAACTGCTGCTTGGCATTCCTAGTGAGGAAGTGGTTAATCCTGTAGAATAGTCCTAGTCTTTGTCTTAGTTTATTCTGTAGTTCTTCAAGATGTTCAGAGAAGGAGAGTTCGTAATTGAGCCATACACCCAGATATTTGAATTTTGGCACATAATCTAGATTTTCTACAAGTACTGTGGTAATCTGAGGGATAGCCCCAACGCAAGATGGATTTGCCGCATAGGAGGATGGGGAAAAGAGCATTGCTTTTATTTTTCTCGCATTAAGCAGACGCTTTTTGCTTATGAACTGGTATTGCAATAGGTTAAATTCAGCTTGGAGGTCTTCACAGGCTGCTTCTGGCATAGGACGATTCAAATAAAGTACTGTGTCGTCAGCGAATGAGTGGATATTGGCTTTATTGATGTTGTCATCGATGTTGTTAATGTAAACCGCAAACAACAGAGGACCAAGGATAGACCCCTGAGGCACACCTCTCTGTAGGGGTTTAAGTGGCAAAAGATCACCTTCAGCCTTAACCTGCTGTTTCCGCTCCACAAGGTAGACAGCAAACCAGTACATAGAGTTAGGGTCCAGACCTAGATTACATAGGGAGGAAAGAAGCAGGCTATGGTTGACTGTGTCAAAGGCCTTACTTAGATCCAAAAAAATGGCACAGACAAAATTCTTATTGTCAAGGTCGAGGAGCCAATCATTAGTCACTTTTGCTAGGGCAGTTATGGTGCTGTGCTTTGCTCTGAATCCAGACTTCACTGGGTTTAACAGACTCCTGGATACAAGGTACACCCTTAGCTGACCACTCACTATCTTTTCCAATAATTTAGACAGAATGGGGAGGAGGGAGATCGGTATATAATTATTAAGGTCGCAAGGGTCACCTGATTTGAGCAGAGGGATGACATGGGCTACTTTCCATTGCGAGGGGAGGCTCCACTGGGATAGTGACAAGTTGAAGAGGTGTGTGATTGGCACTGCCAACACATGGTATGCACATTTCAGAAAGTAAGGCTCTATAGAGTGCAAACCTGCACCCTTCTTGATATCCAACTGCAGCAATAGATCTTCAACCTCTTTTAGAGAGGCAGGCAGGAGGGAGAATTCCTATTTGGTAGCAGGAGACTTATGAAACAGTAATCCCTGCTGAGTGTGGATAGCATTAGCAGGGGATGTGTCAACTGCTAGCCCAGCAGTTGCAAAATGATTATTGAGGGCATCCAGTATCTCCAGTATGAATAGGCTGTTTAATGTTAAATCCATAACTTTGCACTCCAATTGCTTTACCACTGTTCAACATATTTGCACAAAATTTTTCATGTGTCGTCTCAGGAGCAAGGTCTCTTGATATGTTAAGTTTTGTTCTGGTCAGATGTGCAGATTCTGAGATTTTTTTTGCCATTATTTTACCATCGCCTAATGCCCAGACAATTTGGAATTTTGGTCTGAAAGTGTTATGGTAGAAAGGGTATGAGCCAGAATGGTGCTTTTCATTGGTTTGATGCAAAAAAAAAAATGAATCCATTTCAGAGGATAAGGATTTGAAATTTAATTTCTGAGCATGCTCAGTACGGTCTTTTGGATAGCTGTTTTATACGAAAAAAATAATTTGGACCATATGAGAAAGGACCATGTTTTGTAATGGGGGGGGGTAATCTTTTTCATTAGAAAGAAATATTTTTTTTCATATAGTCATCATCTTGTTTCTGTTTTTTTTTTTTTATTTTCAAAAACCGTAAAAATTGTCTCATGGAAACATAAGAGTGTAACAAAAGTTGGGGTACTCAACCCCAGAAAAAACAAAACACATTAAGACTCCTTCTTAGTTTTAATCCATAATGTTTTTTTTTTCCTTTTATTATTTCCAAGCAAACTGATTTCTTCAATAATTGACTCAGAATTTAACAGCATTCTTGATATATAATAACGTAGTATTTGTGACTTTCTGGAATGACCACATTCCTTCTTCAGACAAAAAGAGTTACTTAAATAATTTTCACTTTAAATTCAGTCCTTTTTAGACCCAAATTGCACTTTAGACATTCATTTCTAGTAAACTGTTTAAAAAGATAAGGGAACACATATTCAGTATTAATGGTTCTTTTCTTAATGTAATTAATTTAAATCAAATTATATTATTTATACTTTCCATATAGCAGGGGATAAAAACCTATGCAAATAATATAAAGTAACCTTCTGTTGGCATAAAAAATGCATTCCTCACCATTGACTGGGAAGGGGACAGGCCTGCTGCTGCCTTTCTCAATGAACTGAAAGAATAAGTACAGTATGCCCTTTCATTATTTGTATACTGTATATCATATGCATAGTAATTCTCAAATATTTTTAAATGAGTATTCATTTTTAATTTCTTTTCAGTACCAAAATATACCTGGCTAACCAGTGTCACTGGTTTAAAATGCATCTCCTGATTGTTCTTACCAAACTCTGTGTCTATGAACAAGTAACGGGAGCAATGTTTAGTTGCAAGCTTTCTTTCCTTTTAATATGTATTTTACTTTGCTAATATTCAAATTCAGGATTGAATCTAAATATTAGCAAAGTATTACATTGCATTAAGAGAAGAACCAGTAAAATTGAATATGTTTCCCTTATCTTTTTAAACAGTTTACTACAAATGAATGTCTAAAGAGCAAAAAGGACTGGATTTAAAGTGAAAATTGTTTAAGAAACTATTTTTGTCTGAAGAAGGAATGAGGTCATTCCGAAAAGTCACAATTACTATGTTATAGAAACTATATTATGGATTAAAAGCAAGAAAGATTATTTACATGTTTTATTTTTTCTGGGGCTGAGTACCACAACTTTTGTTACATTCATTTAATATACCCAGATGAGTGACCTCCCCCTCATTTATTTATATTTCAAAAGAAGGGACTAGAAAGAAAGAAATAAGATTTTTATAAAGAAAGTTAAAAAAGAAACAGAGGGAAACACTATTTTATGATTCAATCATGGAAACATACCAACACATGTAGCTTGCAAATCAGGTCCCCTTCCGGCGGATTCTGCAGTTATGTTTTGGAAAAATGACACAGAAATGTATTATTACATTCAAAAAAAATATTTTTGTTGAGACAGTTTTCTTTTTTTTGTATGGCCATATGAAACAAGAATCAGCCATACAAAACAAGATTGCCTTCTTACGAAAAAAAGAATTTGGGCTTAGGTTTTTTGTTCACATTTTTTTTTTCATATGAAGGAACCTTTTTCATGAGTACGACAAAACCTACAAGATTGTTTCAAAGAATATATACTATATATGGAGTGAGCCAAACAAAACTATTGAGACAAAGTTTGCACAGTGGTGTAGCCATTTGTTTTCAAGACAGGAAAATGCCAGGGAGTGGTAGAGTTGGCAGTGGTGAGTGAGAGGAGTAGCGTCCAGAGCAAAGTGACAGAAGCAGTTGAGGAAATTTCATTCTGGCTAAGGAAGTCATGGGAGTGGCATATTGGACTACGTCACAGTAGTCAAAGGTAAGTATTATTATCTTCTGCACCAGTTTGTGCCTAGCCACTAGAGGGAGGCAATTCTGGCTCCTGTATAAAGTGCCAAGCTTGGGGCACAACTTTTTCAGGATAGCATCAATGTGGTCTGAGAAGGTGACATGATCAAGCCAAACACTGAGATACTTGAAAGAGGAAGTGTGCTCAATTACTGTCCCATCAAGAGTATGGAAGAAGGGCAGGGAAGGGAGTCTTGAGAGTCTCTGCCTAGTGCCGAAGGTCATGGAGACTGTCTTCTTGACATTGAGGAAGAGTTGATGAGTGCAAAACCAGTTCTGAACATTATTGAAGTCCAGTTAAAGTCTGTTTGCAACATCGGATGGAGACCGGACGGAGGTGAAGAAGACTGTATCATCTGTATATATATATATATATATATATATATATATATATATATATATATATATATATATATGTGTGTATAGAAGAGATGGTGCAGATGGATGGGAGGTCATTTAGGAAGATGGAGAACAGGATAGGACCCAACACGGTCCCCTGCGGGACACCTGTGTTGATAGGGAGTTGGGGGGAATAGAGTCAGTGATTCTGACTGATTGGGTTCGGCCTTTTAGATAAGCACAAAACCAGTTGGTGGCTGAGTCAGACAGACCTGCTGTGGAGAATTAAGTAAAAGAGGTGTGGAAAACTGTGTTGAATACCTTAGCAAGATTCACAAAAATGTCGGATATGATATGGCCACTGTCCATCCCTGAGAGGAACAAGTCAGTAAGCCTATTCAGAGAGGGGGTAGTGGAGTGATTTTTCCAAAGCCAGATTGGAAGTGGGTGAGGAAATTAGTGTTAGAGATTTAAAACAAGAGTTGTTTTAGAAACAGATGTTCTTGCAGCTTAGCCAGGGTGGGAAGGAGGAAACAGGGTGGTAGTTCCCCAGTGTTGAGGTATCACCACCCATAGATAAAGGAAGAATGATAGCATGCTTCCATCTGGTAGGGATGGCAGCCAGGTCAAAGGAAAGGTTGAAAAGAACAGACAAAGGGACAGAGATAGCTGAGGCTGAAAGGTGTAAAAGCTTAGGGTCCAAACCATCAGGTGAGCCGCCTTTAGTAGGATTTAGAGCATACAAAGCTTCCAGCAATTCTGTAGGGGTAACTTTGGAGAAGGAGAAGTTGTTTTATGTGTGGGTGACCGAGAGGAGGTGGAAGGTCCAGTCAGGTTCACTGCCAGTGAGGTGGCCAGAAGAGCAGAGCGCATGAGGTAAAGTATGTGTTAAACAACAGTGACACTAGCGTGATCGGTAATGAGGGAGTTGTTTATGTTGAGAAGGGGAGAAGGAGGGGTAGATGGAGGGGAGAAGAGAGAGTGAATCACTTTCCAAAATTTGGAGGGATTATTAATGTTAGAGTGGAAGGTGTAACTGAAGTACTGGCTTTGGCCAAACATGTGGCTTTTGTACATTTATTTCTAAAGGAATGGTAGGTTTTGTAGTCTTTATGAAGCTTAGAGCTTGTATGGAGCTTCCACGCTTGATCACACGCTTTTGGCAAGCTAGTGGTTCAGGCAAGAACCATGGAAGGTGGCTCTGCAGACCCTGACCCAGCTAAGGGCCATGCTTGTTCCAGGTGTCAAGGAATTTGTCCTTGAAGTAATCAACAGCTTCTTCTAATGAGTTCACAGTTACTATGGGGCCCAGTTTATGTACACTAGGTCACGTAGGAGGGGGCAAGATTCAGGGATTTGTATGAATGGATTAGTAAGGTTTTGTGTGGGCTTTGGTTCTATGAACTTTACGTAACAGGAAGGTCATGCAGTGGTCACTGAGTGCGTCTGATAATAATTGATGATGTGTGGGGTGCAAGGAAGTGCCCAATCAATTAGGGAGTGTTTGTCCATTTGTAGTTCATCCATGTTGGTTCTAGGATAAGCTGAGTCAAATTGAGAGCAATTATGTTATTCTGCAATTTTTTTTGAGTGGGGGTTGACCAGTTTAGATTCAAGTCACCCATAATGTATACATCACCCAAAGTGGTATGGGACGTGATAGAGCTGATAAGATCAATAGTAATTGAGGAGTGGATTCCAGATGGCAGTAGGCTCCTGCTACAAAAATGGGAATGAAGAAGGGAAGGGAAAGTTAAAGTATAAGCACCTTATAAGCTTTGGGGACTGAGACAGACATGATGGTGCTGAATTGGCTGGACGAAGAGACATAGATTGCCACGCTTCCACCTCTCCCTGCCCAGTCTTGTAGGGATATAGAATATCCCAGGATGGAGAGGGAGGAGTTGCCTATATTTTTGCTAAGCCAGGTTTCTAATAGGATGATTATATCAGGGCCGAGCAAGGCAACCAGAGGCTGGGCTAGGTCCATTTTAGGGAGGAGACTGCATATATTTATGTGAAGGAGTTTTAGGCCACGTGAATGCATGGTTAGACTTGGGGGGAGTTACCAATTACCTGTAGGAGGGGTTGTAGATGCAGCAGCACATATAGGGCATGGTCCAGGGTTAGGGTTTCTGTCGAGCAGCAGATAGGAGTAGGAGAACAATTACAATAAAGTGGAGTTTGGCACTCTTGAACCAAGACGTGGAGGAACATCTGGAGAGGAGGGTAGTTGGGTAGCAGAGGAGGGCTGGAAGCTAAGCATAAATATTAGAGTTGGTACATAAGCATTGCTAAAAGTGAGGCATGGGGTGGAAGGGTAGTGAGTCCAAGACTGGATGGGAGTGAGGGGTGATGGCATGGATGAGGACAGGGGATGGAGGGAGGTATGGCAGAGCGGTGCTAGTGCAGGAGAGGGCTGAAGAGGAGTATGGGAAGGGAGGGAGAGCAAGGCAGTGAGAAGCAGGAGATAGAGCCTGGTGTGCAAAGCAACATATTAGGGGTTAAGCAAAGGCTAACACTTGAGGGGTGAGGAGTCTACAGACGTAGTACTGGGCTGGATAATAGAGAAGAAACTGGCTCAAAGCTGTATAGTGTTGCAGGCCCTATGCCAGTCAACACGCCTCTGACACTATAGTTCCTTGTTACCTGCTGATTTGCTCGCTAAGATAGCAGAGTAAACTAGTGTGGTAAAATGACACAAAATTGGGACTGCCACTTTAAGAGAGATTAGACAGTGCCAGTCAGCAGCCTTAGAGAGGGATGAGTTTGAGGAGGAAGAGTATTTAATAGAGGTCGGGGCTGGGGTGGGACAAAATTACAGTGCAACACACAGAGGTTCATGAGGCAGAGTTATTTACAATTAACTGAGAATTTAGCAGAGGTTCAACTCACCATTTAAAAGCAGCACGAGCACAGCAGGCACCAATGCGGAACAGAGTCCAAAGTTGTAGGCCAATCAGATTATCAGCTTTAAAGATGAGCTCTCCTGGAGGAAAATGTGCCGTACCTGCAGTTGGGCAGGCAGGCCGAGGTGAGCACGCGGCCGGCTTGAGGAAATGCCACAGCCGCTGATCCATGGCTAGCCCAATTGAGGCTCAAGCAGTGTCCTGGAAAGGAGGGTATGATAAGCTAATATGGACAAACTGGATGACCATTGGTCTTTTTCTTTTGTTATCTTCTGTTTCTATGGCAATCCTGAGACTCCTGTTCTCAAATGTTATTCTTTTAATGCAAAAACAAATGTATCTATGTACTAAGGATGAAAGTGTACTGTTGAATCTTTATACATTTTTTCAAACCACCAATGCCCCACCATTTTCTAAGCCATTTGCTAGGTTTTCTGACATAGTATTGCTTATTTCCAGCTCCCCCAAGGTGCCTGAAGGATATAAGAATGCAAATAGATATAGTTGTTATTTGTTTTAGTTTCTAATAACATATCAAATGAAATACTGTCTACATGAAACAAACTATCACACTTGTTGGCCAGTAACATGCAACATATTCATTGGTGTAGATTTGCTTTGTGCATTTGCTATAGTACAGTAGAAATATAAACGTTTTGTGATCTGAGTAACTTTTAGTTAGACAAGGAACATGTGGAGGTAAAAATCCCAAAAGGAAACATACGGTACATTTACTTTGAAGTAAATCCACTGGAGACTGGATATGGTGAATTTATTGGACGCACTTTTTCTACAACTGTTTGGTTGACTAGAGTGTTAGACAGCTGCAGATGGACACAATTTTTCTTTTCAATTCAATATGTTCTCAGTATTCTGTCTGCAAGAAAAAGAAACCTTTGAATAAGTAGGCGACATTTACTGATAATTTCTTCCAAACTTCAAATAGCCCCCTGAAGAGAAGGTACCATAGCTTGAGTAGCAACATTTCAGGAGGCCATTGCCAATAGCGTCTGAGAAAATAGCTGCTGTAAGCACTATTACTCCCTGTCAGCAGTCAACAAGGTGTCATACATTTTAACAAATACAAGACAGTTTGAAGTAAGTCAATAGCAACCATTATTATTTTCTAATATAGAGATGAAAAAAAGACAAGATCTTAGTGGGTCTCAGACTTTGTCAATCTTTTACATAGATTACACCTGAATCCCTTATAGTGATGTTCCTGCTGCATTCCTTTCCTCTGTCAGATTCAGGTTGTAGATTACTGCCCCTAATATTTGCATCAGTGTGGTCAGGTAGATAAATCCTATTGATCTGAATCACCTTACATTGCTACATTCTGCGGCATATTAGCAGTTAAAGAGCTGCTGATGCATTAAAAACAACTTTGAAAAACATAATAATTAGATACAATTCAGCTTCCATTCCATACATATTCTAGAGATTCCTCCTCCTCCCCAGTATTTATTAATAAGAATATTTGCATGAATACATGATCTTTATCCGTTAGGGTTCATCTGCCTCTGTAGCTGGCTCCCTACTTAAAGTCATAATCCTCTGTTGTGACATCAAAGTCTGTTGCAATGGGAGTATCTGTGATGTCACAAGCAGTGCATTGTGACTTCAGGAAAAGACAGCAACAGGAAGAGATGAACTCTTCAGGAACTAAGATCCTGTTTTCATGCAGATGACCTAAGTAATGAATAATGGGAGGAGAATCTAAACTAATGAGAAATACAAGCTGGACCGTGTCTAAATATTATATTTTTAAAGTTCTCAGAAGGTGTCAGCTGCTCTTTAAAGGAAGTAGGGTTAAATTTACACCACAAGCCTTTTGTTAATTACACCAGAAGACTACTTGTCAGGCATGGACCAAGACCTGTAGCCTGCATTATCTGGTCAAAGGTGCAGACCCATGGTACTAGCCCCAAACCTGTGATCCTTAAGTGAAACAACAGACCCACTGGGTCACAGTCCTGAATGTGTAGTTGTTCTGTACAGGGCCCTGCAGGCCTTATGCAAAGCTGCCCACCCATTGGTATGGCTCCAGGCCTGCAGCTTTCTTTACAGGACCCTGCAGGCCCTACATGAAGCAGCAGACCCATGGAGCATGGCCCCAGACCTGTAACTTGAAGCAGCAGTCCTGTAGGGTATGGCCCCACACCTATAGCTTCCACCCATGGTGCATGGCTCTTGACATATGAAGTGGAGCCCCAGACTTTCAGATTGAAGCAGGAAACCCAATGGGAAAAGCCCCAGACCTGAAGCATGGCATTGGGTCACTAGGGCTGTGGATGGGGAAGGGGGTAAGCATTAGGGTTGAAAACCCTGGCACCACATTTATCTCCTTTTGTAGCTTTGTAACCCTAATGTATTCATTACTGTAGTTTTCTGCAATGAATATATACATAAATGTGGGACATGACATGGGTGAAAGCGAGGTAGTAGAAATATCTTCACAAGCTATACTTGACCTCCTGACCTTATGAGTGGCAAAGCCACGAGTGAGGTCAGAAGAGGTCAAGTATGGCGAGTGAAGACTTTTCTACTGTCTCACTCTCATCCATGTCATACTGTATTTGATTTGTGCAACAGGTGTTTAGGTGGCTTTGTGACAGAAAGGATCAAAACTTCCAAAAATACAAAAAGTACAAAATGTAAACTGTACCCCTTTGGTCATTGGCTCAGCACAACAGAAGCAAATCAATATGTTGCACATCAGTACAGTACAGAGAACAAGTTAGGGATGTGCAAACCGACCTGTGGAAAATCAGAACCCCCCCCCCCCGATCCAATGTGGTCCAGCGGATCCAGATCAATAAGGGCTGACTTCTTAATTGTACCTAGTCCGGTCCGTCTGCTGCAATTGGCTATTTCACAAAAAAACAAAAATAAAGAGCACAGCACAGTTAAATACAGCAAGGCAATGAATGCAGCATAAAAAGTAAAATCCCAATCGTTGTAAGAGGAGAGCTGGTATCCTGAAGGCAGAGTTGTGGAGCTGTCGAAGCACCTTGAGTGTAGAAAGGCAGGTCTCATCGTTCTGTAGTCTCGAGCCACTATATTGTCATGCATGTCATTTCATGACGTTAAGGCTGTTATTTCAATCTGCACGCAATCGGTGGGATATTCAAACTGCGCCCGGTTGAGGTGCAAGCCTGGCACTGAGGGCGATCATGGGCTTCAGTAAAATGAAATATTCCCTGGTGGTCCAGTGGACCTGCTCCCCAGCCCAATCATGGACTTCATTAAATAAAATATTCCCTGGTGGTCCAGTGGACTGGCTCCCCAGCCCAATTATGGGCTTCATTAAAATAAAATATTCCCTGGTGGTCCAGTGGACCGACTTCCCAGCCCGACCATGGGCTTCATTAAAATAAATTATTCCCTGGTGGTCCAGTGGACCTGCTCCCCAACCCGATAGCGGGCTTCATTACAATAAATTATTCCCTGGTGGTGCAGTGGACCTGCTTCCCAGCCCAATTGCGGGCTTCATTAAAATCAAATATTCCCTGGTGGTCCAGTGGACTGAATCCTAGCGAGATCGCAGGCTCTGTAAACAAAAATAAATCCCTGGTGGTCCAGCGGTATCCCCCTCCCCACCTGGCCACTCAGACCCACCACCCCGCTCCCCCCCAGGCAGCAGAGGGCGGCAGCTCCCCACCCGCAAGCTGCCCGGCCGCCCGCCGACTGACGGCGTACAGTACGGCTGTATGCCCATTGGTTCCCAGCGTGGGCCAATGGGTGTGCAAACCGTACTGTACACGATCCCAAATTGTGAATGGTTCATTCACAATTTGGGACTAAAATCTAATATATTCTGCATGCCCATTGGCCCACGCGAGAGACGAATGGGTGTACAGTGTATTGTCGCGTCGGTGGGGCGGCGGGCACAGCTGCGAGTGAGCTGCCGCCCTCCGCTGACCAGGGCGAGGGAGCGGGGTGGCAGGTCTGAGTGTGCAGGTGGGGAGGTGGGGTACCGCTGGACCACCAGGGATTTATTTTTTGTTTACGGAGCCTGCGATTGGGCTAGGATTCAGTCCACTGGACCACCAAGGAATATTTTACTTTAATGAAGCCCCGCAATCAGGCTGGGGAACAGGTCCACTGGACCACCAGGGAATATTTGATTTTTCTTTTTCGAATTCTATTTGTGCACCACTCACCTCTGAACTCTCTCTGGCAACCTCCTGGATCACATTCTCTACCTCCCCACATGGCTCAGAAGTCACAGACTCCTCTCCGGCACCAGGCATCCCCCGGGTCTACCCTCCGGGGAAGGGCCGCCCCTGCCCAGGGCGCTCTTTCTCCAAGTTTTGAGACACCGGGCCAGAGAGGAGGGGGATAGCCTAAGGACCAAGCCCGTGATTGGGACTGTGGTCCATGAGGGAGGTGCTTTTGCCTATCAGAGGCGAGGTTTTTTTTTTCTTTTTCGTGCTACATCCCCTGTGGAGCCCGGCTAACTAGGCAACGCATGCCATGGCTCCACCCCTGGTACATGCCTGCGATGCTACATTCAGTTACCTCCCAGCCTCCACCAGAGGGCGCTCATTGAGCGAATCGCTATCCTAACTCTCCCCAGGAAGAGAGAGCAGTCCTCAGATGGTCAATCTCTTCACTCCCCTGCTGACCTCTGGCCACCTGGGGCCATTCCCGAACCCGGATCACCGGTGTGCATTGAGGTGTGGCATCCAGTGCCTCAGCCCTCTGCACCACCAGGCTGGCCATATTTAATTTTCATGAAGCCTGTGATCGGGCTGGGGAGCAGGTCCACTAGACACCAGGGAAATTAGGGAATTATTTTTATTTTTATATATTTGGGGACTGGGAATATTGCTGAGAGTCTGGGGGGTTCTTTATTGTGGACCGGTGATCAGCCGGGGGTGGGACCACTAGACAGTAGACACCAGAGAAAAACCATAAGGTTTCACATTGAAATTCGGTATAATCAGAAAAAAAAACTCTGGCATTGCAAACGTTTGGTAAATCGCTACTGCTGTTCAACAGAAATAAGATCACTGTTGCAAGGTGAATGGAAAACGCTGATGGTAAAAAAAAACTGACCAGAACCTATATTAATTAACAAGCAGAACATCTACCTAGTTAACTGTCAACAAGCACCAAAAGTGTTTCATTTCTCTAAGTGGGATTTTATTCAAAATGCAATGCATGCATGGGTTTAAAAACCATCTCCTTTAGTGATTGTGCTTGTGCCACACACAGAATCACATGACAGTGACATACCTCTGCCACCTGATCAGCTGTGTGTTGGTCAGGTGGCATAGAAGTATATAAGACTGTGTGTGGCACGAATTACTCAGTGCATGGCTGACTGCATATGAAGGATATACAGACTTAAAGACGGCGCTTTGAGCTTTCTTTATTTTGTATTATCTGGTCTCAGTTTACCTTCAGCAAAGGCATCCAGCGAATGACTTAATTCTGTTTAAAAAATAAAACACTGAATAATAACTAAAATGAAAAAAAAGGGGATCTAAAAGATACACACAAAAAAAACTATCAACCTGCCCATTGGGGCCTGGAAGCTTTGCATGCTTGTCACTTACACTTATCTCCCGTGGTTATCAATATCAAGCCTTGTCTGCTCTGCTTTTTCTGTGATTGTCAACTTGTCTTAAAGCCTACAAACTAGTGCAAGAGACAGAATTGTATTAAATAAAACAACAAGCAGGCTAACTAGAAAAGAACAAACGGGGAATAGGAGAGAGAAAAAAAGCAGCTAATTCACCATAAACCTGGCTGGTTGTAACTTGGAATCTTTGAGTGCTCGTTGCTGCTCACTCAGTGCCTGAGTCTATCTCTCCTGTGTTTCTTTTCAAGTTGCTTTGCTTTTTGCTTCATTTAAATCCTAAAAACTGCAGCAGGCCAGGTACTTTAAAAAAAAAGAACAGTCTGAATCAGATAGTTTTACCCCCCATTCTCCTGTGTGTCTGAAGTGATTGAGTACTGTACTTTGTCTTGCCGGGGAGGCATTTATAAAAAAAAAGAAATAACTTTTCTGTAGTGTATACTGTACAGTAGTTGCATCTCACACATGCCAGTTTGCCTGTGTAAGACCACTACCAGCTGCTGTTGTGTGTGAATATATTACATGGTTTACTGCTCATACCATTGCTGCGGGCTCATTGTCAAATTAAAAAAAAAATGTAAAGGAAAAAGCATTTTTGTCTCATTCAAAAAAAATCTATCTACAATTGTGGAAGAGGGAGTGTGACTCTGTGGCTGTGAGGCCGAGCCTGTACTGAGTGGGTAGAGGTACTTGGGAATAACTGAGAGGACTACATACATCTGCGGTATTGCAACAGTCAAGAAATCTTTCCCTCTAAAAATTAAAAAAACTAGCTATTGTGCTGGAAGGGGGCATGCGGCTGTGAGGCCAAACCTGTACAGAGTGGAAACAACTGAAAGGACTAAATAAAAAGATTATATCTACAGGCAAAACAGTTGTGTGTGCCATTAAAAAAAAAAATAAACCTAGCTACTGTGGTAGAAGGGGGACACTGGCTGTGAGGCTGAGCCTGTATTAGTGGGTTGAGGAATTTGGGGAACAACTGAGAGGCCTAAAAAGAAAACACACACTGGAAAAAGCATTTTTGTGTATAATTAAAAAAACTGTAAATGTTCACCAGACAGGGCGAGGTAGCAGCCAAAACGGGGAAAGGTTTGGGGAAATGTATGGCACAAACAACACTGCACAGTCTAACTGGTAAAAGACCAGTTGCTGGGACCTCATCTGGTAGTAGTAGCAGTAGTTCTTCCACAGTGGCTGTCCAAACAGACAGGAAAGGCCAAAACTACCTTAATTAAAACTAAAGGAGTAGTAGGCACCACAAGGAGTGGCAAGCTCGAATGGTACCTATGTGTACCATAGTACCAGTACAGATTTAAATGAAACAGAGGTGGAGAAATCTATCTCTGGTGAGAATAATGATTATGAAATGGAGGATGCAGACAAGGAGGAAGAAAAGCAGAAACAAATGGAAAGCCAGAATGAGGTAGAGGTTGGAGTTGCCCAGGCGCAGGATGAATGTGATGATATGTACTTGGATGACTTGGGCAATTTGGGCACGAACATGGTGGTGCAGGTACAAGAGAAATGGGATGAAGGGCAGTGCATTCAGATTTAGTTTCTGTTACTGGCTTGGAGGAGCTGTTGGATGATGATAATGGCGAGGCAGAAAAATTCCATGATGAGCAGCTTCCCAGTGGTGAAAAAGAACAACACAGTGGAAGTGACAAAGGAGGACAGTATAGTATGCCTGGTAATAAAACAAAAAAGGTGACATCTTATGTGTGGTCTTACTTTTCTCTGGCTGCCAATAATGAGTTATGAGCAGTGTGCTCTATATGTAATAAGCTCTAGTCTGAGCCTACACGTCTGCATGAAGCTATTAAGAGAGCATTGAGGTGATGGTGGAAAGGGTCTCTGGAGTTCAGGGTTTAAATGGCCGCTGTGTCCAAGATGGTCACGGGAGTTCACACTTGTGCACTAAGATACAGTGGCCTTCTTGAGCACAGCAAGCATTTCTGCCATCAGCTGCTTGCATATGTGTGACATGGCAAAATGTGGAAGTAGCACATTAAAGAAGTGCACCTGTGGGGGGGGAGGGCTTCTGCACCACAGAGAGGAACTGCAGCTGTGAAGGGGAGAGGCAGTGAAGAAAAACACACCACTAATGATCTCTGCACTGAGGACAAAGGGTGCATCACTGTTGAAGAGAACTAGGACCGAATACAGTAATGGTCCCTTATGTCTGCTAGAGTGATAGCAACATGCCTGCAGTGCTCCATCCATGCAGTCATAAAATTATTACAACAGTATGACAATCGAAACACTGTTATGCACAGTATACAATCCCCCATTACGCAAACTCATGGTCCCATGCACAGTACTGTAGACACCGATCCCCATGCCTGCATAGCATGATGTTTTTTTGTTTGTATTTGATTTCTGCTCCATGAAATGCTTATTCGGTCAGTGTCTGTTCACTGGGAGGCTATGATTTTGTTGGGAATTTTTACAGGTGGCAGCGTCATGGATAGGAACGGTAGTTGTGGATTATACGGTAGTCTCACCTTGCAAATATGTGTTGCTATACTATCCTTGCAGTTTAGCAAATAAAAACAATAAATAGTAAGAACATAAGCTGGAAAAATTCACTATTACCCTCCAGGAATGGAACCCAAACTCTTGGCATGAATGGCTGGTAACCAGCCATCTGAGCCACAAGCTCTGCCTGAAGAATTAATCTGACACAAACTCTAATTTTATTATGAATGCCCTGAACATCTTGTACCAATTAGAAGCTGTGATGTTAAAAGAAGTAAAAGAAAAACTATCCATTTCTCAAGTAGAGCTTGTGACTCTGATAGTTAGTTGTGAGTCTTTAATGTAAAAGGTCTTGGGTCCTGTTCCTGGGGGGGGGGGGAGTAGTATTTTTTATTTGCTAAAACTACAAGGATAATATTTCAACACATACTGTATTTCGAAGGTGAGACTACCCTATAATCCACAACTACCATTCCAGTCCATGACGCTGTTATGCTTGGGTTATGCCCCTATCATCTCACATACCCCTCACATACACCTCACACTGTATTTTTGGTCTATTGTACTGTGATACTGCTATTTTGCACTTATATATACTGTAGATGTGAGTGCTAGGAATGTGCTTTGCTGCTAAGATATGCTAATATTGTCATGCATGATTTATTATACTTCACTATAATACATTTATCTAGATTATGTTTGTCTTTTACATATATTTTATACATTATTTACCTAATTACTGATAAGATAACTTAGAGGGATCATCAGTGATTATTGTATACTCATATTCTCATATAATTATATGTAGTGTATTTTACACTCAGGCAGATATGCCTGCCAGCAGTTCTCTTTGTCTAAGCAAGCTGACACAGAGAGAGACAGCTTTGTTATGTCTCTATGTTTTATATTGTACATAAGCAAGAAATGTAGTTTGAACTGTCATCATTTCTTTTGTTTAAGCTACAATGCTAGTGGAAGCATATTCTGTCTCATATGATACTCATTAGTAATTTTGTTTCCTAAGTCATCCAATGGAGTATGAAATAGGACCAATACATATTGTTTGTCATATCTGTAACTATGTTGTAATCTCTATTGCTATGTTGTTATCTGTAGTATTTAGCTGTCTGCAACCCATTGTAGTGCTCTTGAGACACTACTGTAGCTTCTCTAGAAGGGCAGAGAGCTGGAGCACGGAAGAGACAGAACAAGATCTTAGAGAATCTAAGAGCTACAATTCTGGAGATTATGTACATTCTTTAGGAGTGGTGAAACCCATCTCCCTTGTGATTTTCTCTGTCACATGCTTGGCGTAAGTAGCATAATAAACTTTATTAGTACTCCTTGTTTGTTTATGAATGTTTCTTGGCAGACTCCGAGACACAAGAATCTGTATTATTATTATTATTTTTATTGTTCATCCTACACATCAAGAGTGTTTAAAAAAAATAATGGCGACCACAAAATGGAGTCTAGATGTTTTTGCCAAGTTTCATTTTTAATTTCCTCTGTAAATTAAAACACTGGGCAACAAAATCCCAGTAACAAGCAACTAAAAGTGTCTTAATGTTTAATTTTTTGGTCAGTTGTGTGTTTCACAGTGCAAACAAAACAAAAAAAGCAAATAGTTTTCCCACCAGAGTGTAAAAAGTAGTAAAAAGTTAGATATGGCAAACTTCGCGTCACCTTTTAAAACTTAATTTGTTTTATGTTTCACGACAAAAATTTCCACATTTTTTTAAATAATTATAGAAGTACTGTTGTAAACTTTACACTTTGTGCAGCCGTGTAATCTTCTTCAACTAAACACTGTTGCTATTCCATTTTAAACTTAATGTGCAATCTAATGCACCCCCTGCTGAGGCCTATAAAAATACTGCTGCCTCCTGAACATTTGGATCAACCTTTAAAAAATCTAAATGCATTAAATTTAAACTATAGATCTTCATCTAACACTTAAAATACTGGATTTATCCCTGAAACTGTTCATAGTTTATGCCTTGTGGACATCAACATTTCATGTCCTGTTCAACTTACTAACTAAAAAATGTCATGCTTCAAGGTGGTATATTCTGCAGATGTGCAACATGGTGTGGGGACCAATTATACATTCTTCTGACATAGATTAAAAGTTATGCAAAGTGAACTTTTCTAACTTCTGTTTTTATTCCCTAAACAGGTAATAGGTTATACGGTAATCACACCTGTTCCCATCCCAAAACCAGATATCATTAAGTCTAGTCCTAACTATTTTGATGCTCTATCTCAATTTTTACTTATTTTTAATATCCATACAGGCAACCTAAGTTTGTCTTTTCAATTTCTTTCCAATAAGACAGATACACATCTGGTACATATCAGTATTTACTGATGTTTTAATATTGGAAAACCCCATTGTAAAGTTTTATTCCAAATGCTTATAGTAATACAATGTTTACTAACATTTTCCCTTACAATTACATTTTGTTGTTTAAGAAAATCCCGAATACACCACCGTGGCCAGTTAACATTCCTATATCAGACTCATGTCTTGGGCCTGTAAACAAATAGTGCCTAACCTCCATCTTTTTGTTGTGTTGCCACTTTTGCAATTAGGGCAACAAAGAGGGGATTGTTACGCTTGGGTTATGCCCCTATTGTCCCACATACACCTCACATACACCTCACACTGTATTCCTGGTCTATTGCACTGTGATACTGCTATTTTGCACTTATATATAGATGTGAGTGCTAGGAATGTGCTTTGCTGCTAAGATATGCTAATATTGTCATGCATGATTTATTATACCTCACTATAATACATTTATCTAGATTATGTTTGTCTTTTACAGATATTTCATATATTATCTACCTAATCACTGATAAGATGACTCAGAGGGATCATCAGTGATTATTGTATACTCATATAATTATATGTAGTGTATTTTACACTCAGGCAGATAAGCCTGTCAGCAGTTCTCTTTGTCTAAGCAAGCTGACACGGAGAAAGACAGCTTTGTTATGTCTCTATGTTTTATATTGTATGTAAGCAAGAAATGTAGTTTGAACTGTCAGAATTTATTTTGTCTAAGCTATAATGCTAATGGAAGCATATTCTGTCTCATATGATACTCATTAGTAATTCTGTCTCCTAAGTCATTATCCAATGGAGTATGACTTAGGACCAATATATATTGTTTGTCATATCTGTAACTATGTTGTAATCTCTGTTGCTATGCTGTTATCTGTAGTATTTAGCAGTCTGCAACCCATTGTAGTGCTCTCGAAACACTACTGTAACTTCTCTAGAAGGGCAGAGAGCTGGAGCTTGGGGAGAAATAGAACAAGATCTTAGAGAACCTAAGATCTACAATTCTGGAGATTATGCACATTCTTCAGGAGTGGTGAGAAACCCATCTCCCTTGTGATTTTCTCTGTTACATGCTTGGTGTAAGTAGCATAATAAACTTTATTAGTACTCCTTGCTTGTTTATGAATGTTTCTTGGCAGACTCCGAGACACAAGAATCTGTATTATTATTATTATTTTTATTGTTTACCCTACACACCAAGAGTGTTTAGACAACAACACTATCATATGTGGCAAAATCAGTCCAAACCACGGCTTCACAGTGAACAGACACCAAATGAAGAAGCATTGTATGAAGCCCAAAACCAAAGACAAAAATAACAGCAACCAGAAATCGATTTATACAATATTGTGCACAGTACCATACATTTGCACATTAAGGGTATTGTTTACAGTGTAAAAGAACAGAAGCATAAACAATATCTTCGATTGTATTCACACTATGCACTGTCTGTGTCAAAGTCATTGAGGTGGCTGAGGGCTTTGATCATCACCAAGGTTATCCACTGTCACAATCACTGCTCAGAGAGTAGTAAAACATTTTCTATATTGCAGTGTCCAGCAGTTGTTACAGATCGCATACAGGATAGTGAGCAGGTTATTTTTTTTTTAATAAAAGGAGATACTAATGCTGGCACCCCCCCACCCCCAAACCCAAACTTGCCCCACCACCATTTCCATAACATGCTCATACACTCTAACATAGTCTAGTTGCTGCCCTCACCCAAATCACCTCTGATTTTGTTAACCCTACCCCACACCACCACCACCACCACTCCAATTCCAGGGAACAGTCATTCAGCGAGCATCACTGCCATCCTATCTTGTTCACTGCTTCACATCAAAAGTGCTATGAAATGTACATTAGGTATAGATCATTCATAGCTCATTTGGGGAGCAGGAGAGGAGGTAAGAAAAAATTATTCACCTTAGTAATTGTGTTTCTTCTAATGGAGTCTTGCTGTATTCTGACTATTTGCAGTTAGCTCCAGCCTTTAAACTGCCAAGGAGAACATAGGATTAATTTTCTTTGCAGTGCATAGAACACTGAGTGCGAGCTCAGTTGAGGTCTCTGTCTGCAGCCCTTTGAAACCCAACCATCAGATTCTTACGAGCAAAAACTCACTAGCTACACTATGTGGAAATTGTAAAATTTTTCTAGCCAACTGGCAACAAAAAGTTTGCGATTCCCAAGGAAGACTCAAGTCATAACCAAAAACCAATCCAAATAAGGATAAATACAACAAAACACCCAAACAAACAGGGAGAGTGTGTAAGAAGCACCTCTGGGGTGCAACACTGCACCTGCCCACCCACTTCCCAAAAATCAGGTTCTGAGAGGGGAGGCAGGGAGGGAGGCCAGAATACAGCAAGACTCCATTAGAAGAAACACAGTTACTAAGGTGAGTAATTTTTTCTTCAAACAACATGAAGTATTGCTGTATTCTGACTATCTGCAGACTACCAAGCAGTACCTCCATGGAGGAGGGAGAGAACCTACTTTGGGAATAGGCTCTGAAGTACTGCTGTGCCAAACTAAGCATCACTCCTAGCCTGGATATCCAGAGAGTAATGCTTGGTAAAGGTATGGACTGCTTTACAGGTGGCTGCTTGACAAATTTCTAAGAGAGGGATATCCCTGGCAGCAGCCAGGGAAGCAGCTGTACCTCTTGTAGAGTGAGCCCTCAGGCCTGAGGGTGGAATCTTTCCCAGTTTCTTATAGCAGAATTGTATACAAGACACAATCCACCTGGCAATAGTTCTCTTGGTGGCAGGTTTGCCCTTTCCCACTTCTACATAAGTGAGGAACAACTGGAGGGAATCAAACATGTGACCCTTGGTACGCTCTATGTAGTAGCTAAGGGCTCTTTTAACATCTAAACTGTGTAGCATCCTCACCCATGAGGAAAAATGATCAGTGAAGAAGACAGGAAGTGACATAGACTCATTCAAGTGGAAGTCTGAAACCACTTTGGGTAAGAGCTTTCTATTGGTTCTAAGAACCACTTTATCCCTATGAAAGGAGATAAAATCAGGTTCCACTGACAGGGCTCGCAATTCACTGATACATCTGGCAGTGGTAATGGCTACCAAAAACACAGTTTTCCAAGTCAAGTACTTAAGCTCTGCTGAGGACATAGGCTCAAAAGGAGGTTGCATAAGTTGAGCAATGCAAACATTTAAGTCCCAGGCAGGGGCAGGATCCCTAAAGGGAGGATTGGAATGAAGCAATCCCTTGAAAAATTTACGGAACACAGGATGAGATGATAGTGAGGAAGACTTCCCCACTGAAGAAAAGCAGAAACAGCTGACAAGTGAACCTTGAGAGTAGCTGGTCTGAGGCCTAGGCCATTCAGATGGATCATATAATCCAGAACTGTAGGCAATTCAGCAGTCTCTGGAGAAATATGCTTCTCGGAACACCAAATGCTGAACCTCTTCCATTTGGAGTTATAGATCTTTCTGGTGGCAGGCTTTCGAGAGACTTTGAGAATCTCCAGAACCCCCTGAGACAGATGCAAATTTGCATACTCTAACTCTTCAAGAGCCATGCCTTGAGATTGAGAGACTGAAGACTGGGGTACCAAATCCTCCCCTGAGAGGAGGTTAACAGGTTGTAATTCCTGGAGAGAGACAGAGGAAGATGGACTGCTAGAGACAGCAACAGCAGATACCAAGGCTGTCTGGCCCAGTCTGGAGCAATCAGGGTCACTTTGCAAAGTTGTGACCTTATCTTGACTAGAACCTTGAACAGTAGAGGAAAGGGAGGGAAGGCATACAGAAATGTCCCTTCCCAGTTCAGAATCAGAGCATCCAGAGGGACTGAGCCCAAGACTGGGGGACTGCAACAAAAGAGAGGAAGTTGGTGATTGTCTGGGGCTGCAAAGAGATCTATCTCTTGAGTGCCCCAACTTGAAAAAATTTACTCTCAACACCCGAGGGTCCAGGGACCATTCGTGATGGCCTTGGGAAATCCTGCTCAGTGTATCTGCTAGCACATTGTCCTTCCCTGGAAGGTGGACTGCTATCAGAGAGGTCTGCAGGGAATAAGCCAGGGACCACAATTTCATGGCTTCCGTGCACAAGGCCATGGACCGAGTGCCTCCCTGCTTGTTGATGTACCACATGGTGGTGGTGTTGTCTGTTCTGACCTGAACCACCTTGTTCTGCACTGACTGAGAGAAAGCTTGCAGGGCCAGAAAAAATGCCCTGAGTTCCAGGAGATTGTTATGAAGAAGGGATTCCTGAGGGGACCACAGTCCATGGGCAGTGAGAACCCCCAGATGGGCTCCCCAGCCCAGAAGGAAAGCATCCATCATAAGGACCAATGAATGAGACTGAGTGACAAATGGGACTCCTTGCCTTAAATTGCCCTGATCCTGCCACCATTGAAGAGCTTGGATCAGAGTCTGAGTCACTGGAGTCAGTTGGGTAAGCAGATCCTTCCTTTGGGACCCAAAGGCCTTCAGATGGAACTCAATGTCCCTCATCTGAAACCTTGCCCTTTGGACCATTGCTGTAGAAGCTGCCATGTGGCCCAAGAGCTAAAGGAAATGCCTTGCTGGTTGCGATATCTGAAGGCTGAAGAAAGAAGCCCGTTCTATAAGAACTCTTGCCTTTTCAAGGGGAAGAAAGGTTCTTGCTTTGACAGTATCCAGCTCTGCCCCTATAAAGGTAAGAAGCTGCACTGGTTTGAGAAATGACTTGGGAAGGCTGAGAACAAATCATAGAGAAGTTAGCACTTGCTGTGTCACTTGCAGGTCTGACTTGACTTGGTCTGAAGACTGACCCACTATGAGGCAGTCATCCAGATATGGAAAAATGGAAATCTTTTGCCTTCTTAAAAAGGCAACAACTACTGCCAGGCACTTTGTGAAAACCCTTGGAGCTGATGTTAGACCATAAGGCATTGCTTTGAACTGATAATGGCCTGAGTGCAACTTGAACCTGAGGTACTTTCTGTGGGAGCACCTGATGGGAATGTGAAAATAGGCATCTTTGAGGTCCAGGGAGGCTAGCCAGTCCCCTGGCCTTAGAGAGGAAGGGAAGAATTATTCCCACAGTCACCATCTTGAACTTTGGTTTTAAAAGATGTTTGTTCAGGTATCTTAGATCTAGGATGGGTCACCACTCCCCTGTCTTTTTTGGGGTAAGGAAGTACCTGGAGTACAGACCTATGTCCCAGTGTAGGGTAGGAACTCTCTATGGCTCTTAAGGCCAGAACAGATGAAACCTCTGCCTCTAGGGCAAGGGTTTCAGAGAGACCTGCAGGTGGAAAAGATCTGGCTCTCATCTTTGGAAATGTTTTGAAGCTGAGAACCAGTCCCTGGCTTACTACTTCCAGGACCCACTTATCTGATGTAATAGACATCCAGTCCTGGACAAAGTAAGCCAGTCTGCCCCCTACAGGAACAGGAGAGTCGACCCAGGCAGACCCATCAGGGTGTCTGCTTGGCAGGGGCCTTACACTGAGGAGTGTATGCAGCCCTGCTCATCCCCCTTCTGCCTCTCCCTCTGATGAACCCCCTCTGCAAAAAGGGAAAAGAGGCCTGTGCTTGGTAAAAAGGCTATGAAAAGGTCTGCCCCTGCCCCTAGATTGCTGCCTTTGAGGAGTTGCCTGCCTCTCCTTGGCCTGGGCACTCTTATAAGTGGTCCTGTAATCATCCATTTTCTTCATGTAATTCTCTGTCTGCTCCCCAAACACAGAATTACCCACCACAGGAAAATCCATGGCCTTAGCCTGGGTGTCCTGTAAGAGGATAGTACATCTGAGCCAAGCCATCCTCCGAAGAGCCACAGATGTAGCCATGACTCTTGATGACACATCATTGGAGTCCACAGCAGCATGAAATTGTACCTTTGATGCCTCAATCCCATCAGCAGCCACCTCTTCCAGCTCCTTGGCCAGCTGGGGGGAAGCCTGCTTAGCCAGTGCCAGTACAGTGTCCCACCTGGACTTCTGGTACCTGGCTGTATAGGCCATATAGTTCGCCTGCCTGAGTCCCAAGGAAGATGCCATGTACTGCTTCTTTGCCATGGCATTCATCTTCCTGGGGTCTTTGTCTGGGGTGTGAAGCCAAGAGAATATTTGCCTTGTCACAGGCAGCAGCCTGCACTACCCCAACATGGCTGCATTGTTGGTATAAAAACTCTGTATCTGAGCTTGATAGTGTATACCTCTTGTCCATCCTTCTGTCAACAGGAGGTACAGAATTGGGAGACTTTAGGATTTTCTGTGTCTACTTCCCAAAGGATTTGTGAAGGGGAATAGACAGTCTCCTGGACTCTGAGATGTCCATCATTTCCACATAATCAGGCTCCTCTTGATCCTCCAGTGCCTCCTCCATAGGAAGCTGGAGGGTTTCAGCCACTTTTCTGTAAAACAGATAGTGGGGAGAGGACTCAGAAAGCCTAGGAGGGGATACACCTGAAGGTCTGTCTGGGGAGATGTCTGGTTCCACAGGCACATCCAGACTTTCACCATCATCTTCGAACTCCCCCTCCTCCTCAAACTCCAGTTCATTAAAGTCTTCAGGGGCATAATTTTGAACTGGGGTAACTGACCGAACTGAACCCCTGCCAAAAGGTGCCGGATCAGTCGGAACCGGCCGAAGCAATTCCACAATTTGTATTGCTCTGGCTATTTCATCGGTGGTCAGAACATGAACCTCTAGATCCGAACCAGTCGATTTCTCTTTGTGTTTCCTTTTTGTAGGAACTGACCCCTCAGGATTGGCTCTCCTCTTGCCCGAAGAAGTATCGCCCTGGTCAGAGGGCACTCCTACTGGTTTGGTCGGCCTTAGCAAAGACCTCCCCACACTCACTGCAGTGCTGAAGCCCAGTGTACCAAATTTTCTTCTTGGGTTTGTCAGACATGGCTAACCTAACCAAACTTGCCCTTTTTATGGCAACCGCCAGTCTAGTCTCCCTTATCGGTTCCTAACCGTATCACAGGTATTTTAAAAAGACGTTCAAAACACGTTTTTTTTTTTAGAACCGATAAGGACCAGTAACCACACTCTAAAGTAAAATACAAGAATTCACTGTAAGCAATTGGTTCAGCCGAACTGATCAAACAACTTTACAATTTCCACACAGAATTCAGACAAAAACCTATCTAGTACTCACAGTACCGCAGACAGAGACTGAACTGGCTATGCGGAATAAATTCGGCTTAAAACTGACAACTTAACTGACACTTAAACCAACTTTCAAACCGAGCTGAAGGAGAAATCTTCGGGGCGACTGCTCAGTGAGGCAGAGTAAAAAATCTGACGGTTGGGTTTCAAATGGCTGCAGACAGAGACCTCAACCGAGCTCAAGCTCAATGTTCTATTCACTGCATAGAAAATTAACCCTATGTTCTCTGGGGCAGTTTAAAGGCTGGAGCTAACTGCAGATAGTCAGAATACAGCAAGACTTCATGATGTTTGAATAGAAAAAAATGCTATGGTATCTGACCAGCAGTTCCTTGGGGGGGCTTATTATATACTCAACAAAGCAGGAGCAGTCTGAAAATTGTGGCATGTCTCAGTTCAGCCCCCATCTGACTTAAAAGAAAAACATAAAACACCCCTGAACAGACTTTTGCAAACTTTATTGATTTTGAAGTGTCTAATAGAAATATGTTGTCACCAAATTTAATCCCGATGCCCCCCAAAGAAAACAAAAATCTTTTTTTTACAAAACTGTGATTTTTCTGCAAATCATTGCAAGATATACCATTTTGAGATTTGTACATGATCGACCAAAGAAAAGTTAGTCATGCAGAAGTTGTGTGGGTTTGAATGAGATTTGCATGCTGTAGCCAAGACCTCCCGAAGTAATGACCCTCCTTATTGTATGTGAAGAGTTCCTTTTGTGTGAATTTACGGGGTGAGGCTTCAATGATCCCCCACAAATTTGCATTTAAATAGCAACATCAAGCGATTCATGTGCCACACACCAGTGGGCTCCCAGATGTCAAGCCAAAGTCAGTCAGATGGCCATTGCCCAGCTGTCCTCTTCAACATCATACCAGAGCATGCAGTGGCCTTAAAGGGGCGGCGTCCTACTTCAATTTGCTGTTTCCAAAGGATAACTCTGCCACTGTTCACTATCATTTAAATTCATCAAAATGTACAAGGGCTATCATTGTAAATGCTGATTCCTGAAAGGTAACACAGAATCATGATGCATCTATTTTAGAACGTGTCATCCTTTTCATTTAACTATGTTTCCCTCTAAAGAAGGTATTTCTTTATTTTGAATAATATACCAAAGCCCCACAAAACATTCATAAATTAAAGGTTCCTCTACTGTGGAACTGATGTGAACATCCCCTCAACAAACAATCCAAATAGCAATTTTATTTTGCTTATGAATACCATCATGTGTGTGTGTGTGTGTGTGTGTGTGTGTGTGTGTGCGCATGCACGCACTCGCGCGCATGGTGGAGGCAGTGGCACTAAGGCATATTTTGTGAATGTGTTTATTGTTCATGCTGCCTCTTTAGTTTCAAAATAAACATTAAATGAACTTAGGGGAAGTTAAGGAGGTACCCTTTGCGACACTAATTCAGGAAATGGTGGGGTAATTACAGTGACTGAACTTACTGGTTTCTTGGTTCAAAGGTACAGCAACTGAACTTACTGGTTTCTTGGTTCAAAGGTAACTTTGCCTCTTGTCATAATCACAACCGACAACACCCCTATGTATCGAGTCTTTCAGGAACTGTTGATTGATTACACAGCAAAAGCTCCATCTACCAGTCTGAAAGAAAAAAAAATGCGGCTGCGGTAGGGTTTGTTTTTGCAAATGAGTAAACCCAGTGTGGGGTGGGGGTGGAGTTGAGAAGGGTTAAACATACTCTAGGGGGAGGGGACCACTCAAGAGATCACCGGAGTGGTGGAGGCATACAGTGCACAGTGGGCAGCTGCAGGAGAGTTTGTTTTCACAAATGAGTAAACCCTGTGTGGAATGGGGGTGGAGTTGGGGTCGGTTAAACATACTTTCTGGGAGGGGACCTCTCAAGAGTTCAAATACCAGGAAAAAAAGAGCTCTTCAACTGCTATACCTCGTACAGTCAGTGTAGTAATTGGGCTCTTTGCGGAAGAAACTATTTTGACACTTCATGTTGTACGGATGGAAAACATGACGTAGGTCCTTTTAGGATGTGGGAGGGTTTGTTTTTGCAAATGAGTAAACCCAGTGTGGGGCTGGGGTGGAGTTGGGAAGGGTTAAAGATACTCTAGTGGGAGGGGACCTCTCAAGAGATCACCGAAGCAGTGGGGAAGTACAGTGCATAGTGGGTGGCTGTTGAAGGGGTTGTTTGCATAAATGAGTAAACCCTGTGTGGAGTTGGGGCGGGTTAAACATACCCTTGGGGAGGGGACCTCTCAAGAGATCAAGTACCAATAAAAAAAGAGCTCTTCAACTGCTATGCCTCATACAGTCAGCGTAGTAATTGGGCTCTTTGCGGAAGAAACTATTTTGACACTTCATCATGTTGTATGGATGGAAAACATGACATAGGTCCTTTTAGGATGCGAAACGTCTGCAGGCTATGCCCACTGCAGACATAAAAATTACAGGTTACTCGGGCATTCTACATACTGTGCCACCAACCAGACAACCTTAATATCCTCTTCTGAATTATTGTCTTTAACCAGTTCGGTCTTAAAGCCTATGAATATTCTATAGTGTTTCCTAAAGAAGCCTAATGGCCCACTGAACAAAATCCATTTGTGATGGGATTTTATGGGTTAAAAAGGGCTGCAGTGGAAACCATAGAGGTTACAACAGAAATGACTGGGGTCTCAACAGAAACCAGTAAATGATGCTCCTGTTGAAAGTCCTTTTGATTTTAAATCCCCAAGATTGTACAACAGTGATCTGAGGAGCTAAATGGACTTTAAAACCACAATTCAAGGCAGATCCTGAGGAAAAAAAAAATATCAGCCAGTGTTCAGAGCATGTGGCTGGCACACTACCTCACTGAGCTACAGTTGTTCTTCATGTTTCATTCAAAAAAGGAGGCGCTGCTTTCTCTGTACTGCACTGGAGTCATGTTATCACTTTGTGTAAGACGAGGCTGCATCCTTCAACATTTGTTTACTGTTTTATATAGTTTCTTTACAGCAAAATGACATTAATGGATGCGTTGTTGTCAAATGTTTATGGGAAGATGAACCTCGTCGCTTTATTGGTTAGTGGAGAGCAGGGACCCTATTGTATTGCTGCTCCATTGCACTTGCTGCTGAATATTTCATTCATTTATTTTGCCATTGAATGAAGGAGATTGCAACCGATACATGAATGTGTCAGAGAAACAGTGAGTGAGTGAGTGTGTGTGTGTGTGTGTGTGTGTGTGTGTGTGTGTGTGTATATGTGTGTGTGTGTGTGTGTGTGTGTGTGTGTGTGTGTGTGTGTGTGTATCAAAAAGAGAACCAGCGCAGCCTGTGTGTGTGTGGGTTTTGAAAGGCTTCCCGTGAATCAAGCTACTGAGCTGAAAAGAAATGAAGAGAAGGGGGATGCAGCCTGAAGAGAAGGGGGATGCAGACTGAAAAGAAGGGGGATGCAGCCTGAAGAGAAGGGGGATGCAGCCTGAAGAGAAGGGGGATGCAGCCTGAAGAGAAGGGGGATGCAGCCTGAAGAGAAGGGGGATGCAGCCTGAAGAGAAGGGGGATGCAGCCTGAAGAGAAGGGGATGCAGCCTGAAGAGAAGGGGGATGCAGACTGAAGAGAAGGGGGATGCAGCCTACTCAATTTAATCAGGGAGGTAGGTGGCTGGGCTCGCAGCTGTTGTGAGGGTCTGGCCCGGAGACCAAGTCATGATCTCTCAGCACAGCGGCTTTCCACAGTGTTTCGCAGAACGGAGCACTGGCCAACCGAATGCTACCTGTTTTCCATCCAGCTTGAAGAGGATAAGTGGCAGGAAACAACTTGCTTGAGGTCGGGCTGCCTCTGGTAAAGGTCGGGCTGCCTCTGGTAATTAATCCTTTCCTTTGGGATTATTGTTTTTCTTAATGTGAGAGAGTGTGCAAGGTAGTACAGAGAGAGTGACTGAGCTTGAGCAACAGACAGGGAAACAAACAAAAACAGAGGTGCTGCCTGGGGTATGATGCTGTACTGCTACCTACTACCAGACATTCACTTTCTTCCTACTGACACATAATGCTATTCCATACGGCATTGGTGCTAGCCGGATGGTAAGCTGTTTTACATAACATGTTTTCCTCTCGGGGTTACTGTTCGTATTTGCATTTTCATAACAAGTATGACACAAATTACCTGCTTCTGATTGACACCCGTAATATTGAATATTTCCAGCAAGTAATTGTTGTTGTTCTGCAGAGCTCCTAGATATACAGGATTTGGAGCCATCTACAGGATATTTGTACCCATAAAGTTTCAGTGGTTTTACAGGAAAATGAAGTAATTCAGCTTCCATAGGAAGTATTGTAATCTACAGGAAAACACAGGAACATTGCCCTGGAGTTACAGGGAAAATGCCAAATCAATCGCCGGAGTGGTGGGGGCATACAGTGAACAGTGGGCAGCAGTTGGAGGGTTTGTTTTCACAAATAAATAAACCCTGTGTGGAGTTGGGGTGGAGTTGGGGCGGGTTAAACATACTCTTGGGCAGGGGACCTCTCAAGAGATCAAGTACCAAGAAAAAAAGAGCTCTTCAACTGCTTTACCTCATACGGTCAGTGTAGTAATTGGGCTGTTTGCGGAAGAAACTATTTTGACACTTCATCATGTTGCACAGACAGAAAACATGATGTAGGTCCTTTCAGGATGCAAAACGTCTGCAGGCTATGGCCACTGCAGACATAAGAAGACCATCAGCAGGTGGAGCAAAAAAGATGCTTTGGGTACCTCAGCATTAAAAGACATTTAGAGAGATGTCACCCATTACGTCTCAGGCATGATTTTTTGGGCAGAGAGAAAGAAGACAACATGCAGGCAGAGTTAAGTCAGACTACACCTGCACCTGTTACATCAAGTGACAGCAGCAGCTCTGCTGCTTCATTTGTACTGTCAACTCTTTCTCAGTCTTCTTCTCAAATAAGTGCTACAAACAGTCCCCTTTTGCCCTTATCATCATTCAGCACTCCTAATGTTGGCCATCTAAAAACTTCAACAGCTAGAAGACAGCTCACAATTTCAGAAACAATTGAACATAAAGTTAGATACCAGCGTACTCATCCTAAGGCAATTGCTATAACAAAACTAATTTCAGAGATGATAGCGCTGGACTTACAGCCTTACAGAATTGTGCAGCATGTAGGATTCAAAAGGTTTTTGAATCACCTGTCACCATGATACAGTATACCATCCAGGAAATATTTCTAGACTGTTGCAATACCGCAGATGTATGATTTAGTAAGTGCTAAACTGAAAAATGCTGTAAAAGATGCAGTTGCTGGGGTTGTCCATCTGACTACTGACATATGGACAAGCTGCCAGCCAGAACCATTTATGTCACTGACTGCACATTGGGTATCATTTACTCCCTGTAGTGACACTGACAATTCCCCTCTGAAACTGGCTTCCCTTCACATCCAGTATATCCCACAGGATCACACAGCTTCAAACATCCTGGATGAGCTCAATAGAGACATACAGTACTGGCTGACATCACAAGGGCTTTCTGCAGGTTTTATTGTGTCTGACAATGGTTCAAGCATAAAGAACGCATTGTCTGATGGTAGCTTTGTCCACAGTTAATGTTTTGCACACTGCCTAAATTTGATTGTGCATGCATTTATGGAACAGTGCAGAGATATAAAGGCTCTCACATATGTGGCAAAATGAATATGCACACATTTCAGCCATTTCTGCAAAGCACGCCAGTGTCTTCAGTCCATACAAGAGCATGGACTGCCTCCTAATACACTCATCCAGGATGTTGCAATGAGGTGGAACTCTACCTTTTACATGTTCCAATGAACATGCTCCCTGCTGGAGTGAAAAAAGGCTGTAAGACAGTATACACTAAAGAACAGCATAGGCGATGCTGATGTGTACATTAATCCTCAGCAGTGGGCTGTTTTAGAACTTCTCATCAAGATCCTGCAACCATTTCCGGAAATTACATGGGAAGTGAGTTCCAACAGTGCCACACTCAGCCAAATAATCCCATTGATCAAGATTCTTAGATTTCAGCTGAATTTAGTTGTTTAATCAGATATAGCACACTAAGCTGAAAGCCGTTTTACAGGAGCAACCTGGGAGCACAAGGAGGTTAAGTGACTTGCTCAGGGTCACACAGCATGCAAGTGGAAGCTGTGGGATTCAAACCCAGGTCAGATCTGCTGGATGTCACCAAATTTGCAGCTCAGAGCCTTAGACCACTGCGCTATACTGCCTAACATGCCTGAATGCAATCAGGGATGAGTTGGAAGGTACAACAAGCCAGTTTCAGATGGGAGAGTCTAGTGCAACTGAAAGGAACTTGCCACCCAGAATAAAAAAAGACATAGTACATAGAATGATTAAAAAAGTCAGAGAGGATGAGAATCTTGGTGAGATATTCACGGCAGAACATTACATTATTGCAACAGTACTAGACCCACAGAACAAGATGAAACACCTCTCACAGTATGACCCAAATGTGTTCCAAAACTGCAGAGAGAAAATCATCCAAGAAGTACTACAGATTTGCTTTTGAAAAAAAAACATGACAATAGATGCAGCCCCTCATTCATTCCTCCTGTACCTTCCCAGCTCTCTCTTCTCAGTCAGGCTACAAAACAGTCAGCTGCTCCCATTCATTCTACACCCAGCTGTCATATTTGGGGTCACTTGGATGCTGTCATCCTGGAAAAATCAGCCCTTCCTTCTCCATATGTCACTGCTTCTGCGCAGGCCATGGCTGACTGTTATTTAGCAGAAAAAGGTATTGAATGGAATGAAGATCCCATTAAGTACTGGCAAAGCAAGGAGCCTGTATGGCCTGCAATTGCGAAGGTAGCCTTGAAGTATATGGTCTGTTCCCCAACCAGTATATTTTCAGAGCGACTCTTTAGCTGTGCAGGAAAAGTGGTAGCAGATCCACGATCTAGGCTACTACCAGAAAATGTTGAGAAGTTAACATTCTTAAAAGTAAACCTTCCATTGAAGGGTTACAGCTATGACCCAGAGGCAGCAAATACATTTCGCAGTGACCTCAAAGATGACTACTTGGAAGAGTAGAAATGTCACCATTTCTTCAGAAAAATAAATTAATACTCAAGTAAGCCCATATGTGGCCTGCACAATTTTTGTACCTGATGGCACAATGTTTTCAGCATGTCCTAACAGACTTTGTTAATTTTTGGATTGCCTGAACCTGATGGCATACATTTTGCATTTTGTCCTAACTGACTTCTTTAATTTTTGGACCACCTGAAGTTGGGACTTACAGCACAATTTTTTCAGCATGTCTTCCACAATTTTTTCAGCATGTCTTCCTCACGTGCTTTGCTAATTATTGGCTTGCCTGAACCTGATGCCACACTTTTTGCAGCATGTCCTAATGGACTTGTGTAATTTTTGGATTGCCTGAACCTGATGGCACACTTTTAGCAGCATGTCCTCATGGACTTGTGTAATTTCTGGACTGCCTGTAGTTGAGACTGATGGCAGAATGTTTTCAGTATGTCCTAATTTCTGGATTGTCTGAACATGATGTCACATGTTTTTCAATATGTACTAATGGACCTGTCTAATTTTTGCATTTTTGGATTACCTGAATGTAGGTCTCTGTCCACTCAGTACATGCTCAACCTCACAGCCACACTCACCCTTTCAACACAGTAGCTAGGTCTCTGGTTTCCTAAGGACATGCAGTTATTTTCTTGGTAGAGGTCCCCTAAATATGTCATCAGTTTGGGTGTGTGGGTGGAGGGACCCCATGCCATAGAAAATAACTGTATGACTCTCAGTGGAGCAGAGAAGGAACTGGAACAACAATACCAAACTGATATCAGTTAGGAGGAAGTAGACTGTTGGTTAGCTAAAACCAGCAGTTTATCCAATAGGTAGGGAAATGGGCAGATTGGGTGGGCCAAGCAGTCTTTATCTGCCATCAAATTATATGTTTCTGTGTTTCTATGATATGTCTATTGCATAGTGTGTGTTACTAAATGGGAATGGGATTCCTCCTCTGCTACCAGACAAGTCAGTTATCAGTTTACAGTTGCAGCACTAGTACTACTGAGACAGGGAACAGACAGAGGTCAACTGCATGACTGCCATATTCAATTGACCAGCACATCAGTGCTATAATCAATCAATCAATCAATCAAAATCTTTATTTATTCAGGCGGACATCATTGAGCGAAGCTCATTTACAAGATGGACCTGATAGGTCAAGATCAAAATAAGGTACTGTAGCATACATAAACAAATACAGAGAAAGAGACAAAGACTTAAATATAAATAAACAGCTACAATAATAAAAAAACGTATATACAAGCAAGGTAGCTAATGATTTTGGACCACAAAACAAAATAATTCAGACAGGTTTGACCCAGATGACTGTAAGGTATTGGGATTGTGGAATTGGTCAGGTTGTGTTGTAATTGGGTAGATACTTAAGCAAGTAGAAATGGGGATAAAAAAGGAATGGCAATGGATTTTAGGGTATATTGTAGCTAAGTTTAGAAAAAGTATATAAACTGTGATAGAAAGAAAAAAAGGGGGGTAAAGGGTAAGAGGGGATTAGGCTTAGTGAAAGCAGTTGCATCTCTCAGGAAAGAGACTTATAAAGAGCTTTTTAAAGGATGCTATAGGGATGAAGGTGTTCAACTTTAGGGTCTTCTGCAGAGAATTCCAGGTAGATGCTAAGAAGTAGCTGATTGCAGATCTCCCATGCTGGGTACAGGCTTTAGGTATCTTCAAGGTGATAAGGTTATTGCTTCTTAGAGCATAAGATCTAGGTGTAGCCAGGGTAAAGCAATCAGAAATATAAGATGGAAGTTTATTTGACAGAGCTTTGTAAATCCATAGTGCAGCATTTTTATTCCTTCTAAGGTGTAAGGATGTCCAGCCAACAGCATTATAAGAGAGAGCAGTGATGAGTGTTGAAGGGAAGATCTGTGATGAATCTTAGAGCTCTGTGATACAAGGTATCAATTTACTTAAATAGGACATAGTACAGTGGCCATAAAGGAAATCTGCATAATCGATGAGAGATAGAAATGATGCCTGTATTAGTCTTTGTTTGGACTCTATGGTTAGATAATGTTTGATTCTGAAGAATAGGCCGAGCCTCTGTCTGAATTTTTTAAGGAGTTCCTCAACATGTTGAGTGTAATCAAGTCTATTATCAATCCATACCCCTAGATATTTGAATTTATCCACATAATCCAGATTTTCTCCAAGGATGGTGGATAGTTGGGGAAGAATGTTTAATGAGAGAGTGGTAGAATATATATTGGTGGAAAAGAACATAGCCTTTGTCTTCTTGGCATTTAATAGTAGTTTCTTTTCAAGTAGTTGATGTTGCAGCAGGGAGAATTCTGATTGTAATAACTCACAGGCCTTTGATGGTGAGGGGTTACTGACATACAAGACAGTGTCATCAGCAAAAAGGTGGACATTGGCAACAGTGAGGTTGGAATCAATGTTATTGATATAGACAGCAAAGAGGATAGGGCCCAGGATGGATCCTTGCGGTACTCCCCTTAGAAGTGGTTTTGAGGAGGATAGGGCACCTTCATCTTTCACCTGCTGTATTCTATCAGTGAGGTAACATCTGAACCACCCAAGGGAGGTTGAATCCAGGCCTAAGGAGTGCAGTGAGGAAATTAGCAGCTCATGATCCACTGTATCAAAGGCTTTACTTAGGTCTAGAAATACAGCACAGATGCTGTTTTTTTTGTCTAACTCAGTTTGCCAATCATTTGTTACTTTTGCTAATGCAGAAATGGTACTGTGGCTGGTCCTAAACCCAGATTGAGCAGGGTTAAGTAGGTTATTAGCATCGAGGTAGTCTCTTAGTTGGATACTCACCAGCTTTTCTAACATTTTAGACAGCACAGGTAGGATGGATATAGGTCTATAATTGTTGAGATCGGGGTCCCCTGATTTGAGGAGGGAAACACTTGTGCTGTTTTCCACAATGTAGGAACAGAACCAGTGGATAAGGACAGATTAAAAAGATGAGTTAGGGAACTGCAATGGCATGTAGAGCAATTTTAAGAAATAGGGTCCAGAGAGTCTGCACTGCACTTTTCTTGGTGTCTAGATGTAGCAATAGGTCTTCCACTTGTTTTAATAAAATGGGCTTGAAGGAGAATGAAGAGGCAGCCTTCTGACCATCAATAGACTGAATTTAAGTTGTGACCGTAATAGATTTGCTGGGGAGGAGTCAAAGCTAGGCCAGCCGTAGTGAAATGATTATTGAATGCATCTAAGATTTCACGCTTATCAGTGATAACAGCATTGTTAAGGTGTACTTGGGATGGCAAGGAAGTACTGGAGGCCTGCCCTAGGATCCCCTTGATGGTGCCCCAGAATCTGGCTGGGTTAAGGTAGGAGGCATCAAGCTCGGCTGTATAGAAGGCAGCTTTGGCTTCTCTTACTATTTTGGTGCAGCTGTTTCTGGCTTTTCTGAACTGAAGCCAGTCAGACGGATCCTTGGTCTTTCTAGCCCTATAAACTCACAGTTTTCATATCCTGAAATGCTGACTACAATTTTCTGTGTGTGTCATAAATGTCAGTGTTGTTTTATGCAATTATATAGCAGATTTGCAGTTTTCATCACATTTTACAAAAGGTTCTGATTCAAATCAGAACTAATTAGAATTTATCAGGACTTTGGCCTGGATTCTGATCCTGATAATAAGGGTCAGGACCTTTTCAGGTGCACCCAACCCTAGTACAAGTCAATAAAATTAAAACAGATGCAAAATAGAAATTAACTAATTCTCCAAAGCAGTTCACATGTGTTGGCTTTTGTGCTGCACATTGCTATTATGATGTCATCAGCATTGTTAATGCTGCTCTCTGGTTTAGTATTCCATTGTGACATACCCAGCTTTGCAAGATATAGAGGATAATGTATGGTCCTCTATCATTAACAGGTTTGTTAACTGTCGAGAGGTTGCCAGGGTGACCATGTAAACCTTGAGAGCAAAGCTCGAGAGGTTTACGTCACCATGGCAACCTCGAGACATTACACAAACTGGTTAATGATAGAGGGACCATACATTATATTTTATAGTGTATGGCCCCCATAAACGGGCAAAACAAATAAATGTGGATTACTTTAGGCACCACCGCAGATGTTCTGGGTCATTTTCTTGCCACTGCGCCACTTCCGGGAAGGCCGTCGGTGCGCCAGGTAAAAGGTACACGCATGCGCAGATGGGCTCTGTTTGTAATCCCATCGCTATGACATACTCAAGAGAGGTTTATAACCACTTACATCATAGCAATGGGATTATCAAGAAATAATTGTGCCAGTTTTTAGTGGTAATAAGGGCTCACCATATATTATAGTAGTACTATCTTTCAAGATGGTCATAAGATAGCAATTTTATCTTTGCAAATCCAGACCAACAGCTGTTATAGAAATGCATATATTATCTATTCATTGCAAAAATCTTTGTTAATGCACCAGTTAGGGTAACTCAATGCCACAAAAGTAAGGAAATGTGATGTTAGGGTTTCCAACTCTAGTGGTGGGGTCTTCCTTGGGGATTGTCAACCTTAATGCTCCCCCTCCCCCCTGTGGCCCCTGTGTGAAGAAAGGAGATCAGGTGTGATGTTTGATCATGGAATTGGGTGGGAATTAGGGTTAACAACCCCCACGGAATGCCCCACCACTGATTCAACAAGACTCTGGAGACCAAACACCTAATGTTTTTCCTTTTGCTGCTTGGGAGTTGGGGACGTAGGCTGAATTAACGCCACATTTCCCCTACTTTTGTGGCATTGAGTTGTCCTAACTGGTACATTAACAATGTTTTTGCAATGAATATATATATATATATATATATATATATATATATATATATATATATATTAACAGATAGATATACATTTATTGTAAAAAAAACTAAGTTAATGTACACATTATGGTTGAAAAATGCAAAGCAGACAAAGTAAGGAAATAAAAAAAATTAGGATTTGGAGACTCAGGGGTCTTGGTGAATTGGTGCTCCTTGGGGTTGTCAACCCTAATGCCACCCCTTTCCATTCTTGCCCATAGCCTCCTGTCATAAGCACAAGATACAGCTCCAAACCAGTGCCTCATAGGCATATACTTTTTTAGGTAGAGAAGTATTTCTCGCCACATGTAACCAACAGAATCAGTCATAACTTTCTTCATGGATGACCCTGTATGAAGCAAGAGATCATGTTTGCTTGCACAGGGGTAGACATTAGGGTTAACAACCCAAGGAACACCACAACACTGATTCACCAAGACTCCTGAGACTCCAACCCCTAACAGTTGCCATTTCCTTACTTTGTCCGCTTTGTGTTCTTCAATCTTAATGTAACCCCCATGTGGTGCTATCCCAAGGGCTACTACCCCTGCCTGATTGACTACTGACAGGTTGAGGGGCCTAGGTTCTATGGTGGGTGCCTCCACCCAGAGGTCAGGGTTTGTAATGGTTAGACTAGCTTGGTCACAGCCCTCTGGGACACTGAGACCCCCCTTTTATTCCCTCTAGTGGCTCGCACAGTACACAGGAGATACAGTCCCAATACCCCACATATACACACTGTTCACTCATAAGGTACCACTTACCCTCGAGACGGATTCTGCAGCATGTCTCTGAGGACCCCCTGTAAAATAAGGTTAAACAACATACACAGAAAAATACAATACTGTTTCCATAAGCACCAACACCACAGACAGTATATAGTATAACAACAAATCTGATTTATTTAGGGGACAGTAACACGGGAGGGGGGAGTCAAGTTAATTGGTGCCATTAAATCACAGTACTGTGCATGCATACAGGGTCTGAAAAGTCACACTCTGGGTACCCAGGTTGGGGGGAGGGCTAGCCAGGTCCATTGCCTGGGGTTGGCCAGCAGGTGCAGATGGATAGGGCCCTGTAGAGAAAAGATATATGCACTATACCCAATTGTAATCCGGAGCCTGAGGGCTCAGTCCATGAAACAGTGAAACAACAAGAATTAGGTGACACACTTGTGAATGAAAACAAGCTGCAGGGGAATACCCTGATTTGTACTCACAACACCCAAGCTGAGGATCAGATGGAGAATGTCCCTCTGGATTGCCAGAAGAGCAGGACATGAGGACAAGGTCCTTGTGACTGGACCCCACTGTAGTTGATAGCAAACGGATGTAGTCCGAATTAAGCTGGGGGTTTACTTCCAGCTTCAGTAAACAATTCACTGTACAGGGGATTTGAAATAGTGATTCCCCACAAGCACTATGCACATTTATATGTAAAAGAAAAGTACTATACCAGGCAGGCTGCTTCCTCGATCCCGATCGCAATTGCTGCAAAATACCCGGGAGCACACACAGCAGCTTCAGTTCCTGACAGACCAAGCGCGACTCAGCAATTTCTCCAGTCTTCTACAAGGTGAGCCTGGTTTCCACACTTCTAGTGCTTCTTTCTCCTCACAACTCAGATTCAGTCCAAACTGGCACTCACAAAGGCTCCAGACCGAAACTCAGTGCCTCACATGTGCTTCCCGCGTGAAACCATACACTGCAGAAGCACACAGCTCCTTCTCTCTTCACTGCCACAATTGATCTGATCTTTCCAGTCACAGAGCAGGGCATTTCCTTTAGCTCCACACTATTCTGTTGGCTGATTCAGCTGTCACTCACAATAAGACTCCCCTCTGTTGGTAGAAAAAGGTGCCAAGGTCAAAACTACATTTCCCAGAGTCACTGTCCATATAATCCCCTT
Organism: Neoceratodus forsteri; assembly: GCA_016271365.2. Taxonomy (NCBI): domain Eukaryota; kingdom Metazoa; phylum Chordata; order Ceratodontiformes; family Ceratodontidae; genus Neoceratodus; species Neoceratodus forsteri. Next base: position 1,303,373,126 of record CM057456.1, read on the forward strand.
GTGTCTGGCTCAAAATTAAGAGTCCAAGTTCTGATTAGTCCACAGGCTCCATTTTAGGGAACCCTTAACCCAATTGGCCCAGCACAGCAGTTTAGGTCCAAAATGGAGGGGTAACACACATAGAGTCCCAGCTGCAAGAAAGGCAGGTTAGACAAACTGCATTTTACTTAACACTATAACTGGTTTCAAGCAAACAGTTACACCTTTCATTTAGGCTCCTTCTGCACTCTTAGTGACTGCAGAAACGGAGTGATTTGACAGCTGCTGGGGCAGGATTCGAGCATTAAATACACAGTCCCCCATACAAACTAATTAAGTCTGCAAGCAGACAGCTCTTAAAGAGACAGTGCGTGGAGGCTCAAACAGCACTCACTTGGAACCACATTTAAATATCTCAGATACTGAATACCGCCCAGACTTGGAGCATTCAGACAAGCTCCTGGAAGACTTTTGGGAACCCCCATTTTCAGGGGGTTACACTAATGTGTGCATTAACATTATTGTTTTGCAATGAATTTTCTTTCTTTGTGTGATAGTGGAATTTTATCCCATTCATGCGGGTCCCTTTGGGACCAGCATGAAGAACTGCAGATGCACACAGCCCTCTGGGGCCTGCAACAAGAAAAGAGTCTATCTGCATGTGAAAGTGTAGGGCCCTCCGGGTCCTGCACTTCCATGTGACTATGAATGCAAAGAATCTGTGGGGCTCTCTTGGGGGGCAGTGGAAGCCTTTGATAAAGGACCAATAGTCCAAAACGCATTAGGTGGGCATGTACAGGTGGTGTTAGCCCACACCCCTGTGTTTTTTATGTCAATAAAATAACTTTTAGTTGAGAAATTGCCTGGAGCTGTTTGGTGCTCTTCCACTGAGGTGGCGAGTGCCCTATTCTGTGTCTAACGAGGCTGTGGAAGTGCAGGGACCTCTGGTCCCTATACTTCCATTACTTCCATGTGGCTACAGATGCAGACACGTAGGGCCAGGGGTCCACCTGGCTGTAAAAGCTCAGGGGTCTCTGGGCCCTGTGCTTCTGTACAGCTACAAATGTAGAGGTCCAGGGCCTTCTAGGCAGTATGCCAAGAGAAGAGTTCTCTTTACTATATAGTTACTTGTTGTCCGTGTGGTCAACACGCTACCCGCTGGCCCATTGTTCAGCCCTGTTTACAATTTTTAAAAACTTCTTTTTTGACATTTTGATTTTAAATTTTCAGCATAGTGGGTTTTATGACCCTTCCTTCTGAAAATTATAGCTGTCATTTATAAAATACTGACAGAAACATCATTTTGTGCCACGAATGTGAAACACTTTTTGGTCAGGATTTGAAAAATGACACCCCTAAAGTTTATGAGGTACTTTAAAAAGAAGGGTTATTTTGAAAATTTGGGGTCAAACTATTGAAAATTAACACAGTTATGGATGAACATTGAAACATTTCAATGTATCTTCATAAATATATTTTTAAAGATTCTGACCCCAAATTTTCAACACAGTTTTTTAGGAACCCACTTCATGAACCTGTAGATGAAATCTTTTATATTTTGCATGAAATGGGATTTCACAACGTGACTGTAAAATCACTTTTCAGGCCAGATTTGAAAACTTTCACATCTCTTGTTCGTGAAATGTATTAAAAGAAAAACTCATTTTAAATTTGGGGTCAAAATATTGCAAAATAGCACAGCTATAAGCAAACATTGGAAAATTTTGATGTTCACTCATAACTTGCTCAGTTTTTAATATTTTTTCACAACATTTTCAACATGTTTTTTTTTAATAACCAAATCTTGTGAATCTGGTGGATGAAATGTTGCAAATCCTGCCAGAAAGATGATTTCATGGAACAACTGTGAAATCACCTTTGGCACACATTTGAAAACTTTTGCCTACCTTTTTTATGATGATGGGTCCCAAAAAGGTCATGTTGAAAATTTGGTGCAAAATATTTAAAAATGATCAAGCTATGGCTAAAACTTCAAAACATCACAAATGGTGTACCAGGAAGGAGGCTGGCAATTATAGGCTAGTCAGCCTGACATCAGTGGTGGGAAATTTAATGGAATCACTGCTGAAGGAAATGATTGCGAAATATCTTCAATCCATTTGGTTACATGACCCAAGGCAGTATGGATTCATGGGGTGGGGGAGGTCATGTCAAACAGCTCTAATAGATTTGTGCACAAAAGACCTCTGCAAAAGCAGGATAGGGTCAGCACCAATGTAAACCCATAAGGGGAATCACAAATGGTCTATTCCTGTTTTTCGGAATATATGCTCCAAAATAATTGTGGTAAGCAGAAGGAAACCATTTAAGTGGTCAAACCTCAACAAAACCACTTTTATTAAACACTTTCCATCATAAAAAACATTGCATCATATAAAAACAGGACATGTATGCAAATGAGCAATTGTTAGCAATGAGAAGGCCAAAAAGCAGCATAAACAGTGAGATACAAGCTCACCAGTCCAACAGTACATACAGCTATGTCTTTCAGAACTCCATACTCAGGACATCCCTACATTAATTCATCACAGGCTACTATTCAAAAGTACTATAGTACACTTCCATAGAAGAGAAGAGAAAAACACCAAAATAACAAAATTGAAGAATCCAAAGGAAAGACAGCCGTGTTTGGTGGTCGCGCCTGCAGCTGTGCTGTGTTTACATATTGATGTGCAACCAGGTCATCATCAGAGCGTGAAGTGCCCACAGTGAAGGTCTGTAGTGATACTGAAGGTAGGGAAAAAGGAGCAGATTCAGTGGGCCAAGCAGTCCTTATCTGCCATCAAATTCAAATTCTATAAAATGCATTGAGAAACGCTGACTGCTTTTACCTTGTTTATTTTTGTTCCTGGTTGCAGTTGCAGGAGGAGTATGTATTTTTTCCTGAGTGGGGATCTATGCTGCTAGACATTCTGAAGATAAGTGAGGGATGTGTGTTGGGATTGTGGGGTGGTGGATGCTGAGTGAGGGTGTTGCACAGGACACCCCACATACCCTTATACCCCCATACACACTTCAGCACTCATTATTGTGGCATAAGGTAGAATCCATATTTCTTTACTATGTGCTTAGGAACCTTGATATCCAGCATTATTATTTGGTAGTATTTGTGCACCACCCACAGCTTTCTGCACTGTTCTAATAGTCAGCACCTTTTATGAATTGCTGTATTGTTACCCAAAACTAGCCTTAGTCAGCTACAGTATATACCTTTATCAGTGTGTATGTGCAAAATCAAGTATAATCTAACTGTCCTAGGTATGAGCTGTCCACCGAAACCCACCAATAGAGTAGCTGTATTTTGCTTTTCTGCCTTTTGGCAGAGACTGTTACCTTGTAACATACTTTGTTATCTCTAGTATAAGGCTCTGTGTAAGACTATTTTTCTCTGAGTTTATGGAGCACCTCACCCATTTGGGGCTTACCCTAAGTGTCTCCCAGGGCTCCAGTAGTGCCCACTGCCAGGCAGACGTCCTGTAGAGATAGTAAATCCATGGTTATCTGACGTTCCTATTGATCTGTGTGACAGTGCCATGATGTGCCTCCATGCCTGTCCCTTTAAGTGACACTGCCGTGTGCTGTATATGGCCTGGGCTGGGTCTGAGTGCTTCAAAGCTCGCAACCATCCAGGCGCCATCCTAATTTGCCCCACTCTGCAGTCAATAGCAAAGCAGAGAGAGCTCTAATTAGCACTGTGGATATTTACTTCTGATCTGTTGCTGTATTTAAATTACAGTGCTCTGTTTTAACCTGCCTTCTTGCAGCTTATGCATCCAAATGGGAGCCACCGTATTTGGTCCAGGACTTCCAGAAATTGGACCAATTGGGACACAGGGGACCTTGTGAGGTCCTTAGTTCAGGTGCCTCATGGGAAAAAGCTGTAGTTCTTGTAGTTTTGAGTCTGACACCTAAAAGAATCAATGGGAGCACAGGATTGTGACTTACAGCTCCCCCTGACCAATCAGATTACATGAAAAGTAGACTGGTCAGAGGACTGTTATTCAAACAGTGGAGTGCAGTTTGAGCTCTTGAACTGAAAGGACCTTCTGGAGAGAGTTCATCCCAAGACTCTGTGGAGTAGGCGCCCTGTTCAAGCTTGTGGGGTTCTGGCCCAGGCACTGCCTAGTTTCCTCCGGTGAGTGTCTGCTGTCCCAAGTTCAGAAATCTGTGATCAGAGACTGCCTTTTCCAGATTAAGAGGTTTGTACAGCAGATTGGGTGTAATTGCGAACCAGTCTGAAGCTGAAATGACAAGTGAATGCTGTTTCCTTTAAATGTGCTGAATGCTCGAGGTTGGCCGAGGCCTAATAACCAGGGATGCCTGTTTGCCACTGAGAGCCAGTTGCCTTGTGTGACTAAACTGTCAGCCAGCTGGAGGCTTTCACCAGCAACAGAACTCAACTTTGCTAAAAGTGTTCCATCCAACCTTGGGCTCATGCCAAACCTGTCCCAAGCCGTCTATTCTGGCACCAGTTACCATTTTCTTGGCAAGAGACCAGTTTGGGGATCCAGCCCCTGCGCAGCAAGGTATCACAGGTTGTAGCCACCTGGAGATAATGGCCGTGAAGCATAGGTGAGTTGTGTCAGCCTAGTTTCCCCATGCTCTTCAGTGATCTGCAAAAGGTCTTCATTTCACCAGGCCATCTTCTACTTACTGGTGTTGTGAGAAAGCTCAGGGTACCACCCTGCAACAGTTCTTTAAATCATTCTGTGGTACCATCTGATTTCATTTAGTGTATTTTGTAAGATTTCTGCGAACTAGGCCAACCAGTCAAGGATACAATTAACCCAGGTCATTGTTTATGCATGTTTAACTGCCTTTTCTTTCCATCAAGGGCCACAACAACAGCTGCAACACCGGGCACCATTCTGGCTAGCCTCCAACATTCTGGGTACTCAGCCATTGCAAGACTGTTATAGTGGGACTAAATGCATGCATGCAAGCATCCTGTCCAAATCCAGTATCGTAATCATTCATCTAGATTTGCGCTTTCCCTTGTTCACAGCCCCTTAATAAATTAATTTGATTACCTCACTGTTACACTGCACCTCATGAATATCTCATTGCTGGGTTTAAGGTTAATGTGTTGGGGGGAAAGCATTTAACAGTGCATGCCTGTTTTGAATACTGTTCTAGAGGGCGCTCCAGGGTGTTTGCCGAAGACCAGACCCTAGTAATAAGTGCAAGGGGTGTGTGCATATCATAAATGCTCATTGCTAACTGTGTATTAACTGCTGAAAGGGGCTGTGTTTATTTCAAAGGTCCTTGGTCACGAGGTGGGCTCGTGGGTGGCTATAGCTTCCCAGAGGGCTATACCAGGTTTGGTAGATACCCCCACATACTTTACTCTGGATGGAGACACCAAAATATTTTGGTTACTGAGGGGAAGGGAACCCCAGTAATTGTTAAGTTTGAACCCAGGCCCCCAACCTGTGGGCAGGAGTACTGGCAGGGGTAGTAACCCTAGAGATAGCGCCGCCTAGGGGTTACATTTACATGGTGATGTCATGGTGTTTGGAGGCTTCCAAACTCCCAGCAGGTACGCTGTTTGTCTGTAGTTTCTAGAATAAACTTTCTTGCTGCATCTGGACTTCTGTGTCGTGTTTTGCCACAGGTGTAGACTCTGCCGGAGTAACATGGAGCTGGAGTGGAGGGTCAAACTTCATTGGGACCATTTTCATCTTTGCAGGTACAAAATAAAAAATAAATTATATTCGAGGGAAAGTCTTCTTAGTTTAATGTTATCTGACACTAGGATTGGGTGCCCCAATGTCAGTGGGCCATTTGGCGGCACTGACGAAGGGCACCTGGTGTGGCCATCTATCAGTAAGGGGGATCTCCAGTGGAAGGGGGGGGTCATCATTTTTATCTTTAGTGACACTGGGAGTGGGCATCTTGGTGTCACTCACTATGCAGGAGAATGTAAGCTGACACCCAGGATTGGGCATGCCAGTGTCAGGATTATCATACCGGACGGTGGGATTGGGCACCCACCGGCTGTTTCACAAGAAACATGGGTCAGAAGGGAGAGGAGATACTGACTTGCAGGCCTGGGCACCCACCATCCATTTCAGAAGAAACATGGGTTGAGAAAGAGGGAACTGGGCACTAACCTGCCATTTTTTTAAATGGTAACACATGGGTCAGGATGGAGGGCACCGTCCAGCAGAATTGGGTACCCACCTGCCATTCATAAGAAATGTGGGTTGTGAGGAAGCAGAGATACTGCCCAGTGGGATTGGGCACCCACTGGTCATTTTTTAAAATAATAACACATTCATGGGGGGGGGGTTCCGGTCAGCAGGATTGAGCACTCTCAGTCCGTTTTGCATAAGAGAGGGGAAGGGAGAGGGAATACCAGCAGTTCTCAGCTCTCTGTTCTAAGGATAGCAGCAGTTTGATCAAAAATCATTTTTCTACACTGCTTTTGCTAGCAGTGACTGATGAAAACAATTTGAAGGGACTCACTATAGACTAAACTGCTAAAGCAAAAATTAAGCTGTTCTTAGAGCATTCCTTTTTTGAACTGAGCATGCTTAGAAAATGGAACAGTGTTAACTAATATTTTACAAACTGTAGAAGTTAAAAACTTGACACTTGTGAAAGTACGTACCATAGGCCAGACTCTAGCAAACCTATAAGTTTCAGGTTTCAAAATAAAACCATTTTAGTTACAGGTGAGAAAAAAAAGGCTTGGAATTTGCACCTCTGTAACTTTGCCATCTCTGAACCCATTGAAACAGCCTTTTCAAGATCTAGCGACCATGGTCCTGAATCAATGCCGACCAAATTTTAGGTAAAACAGTCAAGAGGGGGAAGAGTTATTATGGTGCAAAAACTGGGGTTTAACAAAGAAGTGCCTGATCAACCCTAATATACAGGCCTATCATGCCTATACAATCCATACAGTATACTGAGATAGAATATATAGGCATGGTCACGCCTGTATATTAGGGTTGAGTAATCACTTTAATGTTAACCCCCAGTTTTTGCACCTTAATATCTTTGCCCTCATTCAAGCGATTTATACGACATTTGGAAGGCACAAACTTTGTGCCAGGATCTCTTGATGCTGACAATTTCATGTAGATCAGTTTGGTGGGAGCAAAGTTACAGAAATGCAAAAAACATAAAAATTCCAGTTTTTGAAACCTGTATGACTTTTTTTTCCACCCGATAACTAAACAAATATGAGGCTTTGAAACCTAAAACTTTCAGGTTTGATAGAGGTTGGTCCAAGGTATGTGCTTTTGGTGCTTTTAGGTCCAATTGTCAAGTGGTTTTCAAACTATTTACAAAAAATGTTCCATTTGTGAGATGCACAGTTCAAAACATCTGTGTTCCATGGACTGCTGAATTTTTGTGAAAGTGCAATGTCCTGTCATTGTATTTAGTTATGTGTGTCAAATCATATACTTTGGTGTGTCATATACTGTAGCACAATTCCACAGTATATGATATGACACACATAACAGAAAAAGCAACCCTGAGAAGTAAGAACCTTTTCCCTGGTGGCTAGTGGTCCCACCCCCACCCAATCACCTGCCCAATATGTAATAAAGTTTTCCCTGGTGGCTAGTGGTCCCTCCCCCCACCCCATCACCCTCCCCTTATGTCCTGTTCTCGTATTTTGTTATGTGTGTCATATCATATCCTGTGGTGTTCCGTATAGCAGAACACCACAGTACATTATACAACACACATTTGTTTATGTTTTTCCTGGTGTCTCATGCCCCCCACCCTCAATTACTACCCCAGGTTTTATTCCCCTTTCCCTGGTGTCTAGTGGCACCCCCAACCCTCCATTACTGTCCCATTTTATTTCCCCTTTCCCTGGTGTCTAGTGGCACCCCCCACCCACCCTCTGATTGCTGGTACTATTTTATTTCCCTTTTCCTTGGTGTCTAGTGGCTCCCACCCTCATATTGCTGGACCCATTGTTCCTTTTCCTTTTCCTGGTGTTTAGTGGCACCTCCCACCCTCCACTGGTGTATTTATTCATGTAAAGAAGAAAACCATCCTGTGATATCTTTTTTTTACCTGAAAAAAAAGAAAAGGGTCCTTCGTCGTCATCACCGCCATCCCACTCTCCCCATCCTGACCCTCCCACTGACCACCAACCATCCCTCACACCCCGTTACCCTATAATTACCAGCCAAGGTCGAACACTGTCAACCCCTGTGAACAGAGACACATCTACACTCTTCAATGCCGAACTGTGAAATGAGGAATACAGGTAAGTGCCACATAATGTATTTCAACTGCGTTTTGAACTTATGTCCGTAAGTTCACCATTTTAAGGAATTTTGTCACCAAATTTTCAACATGGCATTTTTGGGAAACCACTTCATGAGCACTGTCAGTGTCATTATGATACCTGGCCCCAGAAGGTGATTTTGCTGTCACTGGACAAAATCACCTTTCGGGCCCTATTACCAAAATTTCACTAACAGTTTTCATGAGGTGGGGTCCCAAAGGTTATGTTGTAAATTTGGTGAAAAAATTCTTAAAAATGCCCAAATTATGAGCGTATGTTGAAATTTGCTTATGCACGCACATAACTTTGGTAATTTTTAATACTTTGACCCCACATTTTCAACATAGCCATTTTTACACCACCTCATGAACATTACAGCTGTCATTTTTCACATCCAGGCTGAAATGTGTTTTCACACCTGTGGCGCAAAATGGCTTTTCGGCAGGGATTTGAACATTTTCACCACCCGAGTTTATGAGGTGAGGTCATATGTTGAAAGTTTGGGGTCAGAATATTAAAAAACAAAGAAATTGTTAAGAAACATTGTTTGCAGGGATGTCCATTGCACCACTTGGGAACACGTTGCCTTACAATGCCAGTGAGCTGAGTTCAGGTGTGAACTCAGTGAGCCAGATTAATCGGTCAAGGCTGATGGGGAAGATGCTGCAGCATGCAGCACCAGCCTCGGCCTGGGTGGGGACGGAGCATGGTTTTGGTGCAGATGCCACACCCTGTGGTGGGTCAGGGAACTTCACCCGCAAGGCATCAACTTGTATGTCAGGGTCTGCCGGGCCCATGCACTGGGTCAGGACTGTCTCCAATATTGTATTTATCTCATTTGGCACAGGTCCCTTTGGGACCTGCACAAATGAGGATACAATTCCACTATTAGAAAAAGAAGGGAAGTTCATTGCAAAAAACTAGGTCAATGTAGCCATTAGGGTTACAGAATGCAAAGCGCTCAAAGAAGGGAAATGAAAAACATTAGGGATTTGGGTCTCCAGAGTATTGGCCAATCAGTGGTGGAATCAGTGGTGGAGTCTTACTTGGGGTTGTCAACCCTAATGCTTACCCCTTCCCCTGATCAGATGAGGTCAAATGTGATGTACCACACAGTCCAGATATGCGATCCATTCTACATATCTGGATCATGAGACGTATGTGGCTGCATGCCCATTGGCTCATGCTGTGGACCAATGGGCGACAGCCCACTGTATGGTGTCAGTCGGCAGGTGGTGGGGCAGCAAGCTGTAGGGGAGCTGCCACCCGCCGCTGACTGAGGGGGAGCGGGGCAGTGGGGGCTCAGTGGACGGGTGGGGAGGGGGTACCCCTGGACCACCAGGGTTGGATTGGGGTGTCATTTCTTATAACAAAAGCCCATGATTGGGCTGCAAGCGGTCCACTGGACCACCAGGGATATAGGACTTTTATTCTACTTCAAATGCCCGCGATCAGGCTGCAAGCAGTCCACTGGACCACCAGGGAAAGAGTTCACTATTTTTAATTATACTTATGCCCATGATCAGGCTGCGAACGGTCCACTGGACACCAGGGAAAGAGGTCACTATGTTTAATTATACTTATGCCTGCAATCGGGCTGTGAGCAGTCCACTGGACCACCAGGAAGGGAGCTAACTATTTTTAAATATACTTATGCCTACGATCGGGCTGCAAACGGTCCACTGGACCACCAGGGATATTGGATGTGTTCTGCACTATACACATGCCCGCAATCGGGCACTGGGGCACTTTGCTGCGATGTGCAGTGGGTGTCGTTCCCCGCCGGCTGCTACCTGGCAGGGCGCCAGGCGCAAGTCGCTGGGGATCGGCACACCTGCATGCAAATGGGTCCATAATGACATGCAAATGGCCCCATTTGCGCCTTACATACATTATGGCCCCATTTGCATTTGCACTTTTGAATATTGCGGTTGTTGCACCTAGTGCAACGGAACTTGCGCTAGCGCATCCCCCTGTTCCACTCTGGCCACTTGCGCTGGTGCAGTACCACTGTGCCATGCACACTGCGGGTGGCCATGGTGCTATATTCAACATTGATCTGACGTGGCACAGCTCTGTTGAATATCACCATGTCAACACCCCTGCGCAGCCCAGTTGCACTGCGCCCAGGCTTGTGCCACAGCCTGATGCAGTCTGAATATCTGGCCCACTGTGTTTATCAATGCAGCTGTTGGAGAAAACCAGGGTGTTTGCTCCAGTTACTGTTACATGTAGTGTTTCTACTTGCGTTTCCGTACCCATTTGCATTAGTGTTCCCGTGTACGCTACCGTGTGTGTTATCCTTTGCGTTTATGTTTGCGCATACATTTGCATTACTCTTACCATTTGTGTTTACAGTACTGTTTCTGTTTGTGTTTTACTTTGTGTCACCATGCGCATTACCATTTGCGTTTGCAGCCGCCCTTCCGTTTGCATTTGTCTTTCATTTTGCATCATCATTGTTGTAACCATTACCATTTGCATTTCCAATTGCGTTTCCCATGCCCATGTGTGTTACGGTTTGCATGTCCATACACGCTTGCATTTGTGTTTCTGTTTCTGCTTCCTTTGGCATTATTGTTGCTCTTAGTGTTACCATTAGTATTTACAATTGCGGTGCCATGACCGTGCGCATTACGGTTTGCATTTCCGTACGTGATGGCATTTGCATTTCTGTTTCCAATGGTGTTATTGTTGCTATTACCATTACCATTTGCATTTACAATTGTGGTACCGTGACCGTGCGCATAACGGTTTGCGTTTCTGTACATGCTTGCATTCATGTTTCTGTTTTGGTTTCCTTTGGTGTTATTTTAGCTGTTACCATTACCATTTGTGTTTCTAATTGTGGTACCGTGACCGTACATGTTACGGTTTGCGTTTCTGTATGCTCTTGCATTTGCTTTTCCATTTCTGTTTCCTTTGGCATTATTTTTGCTGTTACCGCTACCATTTGTGTTTGCAATTGTGGTATCGTGCCCGTGCACATTACCCTTTGTGTTTCCATATGCGCTTGTGTTTGCCTTTCCATTTCTGTTCCCTTTGGCATTATTGTTGCTGTAACAGTTAACATTTACATTTACAATAGCGATACCATGACTGTGCGCATTACTAGTTGCATTTCTGTACGCGCGTGCATCTCCGTTTGCATCACTGTTCAGTTTGGCGTCACTTTGCGCTTGCATTTCTATTAATGTTTGCGTTGCATTTACGTTTGTGTCACCATGTGCATAACTGGTAGTGCTTGTGTTTGCATTGCAGTTACCATTACTATGTCACAAGACATCACGTGGTGGGAGAGCCGGGCCTGAAGGGCCCGCACTCCCACCATCACATTCTATTCACTATTTATGGTCCTCATTCTCAAAAGAAGGAAATTAATGGCAAAAACTCTGTTTAATGCATCAGTTAGGGTTGTTCCACAGCAACGCGAATTTGGTGTGGGTTGAAGCCTTGCACCTCAGCCAGCCCCCAACCGCCATCGGGAGTGCATTGGGGTCATCAGGTCCCAACTCACGCCATTGTCCTATACCTCAGCTTGTTTACACATGTGATGGGGTGAGAGATAGGGCCGATGACACCAATGCACACCCTGATGCTGGTTGGGGGTGGGCTGGGGTGCAAAGTGGGCTTTCAACCTAACACCGAATTTCCTCACTTTTCTCACTGTGGAACAACCCTAACTGATGCATTAAATGGATTTTTTGCCATTATTTATATATATATATATATATATATATATATTATAGTAGCACGGTAGTGCCACTATAGTTAGGGTTGCATAGCCACTACCATCTTAAACCTCAAAGTTTTGCACTTTAAAAACTTTGCAACTGTTTGTTCAGTTTGCCTGAAATGTGGAATGTAGAATCATCTACCATAGATCTCTGTTTCTGGAAAGTTCTGTTCTGGTCGGATGTACAGTTGCGGAACCGTAGCACGCTCAAAAAGTGAAAAATCACACTTGTTGCAAATTCTTCAGTAAGCCATAATGGACTGAAGAATGTATTTCAGTAGCTTCAGATTTGTTGCTCTACATGTGGCCCGAGCTGAAGTGGTGCCTTCTGAAGATCTGGTGAAAAAATATTGCTCCATTCAAAAGTTATTGGAAGATGTCAGACTTATTACAGAACTTTAACCATTAGGCCAAATGGCTAAGTGGTTTACAGCATTAACACATAATACACACAGCCAAAAACTCCAGGTCTATAGTATAGGACAGGCTTATCTACAAGAAATACCACTGATTATTCAGACATCTTATAAAGGATAACTATAAACCTGGTTGACCTTGCTATGAAAATATTAAGAGACAACATATAGAGATTTACATACTCACTGTACAAAAAGGTGGAAACTGGAGTGGTTGAGCTTCTTCACATAAGGTGAGAAACCAACAGTGGTGGGCGGGAGAACCAGAAATTAATCATCCAGAAATGGAGCACTCCTGATAGCTATATAGAGAGGATCAATAACAGTGTTTAATAACCATGCAACCATTTCTACTAGGAAGTCAGGGCGGTTTCAATTTATCCTTCAAGTGTCTGGGGGACAACGGTCGCGTATTGGAGTCAATATACAAAATGTAGGGGGCCCATATCTCAGCAAACTTATGTAGACACTGGTTCCTATAGCATGATATCCTAGTCAAAGTGGCCATCCTTTCCAATGCTACAAGCCATTCTGAAACGGAAGGGACCTCTAAAGTTCTCCAGCCGCGTATAATAAGTTGTTTACATTCTACCAAGGCCTGTATGAGCCATGAAATAGAAGCTATGGGCGGGGTAAGAGTTTCAGGTGTTGGCCCAATACCCATAGACACAGATCTGCTGGAAGGGTCGACATTAGGATGGCAGAGCAGTGCTGTATTACTGCCTCCCAATAGGGCTTCAGAGGTGTATATGACCACAGGATGTGGAGCAGATCTGCCATTGGGGTGTCACATCTCCAGCAGTAGTCACTGGGGAGAAGACCCATCCATTTTAGTTGGGACAGTGTATGATACCAGAGATGTAATATTTTGTTCTGTAGAAGGAGGCTCTGGGGGATGCAGCAGGCCTGGTGAGTTCTCAACCAGCACTGTCACCATTGTGAGTCCGTAATGGAGGTCTCTAGTGCAGTGGCCCACTTGTCCTTGGCCGGCAGAGAGGGAGTAGGAGCACTATCTCTGAGTAACCTCTGTATAAGACCAGCCCTACCTTTGGCATGCATTAACCATTCTTTAAGAGGTAGTGGAGGGGATTTAGCAGTTTTGCATTTTTTAAAGGAAACACAGCTACATTTTCTCCTAACCCAAGATTGGGAGAGGCTTCTCATTTGAAGGTATTTCCAGAAGTCACAATGGGGTAGGTCATACCTGACTTGTAAACCTTGGAATGAGTCCATATTGGACTGTTCCGGGTGTTCCAGATCCCCAATATTCATTATTCCTTTAGAAGCCCATCCCATCCAGTTCATGGGGGAGTTGTTAATACAGAGGTAGGGATTCTGCCAAAGTGGAGTGTAAATCCCCAAATCAAGACAGTGGGAGGATATAAGCCCCAGTTTTTGCCATGCCAAATGAGCCTGTTGAATGGAAAGTCAGCCTTTAAGATGTTTGGGTAGGGGATATGGTGCAAGAGCGGACACCGAAGGGCCCTCCATAAAGTCTCTTTCTATTTGGATCCAGGCTGGAGAGTAGTAGGGGTGTTGGAAACCTTCATCTTTTAGTGTCTTTGCTATGATAAACACAATGGAGTACTGATAAAAATCCGGCAAGTTCCACCCCCACTCTTAGGTTTTGAGCTCTTAGTTTGGCTCTTCTGTATCTGGGCCTGGTAGAGCCCCAGAGAAAGGTACTAATCAGCATATTCAGCTTTTGGTTCCATATGTCGGGTAAGAAGAAGGGAACGTGGGATAGTAAGTGATATACTCTAGGGCCCAGCAGCATTTTAATCGCGGCAATCCTGCCTGCCATGGAAAGATGTAGATGCGCCCATCTATTCGTGGCAGTTCGAAGTTTGGCCAGTAGAGGTTTTAAATTCATTTCCATTAGGGTTTAAAGTCTGCCAGTAAGCCGGATACCCAAGTACTTTATTTCCAATTTAGCCCAGGCTAATCCCTGGGTTCTTACACCAACCGAAGAGGTGAGGGCATTAAGAGGAAGGATTTCTGACTTTGCCACATTAATGTGTAAGCCAGAGAGTTCTCCAAATGTTTGTAATGTAGACAGGATGTATGGAAGGCTGTGTGGAAGTTCTCAGGTTAGGATCAGGCAATCATCGGCATACAGCTTAGTGGTATAGCATTTGTCTTTGACCTGAGTCCCATGGATGTGTGGATGGTTCCTTAGTGCAGCCGCAAGAGGTTCAATAGCTAACACAAAAAGTAAAGGGGACAGTGGACAGCCTTGTCTGGTGCCCCTTTGCAGAAGAAATGGATCAGATATAGCACTGTTAGTAAGAACTCTGGCAGAAGGACAGGCATAGAGTATTTTTATCCATGTAGAAAAATAAGAGCCAAAGTTAAAAGTGTTCAGAACTGCATGTTAAATAATCCCAGCTGACCGAATCAAATGCCTTCTCGAAATCCATTGTAACTTCTACCAGCAGGGTGGGAAGTGAAGCCGCCACCTGCATTAAGGATACTAGGGCCTGAATGTGATCTGAGCTAATTCTGTCCTTAACAAACCCCTCCTGTGATGGATGAATGATCTCTGGAAGAAATTCCTCTAATCTGGTAGCGAGGACTTTGACCAAAATTTTTGCATCCGCATTGATTAATGAAATGGGCCTGTAGCTAGCAGGAAGAGAGAGATCTTTACCCTCTTTCAGAAGAACGGTAATTAAGGCCTCAGATAGAATAGGAGGAACTTGCCCGCATGAGTACGCTTCATTCAGCATATTCTCCAGGGGGGGGTTATAATCAAGGGCTGAATCAGTTTGCAAAAGTCCACCAAAAACCATCCCCTCAGGGGCTTTATGAGGAGCCATCATAGTAATGGCTCTGTGGATTTCTTCCTCTGTAATGGGTTGGTCCAATGTATCTTTCTACAAGACAGAAAATTTGGAGAGAAGTAAGGTCTCAATAAATTTAGCATATGAATTTTCATTCCAGCACCCGTGGGAGGAGAAAAGTGATTTATAAAACTTGGTCATAATATTGTTAACTGAGGAGGGGTTTAGGCAGAGCTTTCCTGACCCATCACCCTTAGGCTGATGATAGTTCTTTCTGCTTGTCTTTGTTTTAGTTGATAAGCCAGCAACTTGCTAGCCTTCTCACCCTCAGCCTGGTATCGGTGTTGGCTCTATGAATGTGGAGCTCAGCCTTCCTACTTACCAGCATGTTAATTTTTATTCGTATGGCAGACAGGGCGGATACAACTGATTGTGTCTGAAGCAATGAGGGCTTCACTTTATATTCAACTTCCTACATTTTAAAGTGTTCTATAACTGACATAGTTCCTTGTCCCTCATCTTCCGTCTGTGTGAAGTGAAGCTAATGATTCCTCCCCTAATGGTGGCTTTATAGGCCTCCCATGTGCTTGCTGCAGAGGTAGAAGAAGGGGAATTTTGTTGAAAGAATTCCTCTGTGGCTGTTCGAAGCCACTGAGCAAAGTCCTTGTCAGACAGTAGGAGGGGGTCGAGCCTCCACAATAATGATTTGGAGGTACAAATAGCAGGTAAGAGGGTAAGGGAGACGGTAGCATGATCGGAAATGTAGACTTGAGAGATCTCAACCCCAGAGGTAGCCGTGGACAGGTTAGGAGAGGTGAGCCAGAATTCTAACCTACTTGCCATTTGGCGTGGAGCAGAAAAAAAGGTAAAGTCCTTTACTGAGGGATTCAGAACCCGCCATATGTCAGACAGCTGATATAAAGACATAAGGTCCTTCAATGCATGCAGGGCTCTGCAGTGGGGCTCCAGTCTGGCATTGGATCTGTCCAGGAGGCTATCCAAAACCAGATTAAAGACCCCTTCTATTAGCAAATCAGGATTGCCATAGGAAATATTCATGAGTTTTTGAGAAATGGCAAGGAAAAATTCTGGAGAGTCCTCATTGGGGCCATATATATTTGCCAGAATCAGGGGACCTAAGGGGGAAGAAACCTTCATGATGATCCGGCTACCATCACCCCCTCTATAAACCTCTTTAGGTTGCCATTGCAGTGATTTATGCAACAAAATGGAGACACCCCATTTAGCTGATTTGGCCGTACGGTGAACTTTGGTGCCCACCCAGTCCCTCACCAATTTCGAAGCTTCTTTGGAGCTTAATTTAGTCTCCTGCAAAAAGGTGACTTGGGTTCTCAGCTTCTTCCGCTGAGCCAGAACTGATTTCCTCTTTATGGGAGAGTTCAAACCTCTGACATTCTAAGTAGTGGTTGTGATATTTAAAAAATTAGCCATTATCAAGATAATTCCATTTTGCATGCCAACAGCTGTAGGCAAACACTGACACTATTCTAAGTGACAGTTGTATGTTGGCATAGTTACTCCAGTATATAGCTAAGGGGCCCCACCCTGGATTAAGTAGTGCAGTAACTCTAAACACTGCCACTAGGTGCCCATCATAAATCCTAGCAACTCCTGAAATCATTTTTGCAGCTGTTATTATCTCTGATAGGATAACGGAGGAACAAGAGAGCTGATATACCACCCTAGAATGGGCCAGATGTATCCAGAGTGCTATCACATCCCAAGGGGTTAAGATAGGTAAGGTGGAGAGGGATATCTCAACTGAAAGGCAGGTCATCGGAATAAGTACTTGGACTACTTCAAGAGAGTGGTGAGAGGTCTCACTGAAAATCTTGTGGGGGTAGTAGTCTATTATCGGCCAGGGAGGAGGGAAATAGTCCATCACCTCTCAACGGCCCAAGACTCTCCCCAGGGTTGGGGGAGTTGCAAATAAAGTGTGGGTTCCAAGCCCCACATCCTGGTCAGCATATTACATGCAACATTGACCATCGAGAACATTATATGGATGTTACTAGCTATCCATATCCTGGAAGAAAGGCACCCTTATTCGCCCTACTTGCCTATACCCACGGTTGTACTGGAAAAGGTGAGGCCAAAGTGCAATTGGTAGCAAGTGGGTTGTGGCAGAATTCCTTCCCTATACCATATTGGTTTGCACTTGTACCTGGAAGGTAACTAGGGGTCACCTATATTTGCACATTGTTCATGTAACAGACTCATAGTGTTAAACCCCTCAAGCCAGCGCCCCTAGGTGAGTCTGGAAGCATGCACAAACCTTGCTTGACATCAGATGCTAGGGGCACTGTGAGTGGGACCAGACCACAGTGAATGTGTATATACATAGAGTATCTACAGTTGCCTTTGTAACAAAAACTGTAGCATACTAATACCTTATAATACCCAATTAAACCGCAGCTTAATAATAAATGAGGTTGTTGCCTGAGTTAGTAATCTGCCCACAAATCTTCCACCTCGGGTCCTGTTTCAATGCCAACCATAGGCCCTATCCTTTAGCTACCCGGACACCTTGTATATACAAGGCAGCAGCCCCAGGTGTAGACATGGCATCGGGGACTAGCAAACCAGCAGGGTCAGAGTATTGTAATAGGGGCTGATAAATCTAGAAGCTGGGACAAAACTCCTTGCCCACACATGTAAATAACCTGCTGTCTGGGTGCAAAGTCCTAATGGCAGGAAACAAGCAAGTGAATTCTGCAAGATTAGAATACTCATCTGGCACTAACAACTACATCAGCCCCTCAATGGAGGGGAATTAAGATGCATTGAGACAACTGAGAAAAAAAAAAACCTGATCAGCCCAGAGAAACAAGCCAGCACAGACTCTCCGGGTCCTGATCTGTAAAATTAAACACCAGAGAGCAAGCGGTGCAGCTGAGGCGAGCTGAGGGGATGGGGAAAAAACTCAGCCCCGAGATTAAGGCAGGAAAGCCCAGTGTTCATACACCACAGCAGCCACTGGGCCTCGCAGCTGGAGAGGGGGCACCTTGCACACTAACAGCAATAGTTAAACGGTCCCAGAGCTGTTTAAGCAAAGAAGACCCAGAGATTTCAACTGCACCACTTACTTCAGCAGTCCATAATTATGAATAGCCCTGGGTTCTTCACCCTTCTTGAGAGGTCGTCAGCAGGTTGCTGGCACTTGTTCCTTCATGAGGGCTCTGTGGTTCAGCTGACCAGTCCTTATTGAGGGGAGCCCAGTCGGCCACCACTTCCGCTTGATCCGGGCATATGGCATCTTCATGGCTCACGCTGCTCTCAGGCAAAGCTAGGGCTGCTGGTTACAAATCCCCAAGCAGCTCATACTGATTAGACAGCTTTATGGGGGTAGAGAATGCGGAGGAGCCATCGCTTCCTGAAAGTTGTTGAGCTCATTGCCGACTCCTTAAGCGATTTTTCTGAGATTTCTCTGCCTCCAGCGGGAGGGACCTACCGGATTTACCGGATGTTTTCTTCCGCTGTCTGCTTTTATGGTGTACTTGCCAGTCAGACCTTTCAGTTGTCCCTGGGGGTGGAGTGCAAACGTGTCCAGGAGGCCTGCTCAGTGGAACAAAATTGTCCATGGGCAGAGCAGTTTCACCACATGGTTAAGGAGCATGGTCTTGGTGCGGCCTAGAATCACCTCCAATATCCTCTAGGAAAAGTTCCACCTCAGCAGGAGAATTAAAGGTAAGATATTCTCCTTTATACAGTACTTGGAGCTGTGAGGGATATCTTAGAGAAGTAGGCAGGTTTAGTTTATAAAGGGTCTGCTTTACCGGTCCATAAGCTATCCGTCTCCGGGACAGATCATATGAGTAATCCTGGAAAATCTGAACAGGAGCCCCATCCCATCGTAGCATTCTAAGGTCCCAAGCAGCTTTCTGGCATTGTTCTTTAACCAGGTACCTTAAGAATTTGCACAGTATTGGCCGGAGTCGATCTCCAGATTGGGGTTTAGGGGCTAGTGACCTATGGGCCCTTTCTAGCTCCAGGGGAGACAGATGATCCAACTTGAGCATAACTTGGAGAGATGTTTGTAAGAAGGAGATCATATCAGGGCCCTCAGCCCCCTCTGGTAATCCCACAATCTGGATATTTTTCATTCTCCCTCGATTTTCAAGGTCATCAACCTTGGCCAATAGATACTGTATTTGGCTATGGTGGTCCCGAACTTGTAGGAATTGATCATGTAGAATCTGATCTTGTGGTTTAACTTGTAGTTCAGTGTCCCCCACTCTGGAGGTTAGTTTTTCTATGTCCTTTTTGGTAGTAGATGTAGTAGAAATAAGCGCAACCGCATCAATTAATACTTTATTTAGCATGGAAGGAATGTCGCCCAGTTGTTGCTCCACTGTTTGAGTAAGGGAGATCTGCGGATCAATGGTGTGAGCCATCCTCAGTCGGCAGGGATGCTTATCAGCTACAGCCTAAAGGTCTGTGAGTGTCTTACAGGCCTGAAGTGGCAATGAGGTGGAAACTTCAAAGTCCAATATATTTGCAATCCCTTGTCCAATTTGTTCAGTTTAGAGATTTATGGCTTCATCGCAATGTGGAGAATGCAAATCTGAAAAAATATCCTGAGAAGATAGGTGCTGAAATTCCAGATGTAATAGGATGGATAAAGCTGGAACTGTAGCAGACTAGTTATATGCCTTGCATCTTGGCTGGCTAGCTCCGCCCCCCAAAAAGTTATTACATTTTTTCATGTCCCATTATAGCCTACAGAAAAATTTATATGTGCACTACGAAAACTTTCGTGATCATATTTTTGTTGTCAAGTTCTCCTAAATTGTTGTCGTGCTGTCACCATCTTGTTTTTCAGTTAGCAACAGAGAAAAATACATTGTAACTCAAAAAATAATGCCCTTTGGTAAACACCAACAGCTGTGTTTACCTAATTGGGCCCGGAGGAACATGCCCCTGGCATTAGTTTTTTGCTAGGTGGTCCGCAAATATGTTTTTTAAACTTTTAGCTTTTTTTGATTGCGGCAACATTTTTGTTGCCGAGAAAACAATCGCGATCAGGGAAACAAGTAACCACAGCAACATTTTTGTGTGCATGATAACATTCCCATTATAGAGATAGGAGTGTCGCGATAACGTTAAAGTAATCGCAGTAACACTGCACAAACACATTTTGGTGTGTGTTGTTTTCTTTGTCACTTCATTGTGGGAAGGTGGATTGTGGTATTGGCCTGAAATTTTCAGGGTGGCAAGCACTAGCGCCACAGATGTGCCTTTTGGTGGTTTGCTATGAAAACATTGAACAGGCCAATAGTTATGGCATTCCAAAGTTTAGAAATGTTCCCATAGGATAACATTGCGGTGCTCGTGACGCCTTTCGGTGCCTATCATACCTCTCAACCTTTTGTCCCCCAAATGTGGAACATCGCCTGTCAAAATACGAACATACAAAATTTGCCAGCAGATTAAGGCCTAGAGGTCTATCAAGTCTGCTCGAATGTGCAGCTAGCACCCCTTATTCTGCAGCTGCCCCTCCCTTCCACCCTTCCCCTGCATTAACCCTCCCCCTTGTCCTGTCCCATCTTCGTTTGAAGCAGTCCACTGTTCTACTGCATACCACTTCAGCAGGTAACGCATTCCACCCAGCCACCACCCTCTCTGTAAAAAAGTGTCTCCTCATCTCCTTCCTGAACCTTCCTCGCTCCAGTCTCATATCATGGCCCCTGGTGACCCTCTCCTCCCTTACTTTGAACAGCCCCTCTGTACCCGTCTTGTTTATTCCTTTTCTGTATTTAAAGGTTTCAATCATGTCACCCCTGTCTCTCTCCTCCAGTGACTACATGTTCAACTCCTTCAACCTCCTCTCGTATTATAAGTCCCCCAGCCCCTTGATCATCTTTGTCGCTCTGCGCTGCACCCCCTCCAGTAACTTAATGTCCCTCTTCAGATACAGATGCCAGTACTGCATGCAGTACCCCAGGTGTGGTCTAACTAATGACCTATACAGTGGCAGAATCACCTCCTCCCTCCTCGAGGCTATACCCCTTGCAATACAACCCAGCATTTTGTTGGCCTTTGCAGCTGCCTTCCTACATTGTGCTGAGTTGTTCATTGACCCTGTAATGAGCACACCCAGATCCTTCTCCTCCTCTGTCTGGGCTAGCTGCACTCCCTAGCTGGAAACTCCTCCTTGGGTTCTTTATCCCAAAATGCAGCACCTTGCACTTTTTGGCATTAAAGCCCAGTTGCCAGGTGTCTGACCAGGTTTCAAGCTTTGCCAGATCATTCTGCAACCCCTGCCATCCCCCTAGGTCATCCACCAGCGCGCCTACCTTGGTATCATCAGCAAACAGACTGATCTTGCTCTTGATGTCCCATGATATGTCTTCAATGAATATCCCAAACAATACTGGTCCCAACACTGAGCCCTGTGGAACACGCTTGTCACTGTCCTTGGGTGTGAGAGCTCCCCACCCACCACCACCCTCTGTTGCCTTCCCTGCAGCCAGTTTCCTACCCATTTCAACAGCTTTGCACCCGCCCCTGTGCCTACTAACTTCCTTCCCAGTCTTCCATGTGGCACTGAGTTGAATGCCTTACTGAAGTCCAGATACAGGACATCCACTGCATGGCCCCTGTCCAGTTGCCTAGCTACCCAGTCATAGAACTCGACCAGGTTGGTTTAGCAGGACCTGCCACATATGAAGCCATGCTGTCTGCTGTCCTGTAGTCCTTTGGCCTCTAGCAGGGCCACCAGCCTCTCCTTCAGGATAGTCTCCATTAGTTTACCCACGATGGAGGTGAGGCTCACTGGTCTGTAGTTTTCCGGTTCATCCTTGGGGCCACTCTTGTGGAGGGGCACCACATGAGCCATTCTCCAGTCCTGAGGTGCACACCCCGAATGTAGTGAGGCATTAAATAGGTCTGCCAAAGGTCCTGCAAGGACCTCTGCCAGCTCCTTCAGTACCCTGGCGTGGATGCCATCTGGGCCTGGTGCCTTGTCCACCCTCAGTGCCTTCAAACCCTCTAGACTCTGCTCTCATGATTTCCCATCTGTCACCACTTCCCCCGCTTCTGCCATTTCTCCCACCTTGGGTGTCACCCCCTTCTCTTTAGTAAATACTGAGCAGAAGTACTCATTTAGTGCTTCCGCCTTATCGCACCCTGCTTCCACCCAACCCCCTCCTTCCTAATCCTTACTATGTGGTCCTTACAGCTCCTTTTCTCCCTGATGTACTTAAAGAAGTCCTTCTCCCCCTTCTTAATGCCTTGTGCCAGCCTGAGTTCCGTAGATGCTTTGGCTCCCCTTACTGCCCTTGTCACCTCCTTCGATTCTGTCAAGTACTCCTCCCTGTCCTCCCCTTCCCTGTTTTCTTGTACTTCCTAAAGGCAGCTAAATGTGGAACAAATGTCTGTTATTAATGCAATAATATATTTTTTGCATCATTTACTATAGATTTTTTCTTTAAAATGTTGACTTTGAATGTGGAACAAGTCCTCACAATGTGGAACAGGGAGCTTTTGTGATGTAAAATAAGGAACATTCCTCGTAATGTGGTACAGTTGAGAGGTATGGTGCCTATATCTTGAAAAGGGTTTGAGATATGGATTTTTCACCTCAAAAGTTCTTAGGGGACTATGTGCAGGAGTTAGATTGGAAAGCCATGAATACCATGAATTCTGAATTTTTTTTCTACCTTGTACGGTTACTGAGATATTTGGGCATTAATGTTCCAACTGGTCTTTTCATGCCCATGGGCTAGTATTACACCCACAAAGTTTGCATTCACAGCACTTTTCTGTGCCTGTATCACAGAAATGATACAAGAAACAGATTTGGTTGATCTATCTTGTGAGCACTACTCACTGTCATGATTACAACAACACTTGAATTTTCTTCCTTGCTGTTACGGTTCCCAAGATATTGGCAAATTAGTGTTACAAGGGTCCCTTGCCTTATAGGGCTGCTGTATGGCTCCATAGTTATGTGTAAGTGGGAGCACAGGGCCCAGAGGGCCTGCTCTCCCACAGACACATATCATTATGCACAATTGGGCAGCTAGGTGGAAGCTTCCACCAACACATACCATTTAGTACTTATATTACATTTTTTCAAAAAGAAAGGAAATTCTTTACAAAAAACTCCATTAATGCATCAGTTAGGGTTGTTTCCACAGCATCAAATGTGTGGAAATTCAATGTTAGGCTTACCACCCCACCACCCCACCTCCCTCTACACACAAACAGATGTCGGTGTGCCATGGGGTCATCAGTCTTAACTCTCACCCCATTCTCCTATACTGTAGCATGTCAACTTGCATACACATGGAATGGGGTGAGAGTTGGGGCTGACGACCCCATGGCACACGACGTCTGTTGGTATGTGGAGTATGGTAGGGTGGAGGTGGGGAGGTAACCCTAACAGTGAACTTCCACACTTTTATTGCTGTGAAAACAACCCTAACTGATGCATTAATGGAGTTTTTTGCAAAGACTATATATTAAAGCTGCACAGTAGTACAGCTATTGTTAGGGTTGCCCAGCCACTTTTATGTTAAACTCAAAATTCTGCACCTTAATAACTTTGCAACTGTATGATATGCATGGTCTGGTACCATAGATCTCTGGATCTGGCAATTTGCATTATGGTCAGATGTGTGGTTGCAGAGTTGCGGAGTGCCAAATAACTTGCAAAAACGGGGGGGGGAGGGGTTGGCCATTTCTTTGCTCAGGGCTACAGCCCAAACAGTTTGTCTGTCTGGTCTGAAATTCTCAGAAAATATGCAGTCTGGATCACTGGTGTACCTTCTGAAGATTTGGTGAAAAAATACGATTCCGTTCAAAAGTTATTCATATTTCAATTTCCCCATTATAGTCGATGGGAAAAAAATATATGTGCCTCTCAAAAGCACCAGGTACTGTTGCGACAGCACATTTCACTGTCACAAATGCCCTCAGTAGTGTCATGCCACTGCCAGCTTGTTTCAGTTAGCAACAGAGAAAAATGGCCACATTTCAAAGTTCATTGCCCCTAGGTAAACACTGACTACCTAGGAATGCAATGCAGCTCTCAACATTTGAATATTCTAGATGAAACTATGTTTTCCAGCATCAGACCCACCATAGTGTCACAAATAACGAAAGAATGGATGCGACACTTTCACAAATTGTGACACTTTCTCACCCATTCTTTTGCAAATTTTGTGAAAGTGTTGCAATTTGCGACACTACTGGTCCAAAAAATGCAATTTCTTTGCCACCTCGCTGCACCTAATTGGTTAATACTTTTGGGCTGACATTTGCAGGGTGGCAAGCCCTGGCCCCACAGATATGCCTTTTGGTGGTTTGGTGAAAAAAAATATACAATGGTTCCATAGTTACATTGTTCCGAAGTTGAGAAATTTCCTATAGGATAACTGCGGCATCCGTGGTAACTTTCGGCGCCCGTATCTCGAAAACAATTTGAGATATGGATTTTTTGCTCTGTGTAGCTTAGTTCACCCTTAGCCTGCATGGAAATTTTCAAGTCATGATTACACCTGCAGTGGAATTCTTGTCATAGCTGCTGCAGTTACTGAGATATAATCAAATTAGTGATACAAGGATTCATTTTCAGGATTATAGTGCTGTGGAATGTCTCCGTACTTATTTGTAAGTGGGGGCACAGGGCTCAGAGGGCTCACGCTCCCACATATGCATACCATTATGCAAAAATGGTCAGTGTGAAGGGAGCGCAGGGCACGGAAGGCCCACTCTCCCACAACCACATACCACTTACATTACACTTTCTCAAAAAGAAGGGAAATTCATTGCAAAAAGCTCAGTTAATGCATCAGTTAGGGTTGATAGCACAGTGAAAAAAGTTTTTCGATGTTGAGGTTACCACCCTACCACCCCACCCTCACCCTCCCTCCTCACACCAACAGGCATCAATGCATGCCATGAGGCCAGGCCTAACTCTCACCCCATTCTCCTATACTGTAGTGTGTCAGCTTGTTTACACATGGAATGGGGTGAGATTTAGGCCTGATGACCCCATGGCACACCCTGATGCCTGTTGTTGTGTGGAGGGCAGGGTGGGGAGGTGAGGTGGTAATCCTAACATCGAACTTCCAAACTTTGTTGCTGTGCTTCAACCCTAACTGATCCATTAATGAAGTTTTTGCAATGTATATGCATATATATATATATATATATATATATATTCTTTGCAAAAAACTATGTTAATGCATCAGTTAGGGTTGAGGATAATGCAACAAAAGTAGGGAAATATGACATTATGGTTTCCAACCGTAACACCTCACCCCCATCCTGCACACACCAACAGGTGTTGGGGGCATGTCTTGGTGTCATCAGCCATAACACTTACCCCATTCCATATGTAAATAAGATGAGAAGGGTACAGTAGGGGAATGGGGCTGAGCATTATGGCTGACGACCCCAAGGCACACCCCCAATGCCTGTTGGTGTGAATAGGGTGGAGGTGGGTAGTTAGAGTTGAAAAGCCTTACGTCATATTTCCCTGTTTTTGTTGCTTTATCGTCAACCCTAACTAATGTATTAATGTAGTTTTTTTGCAAAGAATTTTCTTACTTTTTGAGATAATGTAATCATAGCCTTATTTGCCTGTGGGAGCGCAGGGCTCTGCAGACCCTGCACTTCCACCCATCTATAGTTTTTGAGATAGAGTAATCATATCCATATTTGCCTGTGGGAGTGCAGTGCCCTTTGAACCCTGTGCTCTCATCTCTCCATAGATGCGTATATGTAAGTCTCTGTGGAAGGGCCCTGCGCTTCCATTTATAGGACAACAATGAACAAATTGTCAGCATAGGCATCTTATTACCCCACCTCGTGTACCCAGTACAGAAAATTTTGGAATCCCGTCCAAAATGTAATTCTGCGCAACTGCAACCCCATTCCGCGCCACAGGTGTGAAAACACATTTTCACCAAGATTTGAAAAATAACAGTTGTGATATTTATGAGGTGAGGTAATAAGATGTCTGTGTTGAAAATGTGGTGTCAAAATCTTACAAATTTTCAAAGCAAGCAATAATACCTGACAGGGTGGTGGTATTGGGTAATACCCGCCCGCCCAGGGGCATAATGAGGCAGTGGTTAGAGCAAGGGGCCACAAGATCACTCTTTCACACTGTCAAGTGTAACATGACCACAGTTGGGAGAAATGCTCATGTTGTCGCTCCACAACTGAATACAAGTATGTTTTTTCATGTATTTTCTTATGGTTCATTTCTGCAGTAAGGCTCTTGGTAGCTAGTTCCACAGACAGAGACACACTGTGTGTTTTTCAGAGGGGGGAAGCCACAGATGAGAGTGGGCATAGTGAGCTGACAGCAGGATTCACAGCTGTTTGAAATAAGCGTGGTTGGAGAAACGTTGATTTGTCCTTGTCCCCAACAGCAGATTAAACACTAGAGTGTTTTTTTTAATATGCTCCATATCAGAAGCAGTGCTGTTGATCACTGTGGTGTGGTGCAGTTCAGTTCCACAACTTATTATTTTAGAAAAACAAGCTGTTTTAGGAGAGTGAGTGAGTGGGTACCTGCAGGAGGGAGGACAGAGAGCGCCATTCGCTCTCTCCGATACTCCTGTATAAGATATGATGGGGCATGGGAGAACAGGGCATTGTGACTAAAGAAAGAAATAAAGAAAAAAATATCCTCACACAAGTATGATGTGTGGTTTTGTAGCAGTTAATTATGAAGCATTGGGGGCAACTATATCTCACTTAGCGAGACAACAAAAAATGGCAGAGATTTGAAATCAGATTAGGGGGTTTTGGCCAATTCGGAAGCAGGATGGGCACCAGGATCTTGATGATGGGGCAGCCTAGGCTGGCACTTTTATTATCCAGGCTCTGTTGTCTGATTGATGCCCACCTTGGTAGGGGTATCAGCCAATCAGAACCCAGAGACTTTTTAGTCCATTTTCTAAGTTACTAGAGAGCATAGCAAAATTGCAACGGATGGTCATAACGTTGCCATTTTTACATATTTTGACCCCAGAATTTCAACATAGCCTTTTAATGACCCCACCTCATGAACAAGAGTGGGGAAAATGTTCAAATCCCACCCAAAAGGTGAATTCACCAATTTACTGTGAAATCACCTTTAGGTTGGAAGTTGCAACATGACGGTCATATTGTTCATGAGGTGGGGTCCCCAAACGGGGGTGGTTTTGTGGACCTGATCTAGACATTCAACCTTATAAATCATTCTCTGCTGTGCCTAAAATTGGAACACCTTGAATTTTCAGAAAATGTTGTATCTTGGTATAGAGATTATCTAACTGATAGGTCTCAGGTCGTTACTTTGGGGGTCAGTGGTTTTGTCTGTTAAGCCTATTAATTTAGGTGTTCCACAAGGATCAATACTGGGCCCTTTATTATTTTCATTGTTTATTAATGCACTTCCATCCATTTTTAAATCAAGTCATTGTTTATTATATGCAGATGATCTTGTAATTTTTTCACAAGCAAAAACTGTTTCTCAGATTATCTCTGTGTTGGAACCGGAATTTCAAAATGCGTGTAGTTGGTTTTCTGTAAATTATTTAACACTTAATGCCAAAAAAAAAATCTATGATTTTTGGAACTTCCCACTCTTAAAAAAGTAACCCCATTCTCTTGGTTTATGATGATAATGGAGCAGCAATTGAATTTGTTCATGAATTCAAGTATCTGGGTGTCATGTTGGACCCAGGCCTGAATTTCTCTCTCCAGATCAAAACAGTCAGTAAAAAGGTTAATCAAAAGTTGGGACTGCTTTTTAAGTTTGACATATTTTTCTTATGATAGCCATAGAGCAATTGCATTTGGGACACTTCTCCCACATTTGGATTATGTTACAAGCCTTTCTTTTAGCTTATTAGATAAAGAAATCAAGATATTGACAGTCACCTATAATAATGTTTGTCATTTTGTATTAGATTCTTCATATCATCTTCATCATTGTCATTTATAAGCTAATTTGGGGTGACTGTCTCCATATTCCAAAATTGCATACTTCTTTGGCTGTCAAGTATTTAAATCTGTTTTTTGAATACTATTTATCTGCTTAAGGATTTGATTAAAATAAGGACTCCTATGAGTTCTTTACATTCATCAAATGCTGTTCTTCTTCAAACTACTCTATATCACTTTAAAATTGGTTCTCTATCTTTTTCAGTTGCCGCCCCCTTATTTTGGAATTCATTACCAGTTTATCTTCATTCTTCTAGCTCGCTGGAACAATTTAAGCACAATTTTAAGTCGTATTTATTGTCATTAGATGTTTGTAGCAGCTTTGTTCAATATTTGTTTAATGTGTTAATGTTAGTGTCTTGTCATTTGTTTGTTCTTGTCGGGTTGAGCCTGAAAATGGACACATTCCAGTGTTCTTACCCCACTAACAAAATTTTAAATAAAAAAAAGGGCATGAGGAAAAGTTGGTGCCAGAATGTCAATAAATGGCTGAGTTATGCATATAAGTTGACACCCCCATTGAAATACATTGAACCACATTTATGTTAACTTGGTGGCTTGGTGTGTAAACACAGAAAAAGATGCAGGCCCATAAATACTGTCTCCCACACTGTGTGGGCAATCAGATCAGCCAGAATCCTAGAGATCTATCCAATTCTTTCTTGAATGATCCAAAGGCTGAAATGTTTATAAGACTCTGTGGTAGCTCGTTCCATCTGGTTAACGCCCTTATTGAGAAATAACTGTTCCTTTTTAGTAAGTACCCTAGGTACCTCTAATTACTCGTTATGTAATCTAAGGTAAAGCGACATTGTCTTACATTTTATGTTGCACTGAGGTGCAGTTTCAAGATTATTTAGAATTTGAAATAGTAACAATAAATCCCTCCTAGCCCTCCTTTGTTCCAGTGTCATTAAGTTCAGTTCTCCGAGCCTTTGGCTATAGGATTTATTTTTTAGCCTTGGAATGATCTTAGTTGCCCACCTTTGTACACCTTCCAGGAGTTTAACAACCTGCCTCAAGTAGGGTGACCAAAATAGGGGCCCATAGTCAATATGTAGTCGGACATAGGACCTGTATAAATGAATTGTGCAGTCTATATCCCTAGTTATATATCCCTTCCTAATCATATTAATAATTTTGTTGGCCATCTGGGTGGTCTTTCTTATATGGGTATGCATATTAAATGAGTAATCAATCAAGATGTCCAAATCCTTTTCCTGTAGTGTAGGTGCTAATGGGGTATCTTTTAGAATATAGGAGTGTTTGGGGTTATTAGTTTCTCATATTGCAGTTGCCGGTTCTAGCAGCAAGACATGTCTTTGATTGGAGAGTGGATCTTGAACCTGGGACTTGTTCAGGTAAGTGAGGGTGTGTGTGGTGTACTGGGGTTGTGGGGTGGTGGGTGCTGAGTGGGTGGTGGGGTGGGGGTTGATCAGCGAGGGACTGTTTTATGTAAAAAAAAAAACACTGAGGACAGTTTTCTTTCTTTCAGGTAGTGGGACATAATTGGTGGGTGGGGGGTACCACTAGCCACCAGGAAATATCATTACACAAAGGGAACAGAGATTGGTGGGTGGGGGGTGCCACTAGACACCAGGGAAACAAAGGGAGACAGGGGATAGAGATTGGGGGGTGGGGTTGCCACTAGACACCAGGGAAACCAAAGAAGAGAGAGTATGGGTATAGGAGGGTGGGGAGGGTGCCACTAGATACTAGGAAAAAGAATTAAAGCTGAAGAGTCTCCCTTCACGAAAAAGGATCTTTTTTCCTGATGTGTGATATGAAAAAGGATTCTTTTCTGTATCACACGGTCACAAAAAAAGATTCCTAACAGTAAAAAAATATTTCTAGGACATGTCTGCAACTGTGAAGTGCAGATTACTCCTGAGGGGGTCCCGATCACCCAGACAGATGTGTTGGTGTCTCCTAATGATGCCAGTTTTATAGCTTTTGAATTAAAAAAACAAGATGGTGGCAAATGAAAAAGGAATATTCTAAAATGAAACAGGATTCCTTTTTTCGTTTCATACAGCTATCCTGAAGTGCTTATTGAGCATGCTTAGAAACATTTTTTTAAGTTAAAAATTAAATAACAGGTTATTATTTTTTTCACCAGACTAGTGGGCTAGTCCCTTTCTGCTCGGAAAATTTCAGACCAAGATTCCAAACCGTCTGGGCTGTCAGCAAGTTCAAAGAAAAACCCACCAAAGCCAATGAGCGAAAAGTGCGTTTTTCACCTCTCCAGAATTTTGAAATCACACATTCCACAGGAACGTAACTTACCACATCCAGAGATCTACCCTGGGCAACAGTGCATGCAGATTTTCATGCAAATCTGTTGAATGGTTGCGAAGTTGTTAAAGTGCAAAATTTGGGGATTTAACATTGAATTGCCTCTCAACTCTAACTACAGGTGTACAAAAGTGCCCCTATAATAAATGTATTCTTGGCAAAAAGCTTTGTTAATGTACTAGTTAGGGTTCCCATGACAAAAGTAGGGAAATGTACTGTTACGGTTTCAAGCCCTGACACCCCACCCTGCAGGCAGCAACAGGCGGGGGGGTGTCTTGGAGTTGTCAGCCCGAATGCTCACCCCATTCTATAAGTAAATAAGCTGAGATGTGCATGGTACAGGAGAATGGGGTGAGCATTAGTGATGACCATCCCAAGGCACACACCCCAAACCTGTTGCTGCCTGCAGGTTGCAGGTGGGGTTAGGATTGAAAACCATAACAGCACATTTCCCTGCTTTTGACACTGGAACCCTAACTAGTGCATTAACAAAGTTGTTTGCCAAGAATATCCCTACTTTTTAAGAAAGTATAATCATTGCCTTCTTTGCTTGTGGGAGCTCAGGGCCCTCTGGGCCCTGCACTCCTAACCCTCCATAGATCCATACAGTACACATATGTTCCTGTGCAAGCATTTCAGCCAAAACAGAAACCAGATTGTCTTCGTAGCCTTGTTATTACCCTACCTTGTGAACACCGGGCAGAGAATTTTGAAAAGTCCACCAAAATGTCATTCCACGCCACCGCAACGTCATTCACCTTGGGGCAGTGGGACGGATTTCTAACTGTACAACCAAGAATGTGCATACAATAATAGCCAGTCAGTTGAGCTAGACAGTCATAGATTATGGGAGCCATATTTATTGGCTTGCTCATAAACAGCAATTAATGAAACTAGATTTAACCTATAATAGACTTGCAAGATTTGTATTAAAATGTAAGTACAGTGCTCATCACTGTGCAATGTATAATGCATTGGGATGGTGCTCACTTGATCTAAGAAGAAAAGATATATGGATCAACCATGTATGGGGGATACTTAAAAATAATTAATCACAAGACCTAACAAGGAAGTTACAAAAGCCGAATCATGGTTTGAATTTAAGGAAAAAAGGGGCCAGGGATCTAGTGCAGTCCAAAATAACTAATAATTTTAGCAAAATGACATTTCAATATAAAGTCGCTAAAAGTTGGAATGCACTCCCCCAACACCTTAGGAATCTGGAGATGCCACCAACCACTTCTAAAACTGCAATGCAGCAGGAATTAAATTTTCACTGTGAGTGCAGTGGGTAATCAAATCAGACATGAAATATGCACCAACACTGTTCGCAGTGATTGTACTGTATGTATACATCCCTCCTTGTAATATGTACCTGTCTTATGTGTTTTTAGTTTGTTGTGTATTTATATTGCTTGTCGTAACCAAATAACAGGTACACCTTGTGAAAAGGGTATATATATAGCCCTAGTGGTGTCATCACTGTATAAATAAAAGCTTACTACTATTCTACTCCACAGGTGACAATACACATTTTTGGCCAGGAAATGAAAACTGACAACTGTCACATTCATGAAGATATGTAAAGAAATGGCTATGTTGAAAATTTGGGGTGAAAATATTGGAAATGATGAAAGTTAGGAACAAGTTCAGCAAAATGTCAACTGATGTGCAGAAAATTGCCATTTTAACACATTTTGACTCTAAATTTTCAACATACCCTTCTTATGACCCCACCTCATCAACAAGTATGATAAAAATTTTGAAATCCATCCAAAAAGGTTATTTCATCAACTGAATGTGAAAGCAGCTTTTGGGCAAGATTTGGGAAATGGCACCAACATTGTTCATGAGGAGGGGTGTCAAAAAGGGTATGTTAAAAATTTGGTGTCAAAATCTTGAAAAATGACAGAGTTTTGCACCAAAGTTGAAAACCCAATTGAAATACAGTATACTGAACCACATTTACCTTAGTTTCTCAATTCAACGGTAGTCTAGTGGTCCCTCCCCTCTCCCCATCTCTATCACTGTCCCCATATTAAAATATACATTTCCCTGGTAGTGTAGTGGTCCTCCCCCCATTTAAGGATTGCCGTCCCGGTATAAAATATATAATATTTCCTAGTAGTCTATAGTCCCTCCCCCTCCCGATGTCAGTCACCATCCCCTATGTAACAAAATATGCTATGGTAGTCAAGTAGTTCACCCTCCCCAATTGCCCTCTGGCCTGTTTTTTTAAAGATGGAAATAGGTTTCTTCCAAAGCTGAAATCCTAATTTTTTTTTGCAAATTGTGAAAAAGAATCCTTTTCATGGTTCGTTTTTTACAATTTGCAAAAAAGAATCCTAGTCCATGACTCACATTTTCCACAGTTGCTTTTTTGCAATTTGCAGCAAAGGCTTAAACCCTTTTTTGCAAACTGCAAAAAAGGATCCTGTTTCATTATTCCTTTTTCACAACTTGTGAAAGAGGATTTCGGCATCTTAAAGAGCTGGTGACACTTTCAGGACAACTTTAACAAAACCTGGCATTTAGACACAGTCCAGCTTGTGTTTCCCATTAGTGCCGTATTCCCCCTCCTCATTATTTATTACTGAGGTCATATGTATGGAAACAGGATCTTTGCTCCTGAAGAGTTTGTCTATTCCTACTGCTTTCTCCCTACCTGAAGTCACAAAGTACTGCTTGTGACATCACAGTTAATCCCATGGCAACAGATTGTAATGTCACAACAGAGGATTATAACTTGAAGTAGGGAGTATGTTATACAGGCAGATGGATTCTAAATAAACTCTTAAGACATAAAGATCATATATTCATGCAAATTTACTTACTAATAAATAATGGGGAGGAGAAATATATAAATGGAATACAGGCAGAATTGTACCTAATTATTATGCTTTTTAAAGTTTTCTTTGAGGAGTCAGTAGCTCTTTAAGAAAATGCATTTCCAAGCAAGTTATAAAAACACTAAAGTCAGAAATGGACTCTACAGGCTCTGATTAGGTAAACACAACTGTTGGTGTTTACTAAACCCTCTGTTTTTTGTGCTTTTTTATTTTGTTGCCACTGCTAACTGAAAACAAGATGGTGGCAGCACAAAAAAGGATTTCTCATTTGCGACACAGAATTACTTATTTGTGGCAAAGGATTCCCCATTTGTAACATAGAATACTTTTGAGGTGAACATTTAACTTTTTCCATAGGAAATAATGGGAAACTTTGAAATTTAATAACTTTTGAACAGATTAGTATTTTTTCACCAAACATTCAAAAGGCACCACTGTGACTTAAGACCTACTGTATATACTCTAAAAATTCCACACCGTTTTTGTGCAGCAGCATGACTAGGAATTTGACAAAAGAAAGTTAATTTACACATTTTGTTACACTCCGTATCTCTGCACTCACACATCTAACCAGAACAAAACTTGCCACATCGAGAGATCCTAGGTACCTGATGGCGCATACACAGTTTCATGTAAATTGCTTTAACTGTTGCAAGTTTATTAAAATGCAAAATTTTGAGTTTATCATAGAAGTGAAGATTCAACGCTAACTATGGGGGTGCAACTGCACCCTTTATAATACACACACATACATGTATACAAATATGCAATGTATTTTTGTTTAATGCATAATATGCTGAATTTTATGCAATATGTGGTCACATTTTAAAAGGTATTCATGTTTATAACTTTCAAAACGGTATTTCTGTATCACTCCATGCTTTTAATGAGGAAGGCAGCTATATATATATATATATATATATATATATATATATATATATATATATATAGGGCAAAAAACTCCGTTTAATGCATTAGTTAGGGTTGTTCCACAGCGACAAAAGTGAGGAAATTCACTGTTAGGGTTGAAAACCCCCTTGGACCCCCACCCCACCGCACGGCATTGGAGTGCGCATGTGGATCATCAGCTCTAACTCTCACCCCATGCATGTAAAGCAGGCAGAAGTATGGGAGAATGGGGTGAGAGTTGGGACTACGATCACCACGCGCCCCAACTCTGAAAATAGCTCAACTAACAGCAGGCTCCTCACTTCGCTGTCATGCTTAACTAATTAAGCGGTAAACTCTATTACTCTAATTCTCTTTGAGAATGATAATGAGAAATAGTAGATGTAATGCAGCCGGCGGGGTATGAGGCCCTTCCTGCTGCATAATCTGATTGGCCCAGGCTCCCGCCACATGATGTGTTGTAGCATACTAACAGGGACAACAACGCCAAGCAAATGCTAACAGTGGCGCACATGGTAACACAAGCACGTAATGAGAACAGAAAGGGTACGCACATGGTGGGCGTAAGGGGAATGGTCTGCCACATGATGTGTTGTCACATAGTAACATGGTGCCTGCAAACAGAAATGTCAATGGGCATGGTGATGTAAAGTGAAACAGTAAGATAAACAGTACTGTAGACAGAAATGGCAAAAATAACAGAAGCATAGCGCATAGTAAAGCATGAGATATACGCACATGGTGGCGCGAGGCGTCAATAGTGAGTAAACGAGTACGGATCCATAAGCGGAAAGGGCAACAGTAACAGTAATGTAAGCGCACAGGCTGGTTTTCCCCAAAACCTGCATTGAGAAAGACAGTGAGTACAAATAATGTATGCAAAATAATAGTATCGGCGCAGAAAATGAGATCTTGGAATACTAAATACATTATATCTCAGGAACCGTCTGACGTAGAAAAAATTTAAAAGTCATATTATTTACGACTGTCCTGCCTTAATTTATATCTTGCCCCATTTGGGCTAAGAAATTTTCTGACAAAAGTCCGTATCTCAAGACCGTTTCCGGATACCGGGCCCTGAAAGTAATAACGCCGTAATGTTATCCTAGGGAAAAAAGAAAAGTTCGAACACCATAACTTTGCCTCCCTGTAATGTTTTTCACCAAACTACTGTAAGGCACATCTGTGGGCTGTTGGCTGTCTTCCTCCAAATTTCAGGAAAAAAGACCAAACCGTTATTTTGCAGCAGGGCTCCAAATGATTTCTGTTAAGTGTCAGGCGCCGTAATGTTATCCTATGGGAAAAACCGTCAATTTTGGAGTACCGTAACTTTGCCGCCATGTGATATTTTTTCACCAAACTACTGAAAGGCACATCTGTGTACTGTTGGCTGTCTTCCCTCCAAATTTCAGGAAAAAAGACCAAACCGTTATTTTGCAGCAGGGTGCCAAAGTATTCCTGTAAATGCTTGGGCGCCGTAATGTTATCCTATGGGAAAACTGTCAACTTTGAGTGCCATAACTTTGCCGCCGTGTAATATTTTTCAATACAACACTGAAAGGCACATCTGTGAGATATCAGTTCACGTTCCCTCAATTTCAGCCCAAAACTCCCAGGTTATTTGCAGTGCAGTGCCAAAGAATTGCTGTCATTTTCCAGACTAGAAAATTACTGTCGCAATTTATAGCATTCAAGAAATTTCATACACTTTCGCGGAGCATGAGTAATTTGCGAAAGTACTTTTTCCAGAAATTGGAAAACATATTTCTGGGTGTTTTACCACAAAATAAAGACATGGCAAGCATCCCTCAGGGCCCGACTAGGTGAATACAAAAAAATTAGGTTGCTGAGGGTCCCAAATTTAAATGCCAACCATTTTTCTGATCACCAACTGAAAACAAAATGGCTGATTGCAAAGTAACAGGCCCATTTGCGAAAGTAAAATGCATTGCTGAAAGTGTTGAACTTTTGTTAACTTTTCCCATTGACTTATAATGGAAACTGTTTTGAATAACTTTTGAACCGTTTAATATTTTTTCACGAAATCTTGAAAGGCACAGAGGGACCCGGCCGCGTTCCCTGAAGATTTGGGCGGTCACGCAGAAACCGTCGACCTGTAGGCACGACCACAGAATTCCAGAAAAGCGTACGCATACGCACAGATCACACTTAATAACTCTGCAGCCGTATATCCGGAACAGTATATATATATATTATGAGCACGGTAGTGCTACCATGTTAGGTTGAGGAGCCATTTCTATGTTAAACCCCAAAACTTTGCACCTTAATAACTTTGCAACCGTTTGATGGATTTCCTGAAATTTGGAATTTATGATCAAGAACCATAGGCCTTGGGATCTGCCAAGTTCGCATCACTGGGAGATACGGCTGTGGAGTTATTATGTGATCTCTGCGGACGCTTTTCTGGAATTCTGGCTTATTGCTATCATAATAAAACTGTTTTTTAAACAACATTAAACCATGTTCATCATATGGTTAGGCTCTACATGTATGTTAATAAAAACTAAACATAAGGCTGTTACAATGTTTACAGTCAATTAGAAAGCTGCATTTCTCAAACCTTGTTATAATCAGAGATATTATACCTGTACAACTCCTTGGTTTTGCTGAACTCTATTGCTCAGATGGCCCACCACATGTGGTCTGGTCTGGTGTGGAGCATCGGTAGGAAAGGCCATGCAACTACTAAGTGTGGTACGTTGTGTGCAGCTGCAATCAGGGATGTGTACATTTGGTGTACATGGCCTCAGTTTTGCTGTTGATCTCCACTGAGCATGCAGTACCTGGTCAGGTGGGTGGGGATGTCTCGTAGTACATTTAGACAATTGTTTGTTATTTCTGTCACCTGCTGCTGGATGTCTGTCATTGGTTGTGTTGACTTGGTCCTCCCCCATACTTGAATGTGTGTGTGTGTGTGTGTCTGTGTGTGTGTGTGTGTGGTGCTGGGGGGTGATTTGGAGTTAGGGTTTTCAACCCTAACAGCGAATTTCCTCACTTTTATCGCTGTGGAACAACCCTAACTAATGCATTAAACGGAGTTTTTTGCCTCTAATATATATATATATGGGTATTGTGCTCCCCCAGTGGAGTAGTAGTACAGCTCCAAATCTGTGACCTCAGCACAGACTCCCAGAGTCATGGTACATTCCAGCTGTATTCTGCCCCAGATCTAGCTGTACCATGATAAGGGGTACATGCACAGAAGATCTACATGTTGTTTGTTGTTTTTTTACTTAGGATTGTGTACTTCCGGGCATGTTGGGGCTTCCTGGTGTCAGGAAGCACTCCTAAATTTAGAAATCATGCCTGTTAAACTGAAGCTTTTAAATTGACTAAGCTGCCAGCTAACTTCCCCTTTCATAGAAACGTAGACCTTGTTGGCAGAAAAAGACCAGAGGTCCGTCCAGTCTTCCATATTCCCTATAATCCCTGGAACCTTCCTTGGAGCCTATTGTTCCTCCAGGGTACTAACGCTCCCCATCCTATCCCTATTCTCCTCCCTGCTTGTCACCCTGGGTGATGACTATTCCCTTCATTCTATCCTATGCGTGCTTGAATCCCCTGACTGTGTTTGCACCAACCACCTCGGCCAACAGACTGTTCTGAGGTTCCACCACCCTTTCTGTAAAGAAGTACTTTCTTACATCCCTTCTTAATCTCCCTCCTGTTAATTTCCACTCGTGAACATGTGACCACGAGTTTGTATTCAGAGTAAATAATTCCCTGCAGTTTACCTTGTTAGTTCCTTTAAGGAACTTGAAGGTCTCTGTCATATCTCCCCACTCTTTTCTGGTTTCCAGTGAGTACATACAGTATTTAGTTCCTTGAGGCACTCCACATAGGATCTGCCCTGCTGGCCCTCAATGATTTTTATGTTCATCGTGCACACACACATAGCAAACTTCTTGCGGTAGAGTGACTTTTGAAAGATGTGTCTGTCCAATGCAGAATGGTCTGCAAGCGGCATGACAGTGGCACACCAGTCATCAGCCAGGCTGATCGTGATGCTGTTTTGGCTGAAACAGTGTCTACTTGAAAAGAAAAAGCCACATCAATCATGTGGCGGCTTTTTCCTTTCATCTGCAGGACACCGCCCAGCAAACAGCTGTTTGGTGTCCTGATCAGCCAGGCTGACGTAACCTCCTCACCGCCCATAGGTCCCATCCCACATTGCCCCCCCATGTACCAGATTTAGTGCAACAGTGTTTCCAGATTCCTTTTGTCTGTGCCACCCACTCATGCAGAAGACCTCCCAGGACCCTCTGAAAACCTACCCTCAGAAGTCAGGAATGGAGTTCCATGCCATGCTGGTTGTGACTTTGCCCACCCATGTGCCCAACAGACATCCGTGCACTGTATGCACAGTGCAGTCATGGTATTTAGTTGTGAGTAGGTGCAAGTAGAGTTTGACTGCAGTCCCAAGAGTCGCACCCGTCCCCCCCTCTCCTTGGGTCTCTGCTATCGGGGGAGGGTCACGGAGCACAGCAGCAGTTTACTTGCCTGTCAGAGAACCACTGTCCTGAATTCATTGTCCCCAAATTGAGAGAGAAAGAGTGATACATGACAGGAGAGAGTGAGGCCAAAACACATGTTCCACTCACTTCGATCTGCTCCCCATTGTTAAAGATGCAGCGAATTTAAAATCTGCTGGTGAAGTGAACGTGAAGTGACCACTTCACACTGGCACTTCACTACACAGAGTGCCCCATAGGAAAGCTCACTTTGCCTTGTTATTATTACTTCGCATTGTCATTCCGCATTAAATGCGAAGTAAGGTGGAATGACAATATTTGCAGCACCCCACCCACACAGTCACCAGAATTAATGTGCATCCCCAAAGTGCTACTGTCTTGTGTCCAGAAAACTCCCCAGTGCTGATGAAGTGAAATGAGAGCATAACAAGAAATGAAGAGTCTCCCAGAATTAATGGTTCACTCAGTCATGTGTGCAGTGGTCACACACAGAGTCACCAGAATTAATGTGCATCCCCAAAATGCTACTGTCTTGTGTCCAGAAAATTCCCTAGTGCTGACAAAATACTACTGTCTTGTGTCCAGAAATTCCCCAGTGCTGATGAAGTGAAATGAGATCTTAACAAGAAATGCAGTCTCCCAGAATTAATGGTGCACAGCAAACGCACAGACAGATTAAGATTGCGCTGTGCACTCAAGGGATGCATACGAAAAGGCACAACACCACCTAACCAGTGCTCACAAGTCACAAATCCAAATCTGGAAAGGAATACACTTTGCCAGTTGGGGGATTAGTGCACGGCAGTAACAACCCACTACCAGTAAAGATGCAGTATAAAAAATTCATGCAGGTGCGGTGGACAGCAGGTTCACACTGCTGCCATTACTCTGTGGCACAATAAAAGGTATCTGATTTAATGGCACACATTGCACACACACTCACACACATACTACAAGTAATGCGTAGCAAACTGAAAACCTTTAGTAATATAACCACATGTTTTAAACAGACAAACTATACACTGCTGCACCACAACAATCAGCAAATAAAGTCAAGAATTACTGAAAATATTACTGTGTGTATAGTAACACAGTTATACAAGAAAAATATAACCAAAACAGAAAGACTGCCTTTTTCTCCCAGTTAGTGTACCTACACCACAAATACACCCCTCCCCCAAAGCACATACCACAGTATACAGACTGGCTGTTCTAAATTAACATTCAAAATCCATGCACAACAATAAACACTCAATGATATGAGCACAGAAGGGTTTCCTACAATCGATGTACTAAATTTTGAGGAAAAAAAGACTCAAAAATGCATTTTAAACAGCTTTTAGAGGTTTTGAATTGCAGAGCTCCGAGAGCAAACTGTCTCCTGCTACCACTACACACACACTACCCAGGCCAGAACTGAGGCTGTGCAGAACAATCTAGATCCCATGTGACCTGCAATCCCATGAATCACTGCATAATTTCATTTGGAGCACAATTACAAGGTGAATTGAGGTGAATTACATTGATTTCAATGTACTTCACCTTAAAATTGGTGAAGAAGTGGTTTGTGGAAGGCAGAATAATGCAGTCATTGGTTTCAATGGACTTCACGTTCCTCATTATGGAGCAAAGTACTCTGCTTCACATTGTGGAGTACTCTGCGGATTCTGCGTTACTCCGTGAATCACTTTGCGGAGCAAATTGGGGCCACTTCTGCCACTACTACTTACAGTACAGTAACTCACATGCTGTACAGGAAGGAACGTGAATGCCTAGGGCTGTACTTCCCTGATGAGCTGAGCCTGTATCATAAAACTCCCCAATTTAAGAACTCTTATTAATGGGTACAGTGGTGGGGTGGTGAAGCCTGGAGAGATACTACAAAACAGGCTTACAATACACCCAAGTAACTAGTAAAAAAATAAATGTGATTCGTGACGTGATCGAGAATCATGATTTGTGACTGCATTTGTGACTGTGATGATGAAGAACGTAATTCGGTGTTGACGGTGTGAGATAACCAATATGGAATTGTATTGGGAATGTGAATGCCTACAGTAGTACTTCCCCGATGAGCTACAGTACAAAACTCCCCAACTTAAAAACTCATTAATGAGTACAATGGTGGGGTGGTGAAGCCTGGAGAGATGCTACAAAACAGGCTTACAATACATCCAAATAACTAATATAAAAATGAATGTTGTGATTCGTGACATGATCGTGAATTATGATTTGTGACTGCATTTGTGACTGTGATGATGAAGAACATGATTCAGTGTCGACGGTATGAGCTAACCAATATGGAACTGTATTGGGAATGTGAATGCTTACGGCTGTACTTTCCCGATCAGCTGTAGCCCAAAACTCCCCAATTTAAAAACTCTTATTAGTGAGTATAATGGTGGGGTGGTGAAGCCTGGAGAGATACTACAAAACAGGCTTACAATACCTCCAAGTAACTAGTAAAAAAAGTAATGCTGTGAGTCGTGACGTGATCGTGAATTATGATTTGTGACTACATTTGTGACCGTGATGATGAAGAACGTGATTTTGTATCACGAATGACTCGTGATGATGGTCCTGACTTAAAAACGCATATTGATGAGTACAATGTTCATGCAGAATTATGCACCACACCAGTCCAGTACTCTGAAGGGAAGCCAAAGAAACAACTGTGACTTAAGTTACAGATGGAGACTGGGCCCTAAAGAGATGCAAATGCACAGACAGATTAAGATTGCGCTGTGCACTGAAGAGATGCAGACACAAAGGCATAACACCTACCCAGTGCTCACCATCAGAAATTCAAATCTGGAAAAGAATACCTTTGCCAGTTGGGGGGGGTCGTGTGGGGGGCCAGTGTACTGTACTGTACTGCTGCAGTAACAGTCACTAGTACTAGTACTAGTAAAGATACCACAAAGAAGTACAAAAATCACACAGCTGCAGTGGATAGCAGGTTCACATTGCTGAAATTACCATGTGGCACAATAAAAGGTGTCTGATTTGATGATACGCATCACACACATATTCACACATACACTAAGTAATGCGTAGCAAATTGAAAACTTCTGTAATATAGCCACTTATTTTAAATAAACTAAAATTATGCACTGCAGCACCACAACAATCAGCAAAAAAATGGCAAGAATTATTGAAAATATTACTGTGTATACATTAACACAGTTATACAAGAAAAATATCACCGAAACAGAAAGAACTGTCTTTTTCTCCAAGTTAATCTACCTGCACCACAGATACACCCCTCCCCAAACGCATACTTCCACTATCTCTCAGTACACAGACTAAATGTCGTACATTAACATTCAAAATCCATACATAAACAATAAACACTTGATCATATGAGCACAGGAGGGTTTTCTACAACTGATGAACTAAAGTTTCATCAAAAAAAATTACTCAGAAATGCTTTTTAATAGCTTTTAGAAGGTTTGAATCACAGAGAGCTCTCAGAGCAGACTGTCTCCTACAGCTTCCTACACACACTACCCCGAACTGAGGCTGTGCTGTATAATAAACAGCCCATGTGACCTGAAATCCCATGAATCACTGCAAAATTCACCTTTGGAGCTTAAAAACAAGGCAAAATTAGGTGAAGTACATTGCTTTTAAAGGACTTCGCTTTAAGATTTGGTGGAATAGTTGTTTGGGAAGGCGGAGTAACGCGAAGTCATCCTTTTCAATGGACTTCGCGTTATCCATTATAACACGAAGTACTCCACTTCGCATTGCAAAACACTCCATGAATTCACTTTTATTTATTTAGTTTTTGTTGACTGGGTAAGTGTACTAGACAAATCTTTCACTTCGTGATTCGCTTCGCAGAGCGAATTGGGACCACTTCGCCCATCTCTACCCATTGTCCTACTTCACTCCCCGATGTGAGGAAAATAGTTGCGGGTCTGTACCACGGGGGGGGGGGTAGTGAAGTGAAGCACCTCTCTCCCTCTCTCTATAGTGTTCCACTTGGAACGGAATACCGGGAGTGTGTCCGGGTAGAGAGAGAGAGATAGAGAGAGAGAGAGAGACAGAGGGAGATAGCAGCACAGTGTGCCGTGATTGTGAGAGGGAGAAAGACCGAGCGAAGAGTATAAGAACAGTGTTTCTGTTTCTGTCTGTGTTCTGGAGTGAGCAGCGAGACACAAAGCAAGAGGAAGCATGACAGGCAGCGAAAGAAAGCACCCCACCGCCCTCGCTGTGCAGTAAGTAGTGGCAGATGTTCCCCCATGTTGGCAGCGAGTTAGCATGGCTGTCATAGTTGATAATTCTGGTGCTGGGACACCGAGAGAGAGAGAGAGAGAGAGAGAGTGGCAGTGACCAAATCTTGTGTGTGTTAACCCAGGGCCATCCTATAGTAGTTCTTATCCCTAGTGGTAGTGACAGGGAAGGTGCAAGCAGGGTGAGCAGCTGCAGGGAGAAAGAGCAGGTGACCAGAAACAGAGAGAGAGAGAGAGAGAGAGAGCGCACACCAGGACCACTGAAGCAGCAAGGTAATATAAATTGCACAGCATGGACCGTAAGAGAGAGAGTGTATTTGTGCATAAATCTCTGCACAATACCAGGCGATGTTTTTCCTACTACCCTTCACAGTACTTAGAAGGAGCACCACACAGTGGTTGTTGAGCATGGTGCCTTGAATTACCAGGTGGTGTTGCCACACTGTGCATTACTAGTGTAAGTCTGCAGTGTATCCTGTTTTCAGTTTCCCCTCCCTTCATCACCATGTGTGATGGTGCAACCTGCACAGAGGGACACACAGAATAACAGGGTGTAGATATGCTGTCCCCCCCATGCTGTGGAGTCACCAAACAGCCAGCAGCCTCTCCTGTGTTAGTTTCCAGCACCACCCCCATGTGTGACACCGTGACCAGCACCTAAGGAAGAGAGAGAATGAAAGTGTATGCAGGCTTGCTGTACTGTAGAAGTCACCCAGGGTGTTCATTATAAGGGAGCAAAGAACTGTGCTGCACAAAATTGTCCCTGCTGTTCCTATTGGTTACCGTTGTTTCCCCCTAGGTCATTTAATGTCCTGCACTGTACCTTCTGTATGTGCTCTGCACTGTCCTCTGTCTTGCCCCACTGCCATGCTGCTTTCCAGAGAGATAGATTGTGTCACCAAAGAGAGCAGCTCAATTCTGTGTATCTTGTGCAAACAAACTATACATATAATAAGTACAAAGACTCATTTTCTTAAATCTTTTATTTGATGACCTCCGTAAAACCTATCTTTGCACAGTACCTCAGATTGTCAACATGGCCTTATTACCCCAACTCAAGTATGTCACAGCTGTCATTTTTCATATCCTAACCACAATGTTTTTTCATACCTGTGGTGTGGAATGGCATTGCAGTTGCACAGAATTACATATTGGCATGCATTTGACAATTTTTCTGTACCACGTACATAAGGTGGGGAAATAAGATAGCTAGACTGACAGTTTGCACACTGTTGCTCTACAAATGGAAGCGCAGGGCCCAAGCGCTAAAAAGCGCATGTAAATAAGCCAGCAGACGAGGCTGCTGGGAACTGTTGTCCTGCCCCACCCAGCACAACACCAATACCAACAGTGAACTTCGGTATTGACAAATGCATGTTGTTACTCTGCACTGCACTCTTCCCAACCTATCCCTGTCCTTTCTGAAGTCAGAGCTCCGGAACTGGATGTAGTACTCCATGTGAGGCCTCACCAGGGATCTGTAGAAGGGAAGTATTACCTCTTTTCTTTTGCTATCAGTACCCCTCCTGATACATCCCAGCATCCTGCTAGCCTTGCTATAGATCTTGTTGCAATGGCACATTTGTTTAAGGGAGTTACTGATGAT
Source organism: Neoceratodus forsteri (assembly GCA_016271365.2). Taxonomy (NCBI): domain Eukaryota; kingdom Metazoa; phylum Chordata; order Ceratodontiformes; family Ceratodontidae; genus Neoceratodus; species Neoceratodus forsteri. The sequence continues at coordinate 1,303,417,677 of CM057456.1, forward strand.
AACTTCTAGATTCCATTCTTCTTTTGTAATGTTAAGTCTCACCCCACCTAGCCAGTACTCTGTCTTGGGGTTCGTTTTCCATAGGTGCATTACCTTGCACTTTTTGGTGTTGAATTTTAACTGCCAGACTATTGACCACCCCTCTAGTTACTGTAGGTTCCTCTGCATATCCCTTACTCCCTCATCACTATCCACCCTCCCACATAGTTTGATGGTATCTGCGAAGAGATTCCAGTGCTTCCATTGCCTGGGGGGAGACCACTTGCCTCATAGGGTGTTATTGTCTGTTAGATCTGCCAGCTTTTTGGAAAAAAAAAAAACTTTAGCCTGGTGCCTCAGGTAAGTGAGTTTATTTGTGTTCGGGGGGTGTTAGTCTGTGTGCTTTCTTGGTCCTCCCTCTCCCTTCCCACAGTGTCTACCAGTGCATGTTGTTCCTGATTCTTTGGCAGGGGCCATTTTTGTCACCTCTAGACAATTAGGCAGAGAGCTTGTTCTGTGGGTATGTTTGCAGCTCTCTTATAGGGAAGGGAAAAGGGGAGAGGGGTAGCAGTATAAGTAAAAGAGGACATCTGTATGACAGAAATCCAGTAGAGTCACAGTAAGGCAGAAGCCCTTTGGGTAATGCTTGGAGCTGGAGACAAAATCCCAATCCAGGTGGGAGTCATCTACCGACCCCCATCCCAGGAAGCTGAGGTGGACAAAGAGCTCCTAGAAACCATCATGAGGATGGCAGACAAGGGCGAATTGCTGCTGGTGGGAGACTTCAATCTGCCAGATGTGGATTGGTCATCATATACAACATCCTCAGATTGGAGCAGGGATTTCCTGTTTCCACTAAGGGGGGCAGGTTTGCATCAACTTGTGAACTTACCCACCAAAGACAGAGCAATTTTGGACCTGGTGTTCACAAACAGCATTAGGGTCACAGAAGTTCAAGTAGGAGACAATCTGGGGACCAATGACCACAGGTCAATCTGGTTAACTGTAAACAACATGGAGAACACTAGTCACACCAAAGTCAAGATAATAGATTTCAGAAAAGCTAACTTCTCCGAAATGCGAACTATGTTCACAGCCATAATGAAAGGCAGGAACTCGGGGGATGTGTAGGAATGTTGGAATTCCCTAAAGGCAGCTCTTCACTCAGTAACAACAACTTGTGCAAGGCAGATCAGCAAATCCAAAAGAAGGAAGAGGCCTCTGTGATTCACAAATGATGTAGCTACCAAAATCAAGGAGAAAAGAAGGGCTTTTGAATAATGTAAACAAACAAAATGTGAAGCAGATGGGGAGGAATACAGGAATAAACTGAGAGAGGCAGGGAAGGCAATCAGAAGGGCAAAGGCACAGACTGAGAAAAAAATAGCTCAGGGTGTTAAGAGGGGTTTCAAGATCTTCTACCAATACATAAGGGAAAAGAGAAAAATCAAGGGCAGAATAGGCGAAAAGCAACCAAGAAGGGTAAGATAGCAGAGAAAGATGAGGAAAAGACCCAAGCCCTAAATGATTTATTTTGCTCCGTCTTCACCATAGAAGACAGAGGCAAGGGTCCCACACTGGGACAGGCAGAACATACTGTCCAGGGAGTTGATATCAGCCCCTTCACACGGGAAAGGGTCCTAGAACAGCTGAGTAGACTCAAGGTGGACAAGGCCATGGAGCCTGATGGCATACATCCTAGAATATTGAAGGAGCTTAGAGAGGAACTGGTAACACCACTGACGGAGCTCTTCAACAAGTCACTAGACAATGGGACAGTACTTCAAGACTAGAAGACAGCAACAGTTGTGCCCTTGCACAAGAGCAGAAGCAAGGAAGAGGCAGGAAATTACCGCCCAGTCAGTGTGACATCCATCATAGGGAAAATTATGGAGTCCCTATTAAAAGAGAGTATAGTGGCATATCTGAAAGATGCCAGAAAAGTAGACCTGAGGCAACACAGCTTCACAGCAGGATGATCTTGTCAAACCAATATGATCAACTTCTTCGACTGGGCCACCAGAATAGTGGATCAGGGAGGGGCAGTGGACATGGTATACCTGGATTTCAGCAAGACCTTCGGCACCATGTCGCACAGAAGGCTTACCCTCAAGCCGGAACATACAGGAGTTGGACAAAAGGTAGTTAACTGGATTGGCACCTGGCTACGAGATAGGACACAGAGAGTATTAGTAAATGGATCTCTGTCAGGGGAGGGCAGGGTAACCAGTGGAGTCCTGCAGGGTTCAGTGCTAGGACTTGCACTCTTCAACATCTTCATAGGGGACATCACAGATGAACTAAAGTGTAAAGTCTGCCTGTTTTCAGATGATACAAAGCTTTGCAACAGAGTGGATTCACAGGAAGGGGAAGACGACATGGAAGCTGACCTAAAAAAGTTAGAGGAATGGTCCAAGGACTGGCAGTTGAAATTAAATGCTAAAAAGTGTAAGGTAAGGCACATGGGTAAAAGGAATCCATGTATAACATTCACACTGGGAGGACACCAACTAGAAGTAACACAGAGTGAGCGAGACCTTGGTATAGTAATCACTGACAACTTAAAGGTAGGAAAACAGTGTGAGAAGGCAGCACAAAGGGCAAATGACATCCTGGGCTGCATTAGCAGAGGCATTGCCAGTAGAAAGCAGGAAGTGATACTTGCTCTTTACAGGTCCTTGGTGAGGCCGCACTTGGAATACTGCGGTCAGTTCTGGGGACTGCACCTCAGGAAGGATATCTACCGTTTGGAGACAGTGCCACCAATATGGCACAAGGTCTACACCACAAGACATACAAGGCATGACTCAGGGAGTTGAATTTATACTCTGTTGAGCACAGATGAGACAGAGGACACATGATCAAAACATTTAAGTACATGTAGGGTCTGAACACAGCTCAGTCAGGACATCTCTTTCAGCAGAATCCAACAGCACGTACAAGAGGCCATGATCAAAGATTGTTGGGGGGGCAGGTTCAAAAGCAACCTCAGAAAGTTCTTCTTCACAGAGAGAGTGGTGGAATGATGGAACAGCCTGCCTCAGGAGGTGGTAGCATCAAAGACGATTAGAGAATTCAAACTAGCATGGGACAAGCATAGGGGACAGGTTAGGATGCAGGCTACTTGGGGGGGTAGTAGTAGTATTGGGCAGACTGGATGGACCATGTGGTCCCCATCTGCTGACACCTTTCTTATGTTCTTCTTTGTCAAGTTTAGCGTGTATTAGGAGGTCTGAAATCTCTCCAACGTGTGGTTCCGCAATCGTCTTTTCCCCTGTGGAGTGGCACCTATTGTTTATCAGTGGAGAGCTGTGTTTCTTGGCACAGCTGGGGTGTTAGCCCTGGTGTTCCTGGTCTGCAGGTTGAGTTTTCTGTGAGTTGCTGTACTTCTTTATTTTTGTGCTCCAGCAGTACCCTTGTTTGTCCTTTTTAGCTGCTATCCTTTTGTTTCCTCCCACCTCCCTCTCCCCTCCTTTTTCCCCACTTAGCAGTGCCTTCCCCCACATAGCTCTCAGTGTGTCTACTGCTCTTAGTAGTCTTCCAGGGAGTGCCTCTCATGTGTGTTGTGTTTTCAGTGCCTTCTTACGCTCTCCCACAGCGCTTAGTGTGCCTGCTGTTTTTGGTGCGCATTTCTGGTAGTGGTGGGGGAGCCTCTGATATGAGTGCTCAGTATGAGGCACTCTGAAGATTTGGTTTGCTTGGTTGGGGAGGTTACCATTTGAGTGGGACATGCACAAGCCATATGCATTCCACTGTGATGATGTCTCATGTTCCATATGTCGCTGATGCTCACACCACTCGAGACACACTTCTCCGGTTTTCTTGGGAACTCTGTGGGAGACAGCTGTGTTTATCACATAATCATGCACTCGCAAGGGTGGCTAGAATGTTTCCAAGATGAGAACAGGAGCTTCATCATCCAATTGCTCAGGCAGCTCTGGCACCACAGGATACACACTTTTCCTCCAGTGATCAGTGAGGCACAGGGATCAACCACTAATGTAGGCAGCCTGGGGGAGGACTGCCTTGTCTTAGCTCAAAGCAGACAGCCAGAGTAAAAAACAGAGGCCCAGATTTTCAAACTGCGCCATTCTGAGGCGCAAGCCCCTGTGCTGCTCAAAATAGTTGCGCAGGGGTGGGGTTCTTCCGGTGATATTCAAAGGATGCTGCGCTTGTTGAGCAACCCTTGAATATCACCCCAGCCACAGCACCTTGTGTATGGCGCAGTGGAACTTGCTGACCACGAAGCGCCAGAGTTGAGCATTAAATTTATGTGGCGAAGTACCATTAAGCAGCCATGCTCAAATTCGACATATTCAAAAAGGTGACATGCAAATGGGGCCATAATTTATGCACAGTGCGAGGGGCCATTTGCATCTATTTATGGCCCCATTTAGACAGGCTCGATCCCCGAGGACTTGCTCCTGGCCACCCTGCCAGCAGCAGCCATCGGGGACCGACGCACAATGTAGCCCAATCGGGGCATCACAGTTACATGAAACCCCCACACATCTCCCACAGCCCGATCGTGGGCAGTACAGGTACATGAACCCCCCACACACTATATCCCACAGCCCGATCGCGGGCAGTACAGGTACATGAAACCCCTCACATATCCCACAGTCCGATCGCTGGCAGTACAGGTACATGAAACCCCCACACACACACACACACATATCCTATAGCCCGATCATGGCAGAACGTGTATGAACCCCCAGTGCCCGATCGCGGGCAGAATGTAACCCTCCCCAACCCGAATATCTCCCTGGTGGTCCAGTGGACCGAAAGCCCGATCGCAGGCAGAATGTCACATCACAACCCCCCAAACATCTCCTGGTGTCTAGTGTCCTCCCACCCACCCACGTCCTCCACCCGCTTCCCACCCGCGGCCGGTGGGCGACAGCATCCACCCGCCTGCCGCCTGCACGCCTTGCCGACTGACTGTCAGTAGGGCTGCACCATTGGTGCAGAGTTACAGCCAATGTATGCGGCAGCCCATACTGTATACCTACAGTCCAGATTTAGGAATGATGTTCATTCACAAATGATGTTCATTCACAATTTCTTCTGAGTGAATTACTGTATTGGCATTAAAATAACAAGATATTCTTGGCTCTGCTGTGTCTGCGGCCTACCTAGTCTTGTTCGGAGTACTCCAGCAGCAAGCACTGTAGCCAGCCTAGTACTGACTGTGTAGGAGTCCCTGTTTGGCATTAAAATAACAAGATATTCTCTGGCTCTGCTGTACCTGCAGCCTACCTAGTCTTCTTCGGAGTACTCCAGCAGCAAGCACTGTAGCCAGCTAGTACTGACTGTGTAGGAGTCCCTGTTTGGCATTAAAATAACAAGATATTCTCTGGCTCTGCTGTGCCTGCAGCCTACCTAGTCTTCTTCGGAGCACGCCAGCAGCAAGCACTGTAGCCAGTCTAGTATTGACTGTGTAGGAGTCCCTGTTTGGCATTAAAATAACAAGATATTCTCTGGCTCTGCTTTGCCTGCAGCCTACCTAGTCTTCTTCGGAGTACACCAGCAGCAAGCACTGTAGCCAGTCTAGTACTGACTGTGTAGGAGTCCCTGTTTGGCATTAAAATAACAAGATATTCTCTGGCTCTGCTGTGCCTGCAGCCTACCTAGTCTTCTTCGGAGTACGCCAGCAGCAAGCACTGTAGCCAGTCTAGTACTGACTGTGTAGGAGTCCCTGTTTGGCATTAAAATAACAAGATATTCTCTGGCTCTGCTGTGCCTGCAGCCTACCTAGTCTTCTTCAGAGTACGCCAGCAGCAAGCACTGTAGCCAGCCTAGTACTGACTGTGTAGGAGTCCCTGTTTGGCATTAAAATAACAAGATATTCTCTGGCTCTGCTGTACCTGCAGCCTACCCAGTCTTCTTCGGAGTACGCCAGCAGCAAGCACTGTAGCCAGCCTAGTACTGACTGTGTAGGAGTCCCTGTTTGGCATTAAAATAACAAGATATTCTCTGGCTCTGCTTTGCCTGCGGCCTACCTAGTCTTCTTCGGAGTATGCCAGCAGCAAGCATTGTAGCCAGCCTAGCACTGACTGTGTAAGAGTCCCTGTTTGGCATTAAAATAACATGATAGCCTTTCATTTTTTTCTGACAAGAAAAAAAGACAACACATCCAGATTATAACTGCAAAAAATACTTTATTTTGCAAAATCAGTAAAGAACAGCAATACATTCTTTTCTTGACTGGCTCTGTTTTTCATGCTCGCTGCTTCAAAGTTAGACTTAGGCAGAGACTGCAAGCATAGGACTACTCCGGAGCAGCGAGTCTATACATTTTTCTAAACAAATGAGCCTGCTCAGTGCTCTTGCGCCTGTTTGCTAGTGCCAAGTGAGCCACCCACCTGCTGTAGCTCATAGATATTATTGAACTTTAACTAAACTAGTCTAGTCAAAAGTACATTTTGTATTCATAAAAATAAATAAACATAGCTTGCCTTAGCTAGCAAGGCAAACCACCTTACATAACAGAAAGGAAAGAAAAAAAAACTGATATGATGTCGAATCCTGTTGCACTACCAAAGTACAAGTCTGGTTCTGCAAAATGTAAAGAACAAAAAAGACAGCTAGAGTTGACTCAAAAAGAAGCAGAAAATGCTAACAAAATATTTTGTAAATGGTTAAGTTGTCCGCTGGCAACAGTGTCCAAATCTGGTGAAAGCACAAGTGAGCAAAAACCATCAACCTCATCACATGAAACAGCTGTAGAGGCAGTAGTAGAGGGGGAGACCACTGGGGTGGAGTTGGGGAACCATGATGAATCAGACTCCGACTCAGAAAGAAATGTACAGCTAGACCTAGAAGAAATATATGATGATGAAAGAAATATACAGCAAGAAGAAATACAACAATGTATTGAACTGGAATCAGGTTGTGACGTAAACCCTGAACCCAGTAGTCAACCACCTTTCATTTATAATTTTTATGACCCAGCTACCTGGCCTGAAAGTTTTAGTTCAGAGTCAGAGCGCCTCAGGGTTGAAATTGTGCAGCATAAGCCCCTGCAGCTGAAGGAAACTGACATTGAGTTCCCTAAAACAGCTGGTCGCCGGTTTACTTCAGCAAACTATGAGCGTAAAGTGGGATCCTCAAAGATTCACAGGCCTTGGTTAGTTTATTCCAAGTCTGCTGATGCTGTATTTTGTTTCTGCTGTAAGCTTTTTGGTGAGGATAGGGGCGTGTTTACACAAGGTTTCTCCAACTGGCAAAAATTATCACAAAGGCTGAGTCAGCATGAAGCATGACCATCACACATGGAGAATTACTACAAATGGAAACATTTAGAATTAGGGTTAGAGAAATGTGCTACTATAGACAGGAGTTTGCAAGAAAAGCTGGATAAGGAAAAGGAATGATGGCATGCTGTGCTTTGTCGAATTTTGGGCTGTGTTTTATATTTAGCAGGCCAAAACTTAGCCTTTAGGGGTTCAGTAGATCGTCTGTATGTGGACAACAATGGTAATTTTCTGAAATTGTTGGAAGTGTTGTCCCGGTATGACCCTATTATGGCTGATCACTTGCAACGTGTTCAGAGAGGAGCAAATGTTCATTATTTAAGCAAAGATAGCCAGAATGAATTTATGCAGATGTTAGCTAAGGCTGTGACAATAAGATTAGGAACAAGATATACACTGCTCGCTACTATAGTGTGCTGATGGACTGCACTCCAGATATTTCTCACAAGGAGCAGTTATCACTAATGATTTGTTATGTTGAAATCAATGGTGATCAAGTTGAAATGCGGGAGAGCTTCCTGGAGTTTCTCCATGTTGAAAATACAACAGGAGAGGCTTTGGCTGAATTATTGCTAAATCGACTTACTGAACATGGCATTAACATTGAAGACTGCAGGGCCAGCGTTACGATAATGGGGCTAACATGAGAGGTATCCATCAAGGAGTTCAAGCGAGAATACGACAGGTGAATGAACATGCACTATATGTTCCTTGCTGTCCTCATAACTGGAACCTTGTGTTAGAACATGCAGCTGAATCATCCTTGGAAGCAAAGAATTTCTTTGGAGTACTACAGCGGGTTTACAGAATCTTCTCTGGGTCCACCAAACGTTGGGACATCCTTGTCAAGCACATGAAACGATATACCCTCAAGCCACTTTCAGAGACTCGATGGAGTGCCCTTGCTGATGCTGCAAAGGCAGTCTGTGAACAACTGCCTGAATTGTTGGATTCGTTGCTGGAAGTATCAGAAACTGAAAACTGTGACAGTGAAACACTGTCTGACATCACAGGCCTTGTGAAAACACTGGAATCATTTCCATTTATTGTATCTTTACTTGTGTGGAATGAAGTGCTTAGTGCCATCAATCGGGAGACAGTGATTTTACAGTCACCTACTTTGAGTCTTCTAAATGCCATAGATGTGGTTTCCTCCATCAAGGAACAACTGTCTGATTATCAAAGACAGGGATTCAGCAGAGTGGTAGAGGAAGCAAAGCTGCTAGCCCAAACCATGGACATCGAACCGACTTTTCAGAAAAAGGCACCAGGCAGCAACGCATACTGGGAGAGCTTGCATGAAGCAACCCTTAACTGGCCAAGAAAGCTTTGAAGTGAATTTTTTCAATTGCCTATTGGATAAAGTACTGATGGAAATTGAGGAACAATTCTAATTTCTCCATGACTTTCAGTCACTTTTTGGTTTTCTGTTCAACATAAAATCATCTGGACATGACGAAAACCTAGAAGTAGCATGCAAAGAGTTGGCCCGATTTCTTGGAGATATAGATGGTTCTGACATGTCTAGAGAAATTATCTTGCTGGCTCGACTATTACCTGATGATGTGAAATGTCCGTTTGAAGTGTTACAGTACCTGGTACAGAGAGACCTGAGCAGAGGATTTCCAAACACCCAAACTGGACTGCAAGTACTGCTTACAATTCCAATTACAGTTGCCTGTGCTGAGCATTCTTTCAGTAAACTGTCCTTGATAAAGAATTACCTGCGGCCCACAATGTCTACAGGAAAGACTGTCTGCATTGGGTGTAATTTCTCAATTGAAAATAGACTTGCAAGAGAAGTAAACTTTTCTGATGTGATTGAAACATTTGCTGCAGCAAAAGCCGCCGTGTACACCTTTAACTTCACAAAATGGAATAACAGCAGCAATATTCTTTAGTGGTGGTGGCATGGGAGGCCATCCTGGGTTGGGGGGGCATGCTGCATGGATGGAGGGGGGCCCACTACAAAGTCTTGCACCAGGGCCCAGTACATCCTGGAACCGGCCCTGGGTTCGAGGGAAGTACCAGGTAACCAGAGACCCATCAGCTTGACCTCGGTGGTGGGAAAATTAATGGAGAGTATACTAAAGGAATGATTGGGGGTGTACTTGGAGGAGTTGAGAGGTCTGGATAGTGGGCAACATGGGTTTGTGCCAGGTAGATCATGTCAAACCAATTTTGTGGAGTTCTACGAATGGGTGACATCAGAACTGGACTGGGGAAAGCCTGTGAATGTATTATTCTTGGACTTCAGCAAGGCGTTTGACTCTGTCCCCCACAATGGTCTGGTGGAGAAACTGACAGGGTTGGGAGTAGGCCCTTTGATGGTCAGATGGATTGAAAACTGGCTAGCTGGATGCACCCAGAGAGTAGTAGTCGGTGGGGAGCTCTCAAACCCTAGAGAGGTCAGTAGTGGGGTACTGCAAGGCTCGGTCCTGGGTCCGATTCTGTTTAATGCATACATATCAGACATCAGGGAGAGTATAGGATGTGAAATGAGTCTCTTCGCTGATGACTCCAAGATGGGAGCAGTAGTTGAGGAGGAAGAGGGGAGGTTGGCCCTGCAAGGGGACCCGGACACCCTGGAAAGCTGGGCTCGCACATGGAAATTAAATTTCAATATCACCAAGTGCAAGGTGTTACATCTTGGGCAGGGAAACCCTAAACACAGGTACACCCTGGGAAGGGAGGCGCTGGATGCCTCAACAGGGGAAAAAGACCTAGGGGTCATGGTGGATGCATGTATGAATAACTCTGAGCAGTGCAGGAGAGCGGCTAGCAAGGCCAACAGGATGTTGGGATGCATCGTAGGAGGGATCACCTCTAGGAGCAGGGAAGTGATTCTGCCGCTGTACAATGGACTGTTTAGACCACACCTTGAGTACTGTGTACAGTATTGGAGACCACACTTGAAGAGGGACATACAGCTCCTGGAGAGGATACAGAGGAGGGCAACTAAGATGATATGAGGACTAGGGGATTTGACGTATGAGGACAGACTTTAGAAGAACTGCCTGTTTTCATTGGAGGAGAGACAGGGGGAACATGATTGAGGTACTCAAGTACCTCAAGGGAATAAATAGGGTAAACATGGAGGGGATCTTTAGACTAAAGCAGGGAGGTATCACCAAAGGGCATGGTTTGAAGCTGGAAGGTGGAAGGGTGGGGGGGGGAGAAGAAGAGGTTTTTCACCGAGTGGGTGGTGGACCCTTGGAATGCGCTGCCTGGAGAGCTGGTTCAGAGATCCACAGTGGAGGGCTTCAAGAGAGGATGGGACAGACACAGAAAGTGAATGTATCAGATGATGGCCTGGCCCTGGGGGGGGGGGTGGATGATAGGGGTTTCTGGAACACAAGGGGGGGAGGGCCTCGGCACCCAACTAGGGATCTGAGGTTTGAGCAGACTCGATAGACCGTAAGGTCTAATCTGATGGCAATTGCTATGCTAGTATGTTAGCGTGTTTTTCGTTGTTGGTGTGCATACGAAACCAGAAATACCAGACGTGAGGTAGACAGTTTCAGAATGCCTTCATTCATTTATTTAATTTATTAGAAAATCATTAAAATTGAACAAACATCTCCTCAATGGCTGCTTGAATCTAGCGCTCCAGTCCCAACTCTGAAAAAACCTACCTCATCCAATATCCTAAGTTCAGAAAAAACTCATAGAAACTGACCGTAAGGCATGGCTTTCAGCAAGATCAAAGGATGGAGAAACAAATACAAATCACTGGCCCTGGATGGACAGGAATCCATCACTGACATGTCCGACTCTGAGGCATCAGTGAAATCCCAGGCCTCCCAGGCATAGACGTCCTCTGTCAGAAAATCTGGCAAAAAAACAAAGGATCAAAAACTAGGCTGCACACTCTCAGAACTTAAAGATTTTAAAGTACAATTTATAACATTTAAAGAAGATACGACTACCCTCCACACCAATCTAACCAGCTTTTTTTTTTGTAGACTTTATTTCTTCACCTCCAGAGGGGAACTCTCTCCAGCTACCTCCTTCCACAACCTCTACCTCCCACTGTGACACTTACACCTTACTCCCCACTCCGACCTGGCAGAACCCCCAGATCTGAACCCCCATGGGGAAGGGCTGCCCTATCCACCCAGGGCACTCTTTCTATAGTATAGAGTGCTTGGCTAGAGTGGCAGGACAGTCCTTTTCCCATGCTGGTATCCTCTCAGCGGATGTTAATGACCACTGCTTTATTGCTGGTATAAGAACTGTTACCAAACCCCTAACTACATCAAAAGTTTCCACTAAAAGATCCAGACGGAACTTTGATCCTCTCGCATACTTCAATGATCTAAAAAACACTTTGTTATGGCAGAGTTTCTACCTGGCTAAATCAGTGAGTAATGCCTATCATGTTTTCCATGAAATCATAACCAGCGCCCTAAACAACCATTCTCCCCTGGTTAAAGCACGAATAAAAACCAGAGCCTGTCGTTGGTTCTCAGTGGAACTGAAGGCTGCTTTACTTAAAATAGATTATCCTTGGAAAAAGGCCCGCAAATAACATGCCAACGTAGACTGGTGTCTCTTCAGGGCAGCTAGAAATGCCTGCACTAAGTTGGTCAGAGAAGCCAAGGACAACTTTTATCAAACTGAGCTACTCTCTGCGTCAAATTGCCCTACCAAGTTCTGGTCCACCATAAAAGAACTGTCTGGTCACTCCCCAGGAATTGTGCTTCCTTCTAAAATCACCACTGATAATGTTACGATCAATGATCAAATTGAGATACTGCAGGCTTTCAACAATCATTTTGCCACCACAGGCCTGGCATTTGAAAATGCATCAGTAAGTAGTCTCCTTCCACAGATCAACACCCAGCCTCCAGAACCAAGTATCAATAATGTGGTCTTCTCCTTTTCACCTACCACCATAAAAGAAGTCGAAGATCTTCTTCTATGATTGGATACTAAAAAAAAGTGCCTGGGCCAACTCCTTCGACCCATATTTCTTGAAAATAGCATACCACATTCTTGCCACACCTATATCACACCTATTCAACCTGTCCCTAGCACAAGGCTCCATCCCCAAGGTATGGAAAACTGCTAAAGTCATCCCCCTGTTTAAATCAGGGGATCCCTGTGACCTAAATAACTATAGGCCAATCTCCCTCCTACTCATACTCTCCAAGCTACTGGAAAAAATTGTGGATGCACAACTGAAATCTTTCTTAGACAATTCAAACTTGCTTAACCCAATGCAGTCTGGTTTTAGAGCAAAGCATAGTACAATCACGGCTCTGGCAAAAGTCACTAATGACTGGCAACAGGACCTAGATAATAAAAAATTCATTTGTGCCACGTTTCTGGACGTCAGTAAAGCATTCAACATCATCAACCACTGCCTGCTCCTCTCCACCTTAAAAACTATAGGCATTGATTCAACCTCATTGGGATGGTTCCAAGACTACCTCTCTGACAGGCAGCAACAAATCAAGGCTGAAGGAGAGCCTTCTCCACTTAAACTGATAAAAAGAGGTGTCCCTCAGGGCTCCATACTGGGCACATTATTGTTTGCCATCTATATCAACAGCCTGGATGTAGGCATCAAGGAAGCCAGTATCTACTTGTTTGCTGATGATACGGTGCTCTACTTAAGCCGTGAATCTCCTGAAGCTGCCTGCGTTGACCTACAAACTGACTTTAATACTCTACAGAACCATCTTCTTAGCAAAAAGCTACTACTAAACGCAAAAAAAAAAAAAAAAACAAGGCCATGCTCTTCTCACCGTCAGGCCCAGGGGCTTACTCTGCTGTCGCTGGTCCATTACCATCCATCTCCACTTTATTTGGTGAAAATCTTGAATTTGTGCCTAAATTCAAATATCTGGGTATCTGGCTAGACAATAAACTCTCTTTTGTGGAACATACAGAAGAACTGCTGAAAAAGCTGAGGCAGAGACTTGATCTTTTTTTCAGAATAAAATGCCTCTTGACCACAGATGCAAAAAGACAGCTTGTCCAATCTACATTCCTCTCATTAATTGACTACGCTGACTTCATTTATGGCCAATGCCCTGCTTCACACCTTGCAAAACTGGATGTATTGTATCATAGAGCACTGAGATTTATAACTGGCCTCCCATTCTCCACACATCACTGCTCTTTATACACAGCCGTAGGGTGGCCTTCCCTTCAATATAGGCGGTGTAGAAATGCAGCTCTATGGACGCTCTGAGCCCTTACCAACAAACTCCCACAATACATTGTTGACTGTCTCCCCCTTAGTCCAATCAGGAACTAGGCCTTGAGAAGCCTTTTGCAGGTTTCCCTGAAAGTCCCAAGGGTCAGCACTCGCTTTGAAAGGGCTTCCATAAGCTATGTCTTGCCCACGCTCTGTAATAGGATACAAAAACCATTGAGACTTAGTTCCCCTGTCAGTCTTGCTCTGTTTAAGACCCTCTATGACAAAACATTTGCTGAAATCTGTAATTGCTTCTATCGCTCCTAGCAGCCTGACTATTGCTTTTTTCCTCATCCATTCTAGTCCCTGCTGCTCATCTAAGTCTTTCTCTGCCACTATTACCCCCCTCCCTTGCCCCACTCGCACTTAGCACCCTCTGCACCCCTCTTATACACCAACCTCCTCCTGTCATATAATCCTAAACCCTAGACACCGTCATGCGCACCTCCATAGCTTAGGGACTTCCATACAGGCCATTAACATGTTCCTGATGGACAGGAATATAAATGATTTTCTTTTTTTTTTCTCCTATGGTTTGTATATGACAACCATACACATCCTGCTCCGGTGGGCATTGTATATATCGTGTTACTGTTGTGTTATGTATATCTTACTTGTAGATATGACTTTGGAATGTATATATACTGCTCCTATCATTACTGTATACATCTTGTTTCTTTTGTATTATGTACATTTATCTGTAACTGTACATTTGTCCCTGACAACAGTAGGTCCACCTTGTAAATGAGCTTGCTCAATGGTGGTCGCCTGGATAAATAAAGATTTGATTGATTGATTAGTTGATTGATAGAGGCAAGCGCCCAGCAGTGGGAGTGTGGAATGGGTGACGCACCTTCACCTATCCCCAGTGAAGGGTTTTTTCTTACTTTTCCTGTCCCCTGAGGAGCTGAGATGTGTAATGGTGGCTGGACACAACATGCCACTGCCTGCCACGCTTCTTTCCTATTATCTTCTGCACCAAGGGCTTTGTGCTGCCCCTGACAGCTGCCAGATGCCACTACAGAGTGGTGCAAGCCATGGAACCCTCCCAGAGAAGGGAGAGCTGTCCTGCAGATGCTCATTCCCTTCCCTCCCCTGCTGCCCCCCTGCGGCCCTGGCTCATTCCCAAACCCGGGTCACCAGTGTGGGGCAAGGTGTGGCGTCCAGCACCTCAACCCTCAGCGCCACCGGGCCACATCTGACCCAGTTTGAAATGACCATTAAAACGATCTAACACAAAACTGAACTTCAGGCCACTCAAACCACAACCCTACAAACTGCACTGGTTCAGCTGGAAAAAACACAACAAATGATCATAGAACTTCAGGAAGATGCCAAGAACTGACACAGACGTAAGAATTTAAAACTTTATGGACTACCAGAAAATACGGAAGACACTGACTTGATCACATTTCTGGAGGCTTTCCTCTGCACCTCACTCACCCTGGACATGGACTTTCAAGTTCAATACAGAGTGAGCCCATCAAGCCTTAGGCCTGAAGCCCACTAGCAACACTGCCAGACCACGCTCGATTATTGTGAAATTCTTGAAATATCAAACCAAGGGACACATACTACAAAAGGCTTGGTCTCAGAAGAAAGTGTTTTATGGCCCCACCTTGATTTTTTTTTTTTTACAAAGACTATGCTCCTTGTACAATGAAACACAGAAGGGTGTACATCCCTCTCTTCCCAATACTAAGGCAGAACAAACTGAAGTTCCATATCCCCTACCTTAACCGACTGGTGATCCAGTTCCTAGATGGACAAAAAATCTATTCTTCAGCCTCAGAAGCAACACAGGACCTGAATAGTAAAGGGATAGAGATAACCACCCCTACACAGTAACGCCATAGAAGCTCCGATCGCCAACCCTCAGAATAGATGCAACCCTGTAACCCAGACATAAAGCAATCTGTGTTGAAAACATTATGGCAAATCATACTACTACTGTTAGTTGAACAAGACATCTTAATAAACTCATTTGTTAGGTATACCCCTGTTTTTAAAGGTGGGTATGTGACTGTGGCATTGGGTCTTAAGGGAAGGGGATAATTGGGGCAGGGGTTCTGATCAAGTGACCTGCTCTTTTTTTGGGAGATTGATGGGGTGCATGGTGGGTGGATGGGGAAGGGGAGCTCGGCCTGTACCAGAGTTGCCACATTGCATAATTGCCTACAACCGATTAAAAATCATGCCTTTTAGGACATTGGAGCTAGACTCCATACTGCTTGGACAATAATCTCCTGTTGAAGGGACGTGTTTGCTGAAGTGAATGGAGATGGGGAGGACAGTGGGAGTTGCTACCATGAGGAAGTATGGCCGCTCTCTGAGTACTCTTCCCCCTTACATACTGACTCATTTAACAGCTTCTGTAGTATTTTAGAATTGCAAAGAAGGAGGACAATGATGATCGTAGCTACACGCTAGTGGGGATGCCTCATGGATCTCCATCCTTCCTTTATGGAACAGGAGCAGGCTATAAAGAGCAGTAAACTCTTCCCAGGCTCTAAGGTTAAACCCTTATAAGCATCAACATATTTAAGGCATGCTCAGCACCACTACTTCACGGCAGGTCTGAGAGTGGGTCGGATGCTCCCTCCCCTAGGCCACAGTGGTCTGACCATTGCCTAGGAACATGGCAGGGAGTAGATTGGGATCCTTGTTTACCCTGGGGCCTCCTCCTCAATGTAGGTCCATTATTGCTCCCCAGACACCACCCTAACCCTGTAGCAGGGATCGTCTTGAGCAGACCATTATATAATGACCCTAATCACCAAGAACGGGACATGAGAAGTCTGCCTCACATTAATTAACGTTTAAAAGCTGCCTCCTCATGTTTTACTACCCCAGATACAGACATTTCACTCTGAAACTCTCTGCATAAAATAATGAGACCCTGGGGGGGAAATATACAAGCAAATATATCCCGGGCAGGCATTGTGGGCCCTTGTTTTTCAATGTGGATCCATGTGCACTTTTGTACATTCTGATTCTGGCTTAATATAGTGCTGCTGCTCCTACCTATTATATAACTCCTCCTTTGCTGATTGATATTACAAAGGGAGGGGGAAGTAAGGTAAATTTATAGACAGTCCAGAAAATAGATACTCAATGCCATAGACAGGTTGGCTGTGCCAGGCTACCAAAGTCAGGGAGACTACCTTGCTAATTATCCCGATCGTAGGAACCTTCCATGTGATGTGCTGCTCGTGACACAGCCACTAAATGCTGTGGATGTTGTGGCTGGGGCTGCCCCCAACGAGGTTCAGAGCTTCAGGAATTATAATAAGCAGAACATGTCAGAGGGGGAGACCAATACTAGCTTATTGTCAAAAAATGTTAATACTGGTTCCGAATATAGACCAGTGAGAGGGGTAAGTAATAAACCAATGATCTGCCAACAAAGTGCCTAATCTCAGGGTCCTGCTGCCTTGGATTGCAGGTAGCATAAAGATCAGGAGGACAGGTCACCCCCTCCATCCTATTGGGTTAATAGTTTAATTCCCAGATCATTACTAAAGATATGCACCTTATAAGAAGATAGGAGCAGACACATCAGTGTCACCTAGAACAACAAATAGAGATGTGCATCTTTTTTTCCTACCAGGCTCCTTCCCTTTTTTTTGGCTTCATATTTTTTGTTACATATTCCCACTTACATCTTACTCAGTTTTGAGGAAATATACTCCTCATGGGAGCCCAGCCCCCACGCAGGACTGATCCACTCCCGAGGCAAACAGATTTATGGCTGCCACAATGGGACGCCTTTGGAGAAACAAAGAAACATAGAGGTTGACCGTAAATAAGGACCGCAAGGCCCATCCAGTCTGCCCATTTCTTTTTCTACCTTATAAATATGCCATTGGCCTTTGCTCTGTCAGTGGCCTGTCTATTCATACTCATCTGTATTGCACCCTTATGCCTATCCCATGCCTGTTTGAAGCCCTGCACTGTATTCATAGCCACCACTTCCTGAGGTAGGCCGCTCCATGCATCCACCACTCTTTCTGTGAAAAAGAATTTCCTCACATTCCCCCTTAATCGGCCTCCCTCTAATCTCATACTGTGTCCTCTTCTCCTGCTATTTTTCTTATATTTAAACATGTTAGACTCTTTCACCTTGTTAATACCCTTAAGGTATTTGAATGTTTTGATCATATCACCTCTCTCTCCTTTGCTCAAGGGTATACATATTGAGCTCCATTAATCTGTTCTCATATGTCTTCTGATGCAGTCCCTGCACCATTTTGGTTGCCCTTCTCTGGACTGCCTCAATTTGGTTAATGTCCTTATGAATGTGTGGCCTCCAGTACTGCATGCAGTACTCCAGATGGTGCCTAACCAGTGTCTTGTAAAGAGGGATTATTACCTCCCTTTTATGACTTGTGATACCCCTACTAATACACCCTAACATCCCTAACCTTACCTACCGCTTTAGAGGTCTGCTTGAATGATTTCAGGTCATCGGTGATGATGATGCCCAATCCTCTTTCTTCCTATGTGACTGCCAGCAACTCCCCTCCCAGCTTATAGGTGGCTTCAAGGTTTCTCTTCCCTATGTGCATGATCTTGCACTTCTTTGTATTAAATCCCGGTTGGCACTCTTCTGACCATTTTGCTAGTTTATCCAGATCTCTTCTCATTCTGCCCACCCCATCTGGATCATCTACTCTCTTGCAGATCTTGGTGTCATCTGCAAACAGACAAGCCTTACCCTCTAGTCCATCTGCAATGTCACTAATGAAGATATTGAAGAGGACTGGCCCCAGGACTGATCCCTGAGGTACCCCACTTGTGACTTGCATCTCTTCTGACTGTATACTATTTACCACCACTCTCTGTTTTCTGCCTCAACCAGTTTGCTACCCAATTGACCAACTTCTGACCCACCCTGAGCCTACCCAGCTTATTTATCAGTCTTCTATGTGGAACAGTGTCGAAAGCTTTGCTGAAGTCAAGGTAGGCGACATCAACTGCTTCCCCTTGGTCCACCACTCTGGCTACCCAGTCAAATAAATCTATGAGTTTAGTTTGGCAGGACCTTCCTTTTGTAAACCCATGCTGTCTTGGATCCTATGCCCCTGTGGATTCGAGGTGTTGCACTATCCTTTCCTTAAGGAGTGCCTCCATAATCTTGCCCACTACTGGGGTAAGACTGACTGGTCTGTAGTTCCCTGCCTCCTCCCTGCTACCACTCTTGTGGAGCGGGATCACATGAGCCCTTCTCCAGTCTTCTGGGACCTCTCCTGTGCTCAGAGACTCACTAAACAATTCTGCTAATGGCTCTGCTAGTTCCACCCTTAGCTCCTTAAGTACCCTGGGATGTATGCCATCAGGTCCCATTGCCTTGTCCACCCTGAGCATAGCGAGCTCTTGTAGGACCCTTTCTTTGAAGGGAGTAGCTCACCTCCCTCCCCTGTGTCCATGGTGCTGAGTTGTGGGCCTCTGCCTACCTTCTTCAGTAAATACTGAGCAAAAGTATCTATTTAGGATAGATGCTTTTACAGGGTCCTCCTCCGCACATGCCCCCTTTTCTCCTTTGAGCTTAGCAATACCCCCTCTGGACTGTCTCCTTTCACTAATGTATCTACAGAAAGTCTTGACACCTTCTCTTACTGTTCGTGCTAGTGTTTCCTCAGTTTGGGACTTTGCCTGCCTTACTGCCTTCCCTGCTTCCCTTAAGGCAGTTTGATATGCTTCCCTATCTTCATCCCGCTATGTTCCCTTATATTTCCTGATGGCCAGCCTTTTGGCTCTGACCTTTTCTGCTACTGTATTTGAGAAACAAAGTGGTTTCCTTCTTCTTTTGCACTTCCTTTTCTGTCTAACACAATGGAATGTTGCTTCAAGTATTGCATCCTTAATGCTTGACACTTTTCCCGTACCCCCTCACCTGTGTTTCTTTTTGCCAGGACTAGCTTAACTCCGTTGCCCATCATATCAAAGTCAGCTCCTCTGAAGTCCCATTTTTTTTGCCTTGGAATGGGATGATTTAGATGTACTGGCCAAATTGAACCATACCATGTGATGGTCACTGACCCCCAGGTGACCTTCTACCTGGAGAGCTGCGATCCCTTCCCTGTTAGTCAATACTAGATCTAGGATAGCCCTGTCTCTTGTGGGTTGTTGTACCAGTTGTTTGAGGTCCTACCCCTGCAGGGAATCCACCATGTGTCCAGTTCTGGCAGATGTTCCTGCTGGTGTTGACCAATCTGTATCTGGCATGTTGAAGTCTCCCATTATCAGATCCTCCCCTTTAGCTGTCATGTTTTGTGTATCTTCTAACAGTAATGTGTCTATGTCCTCCCCCTGGTCTGGGGACCTGTAGATAACCCCAGTTCTTATGGCTGTCCCATTTTCTGTTTCCAGGGTGACCCATAGTTCTTCTGGCTCCTTATGTGTATTCTGAATTTCTGTAGCATTGATATTTTCATTGACATACAGGGCCACTCCCCCACCCTTTTTGCACCTCGGTCTCTTCTGAACAGTACATAGCCAGGTACTGAAGTCTCCCAAGTGTGGTTACTGGTAAACCATGTCTCACTAATTGCTACTATGTCCAGTTTAGCCTCTGGCATTATTGCCTGCAGGTCTGGGATCTTATTTCCCAGGCTGTGAGCATTTGTGTACATGATTTTCCATTGGCCAGATTTCAGTGTGTTAGTTGTTGGGTGAGGTTTGGCATTTCCCCTGAGCGTCGTATGGGGAGACAGACCTTTTTCTTACCTGGTGATGCAAATGAACTGCAAACATGCTGAATCCCTGTTTGACCATTACTAGCTGAGGGGGAGGGTGTCTTCCATTCGACGATGGGATGTGCTGCACCCTCTCCCCATTTGCTAGTTTAAATATTCTACAAAGACGTCAAACTTCTGACCCAATGCACTGACTCCCTCCTTAGTTAGATGCAGTCCATCAAATTTAAAGAACTTTCGCTCCAAGAACTGTTGCCAGTTCCCTACAAACCTGTGTCCTTTTTCCTGGCACCGGCCCTTGAACCACATGTTTAGCTCCCCTATCTCCCTTTTTCTGATCTTCCGTCCATCTTCCCCCCTCTCCCAGACTGGCAGAATCTCAGAGAAGGAGATGTCGGATGAAATGGATGATAGTTTGTCACCCAGCCTGGTCAGGTGTTACTTGGTCTCCACAGCTGACCGGCTGGCAAGATCATTAGTCCCTATGTGTACCAGGACGTCAATGTTTTCTCCTGCATTGTGAACAGTTTTAGCAATGTGGTCAGTGTCTGTCCACGCTGATGTATCTGGGAAACACCTCAACATTACCCACAGCTGGAGATGGGTAACAACTCCCCGAATCATGGAGTCTCCTATGATCAGAAGTTTTTGGATTTTCTTTTTGCTTTTTTTGTTTTGGTTCCTGATTTGGGCAAGTTTTGTTGTGCTAGTTCCTGTGCTGCAGTGTCCTGCACTGCAGTGCCCTCTGCCCCTTTGTTTGATTTCGGAGATAGAGGCAGATACCTGTTTGTAGTGTTTATATGGTTTTTGGAGGTAATATTTTGGAGAGCACAGAGTGATGGGGCACCCGATTTGCCCTTCCTAACCACCTGCCAACTTCCTGGACCAACTACCCTCTGCAGTCGAGGTTCTTCTGTTGGATGTTAGGGAAATGGCGGGTGGTTCTTATACTGTATTTCCTCTTGAATATGAAATTTGAGGCACGCAATCTCTGCCAATGCTGCCTGGAGCTGAGCCCTAAGATCTCCAATGGTCCAGCCTGTAGGACAGTGTCCTAAATCCTGTAAGACTGTCCTGAAAAGTGTTCCACAGTACCTGCAATTAATGATATCCATTCCAGATAAGTTGCTGGGTTTATAACCTGGTCAGAATAATCAGAAGGAAGAAAATGCAAGTAATGGTTTGATTTTGTGTTTTGTTTTCGTATAACTTGTTATAACAAGTTAAATTACTGGTGCCCCTGTAAATGAGCTCACCTTGTGGATGCCCCACTGATCCGCCCCTTCCTGCTTTGCAAAAGGAAATGTCACAACTGTGATACCCTATAAAAGGAGTGCAGTGTGGGGTGGTTGGGGATGGGGATGGGTGGCTGGGCCCTTCCCCTGCTGAAAAGGAAAAACCATGGATGTAAGAACAAGGAGTTAAGAGCAGAAACAATCAGTCAACAACAAATGCAGTAACCCTGAAAGCTTATCCTAATGTTAGATAAAACTGTAAAACCTGTAAAGCACCACCTGTAATAATTTCAGAGAAGATATACCCTGTAAGAAACACTTTGCTACAGAGAAAAATAAAGCAGTAACACAAGAAATACCTTGCAAAAGACAATTTGAATCAGAAGATTACAGCAGTAATCTGTTAGCACACACCTGTAGGCACACCTTGTAATAATGCAGAAGAAGGTATACCAGCAACAACAATTTGAATCAGAGAAAAAAAAAGCAATGAAATATTAGCAACAAACAGTAGTAATCCCCGTGAGTACAAAATAAAAATAACAACACATAGTAAATCGTCTTAGCCAAAAGAAGTCTTAATCCTTTTCCCTTGTTCTGGTAAGGTTCTGTGCTCTGTCCTTTCAAGCAATCTTAGAAGGAAAGAGCTCAGGTGAAGCTAGGTGCCTTGGCCAGCAAACCAAGTCTTCTACCCCCTTTGGAAGTCACATTGAACGTTTGGTTCCCAAGGCTTGTCGAGAGCTGCTTCTTCTGACACATTTCTTCTTCCTTACTGTTACCTTGTTTGCGCAGTTGGCCAAACAGGTTAGGGTGTAGGTTCCAGTTATCAAGCTTACAGTTCCTTTACAATGCTTTTCCATCCAGCTAGTTAAGATTATAATTGGTACACAATCATACTTGCTTATATTGGATCTCAGTCACGAGGTGATATGTGGTACACTTGAATGTAATATCAAATGCTGGGCCAGTGGATTGTGGGGGGATGGGTATGGGGGTGGTGATGAAATTTCAGATAACACAGGAATACGCAGGGAGGGGGACCTCTTTAGACTAATTATAGCCTTACTGCAATATTATGAATGTTAAAATTAAAATAGTATCGCACAATATAAATGGAGTGACTGGCCCATTTAAGAAATACAGGACCATACGAAACCTTAAGAAACTTATCCCTAATGTTCTGCTTCTTCAGGAAACACATCTCTCCAGTGTGAAGCATGAAAAGGTCCTTAAATCTGGGTTTTCACAAATTATAGATTCCAATTACAAACTTGTTGGACGATGGGAGTAGCCATATTACTGGTTAAGACCACACCATTTGTATTGGAAGACCAATACAAGGATAAAGAGGGACGATTATCGATGACAATAGGCACTATAGAACCCCAACAAGCCATTATTTGCAGCCTTTATATACCCCCAGGGAGTGATGCTTCTACAATCCAACATCTCATGAACACTGTTGTGTCCCACAAGAAAGAAGTGCTTATTGTAGGAGGCGATTTAAACTGCCTTCTTGCTCTCACTTTAGATATTTCAGCCTCACGCCTCTCCTCATCCACTTCAAGGCAAAAAACATCTCTATCACCTCATTAAAGAGTTGGGCCTGGTGGATGTATGGAGGCATCATCATCCCACCACCAGGCAATTTTCCTTTAATTCCCATTCCCATAAACACTACTTACGTCTGGATTACTTTTGCATGAGCCGAGAACACCTTGACTGGGCTACCTCCATGACTATAGGTAACATTTGCCTCTCTGATCACGCCCCCATAACTATGGAACTGGGCTGCAGGAGGGAAAGGAAAGTGACTTAATGGTAGCTTAATAATTTACTACTGCATGACCTGGACTTTCCTCAGCTTTTGAAGGAAGTCATTCCTTGTATCATTCAATAAATCTCCTCAGAACACACTACCTCACAACTAATGTAGTATACAATTAAGACAGTATTACAGGGTAAATCATTGCCTTTGCATCTTGGAAAAAAAAACAACAAAAGGAGACACAACTACAGGAATTGCAGGAAACGTTAAATTTTCTTCAGATGGCGAGCATGCAGGGGGACCATTCATTATTTCCCTTAATCCAACAAACACAGAATAAAATGCAAAAATTATTGGCATATCAAACAGAACAGGCCCTGCTATAGCTGCATCAAAAGTACGATGAGGGTGGACCCAGAGCATCTAAAATTCTAGCATACCAAATCAGAAAGCAAAGCAATTTGGCAACAGTTACACTGATAAAGGACCCACATACAGGAAGAATAGCTTCGACCACCTCAGAAATTCTGAAAATATTTAAAGATTATTATGCACAGCTATATAGTGAGAAGGTACCTCTAGTGGTGGAAGCCATATCACAAATTCTAGAAGATCTCCACCTACCTATGCTCTCAGTGGCACAACAACAAATCCTGTGCTCTCAGTTGCTCAACAACAAATCCTGTTGATATCTATCTCGGCTTCTGAGTTACTGATTACCATCCGACATTTAAAAAATGGGAAAATCCCAGATCCAGATGGGTACGGGGCAGAATTTTACAAATTTGCCTTCAGCTATATCCAGGATTAGGGTCACCACCTTTGGATGAGGTTAAAACTGGATGCTAAACCACATGCCAAACTGCGCCTCTGGCTCCATCCCTTTTTTATAACTGATGACTATATTGCTCCTTCTCAAAAGCCATTTGTAATGTCAGAATAAACATTAATAGGACATCATTTTTATACTGTTATGTATTTATTTTTATTCTTTGGCAACCAGGTTAACTCCCAGGGGCCACATGGCCCATTTTGCAGGAGTTACCCAGGAGCACAGCAAGGTTAAGTGACTTGTTCAGGCTCACACAGTATGTAAGTGGAGGCTGTGGGAATCAACCTCAGGTCTGCTGAGTGTGCCAAGCTCATTGACAGCTGATTGCTCAAACCTCTGTTAAACACTCTCCCATTTTCCTTTCCATGTCAGTCATGTATTCTGATATGCTTTGACCAATTTTTGATAACTTAATTATTGATGCTTGTGGTACCTTCAATACTGCATTGTGTTCCCTTTACCTCTGTAGCTGCTACTGTTTCTTTTCATATTTCTAAGACATTCCACAATTTCAGACACACCATTCCATGCTGTTTATCTGAATGACTTGTAAAAGAGTGAAGCTAATATCATGGAATGTTCTGGTAGTACAAAATGAGAACAGTGGCTAGCTGTTGAGGACTCAGGAGAGACATATTCAATGTAGTGATAAATTAATTATCTAATTTTTATCGCCTTTAACAAAAATGGGTCTAAAATATATCAGAATACAGAACAAACAAAAAGAAACACATGACAGCATATAAAGGTGTTAAAGCTGTTTCCTGACATAGCAGTAAAAGACCATACTTAAAATTCAGAGTGGAAAAGATTAGGTTAATTTACTGCTAATGGTCATACCTTACTCCTCCCAGGCAGAATGGCTTAACAAACAAAGGCAGGTCTGAAGGACATCACAACTTCTCTGTAACCTGGACATGGAATGCAGCTAAAACAGTGAATGATTTGATACATGAGTTTTAAGCATATATGAGCATTTAAAATGGCCCCAAAACTGGACTACATTTAATCAAAACCGGAAAACCAGATAAGGAACCTAAAAACCGGACTATCTGGTCTAAAACCGGATAGGTGGCAACCCTAACCAGGATCTCTTACTACAGACCCTGCAGGACAGCCATGAGACAGCAATATGCCCCATATCATGGCAACAAGCCACTATTTCGGCCTTTCTAAAACCACAAAAGGCTGCACACCTCTGTGAATCTTACCACCCCATATCAGTCTTAAACCAAGACTATAAAATATATACGAGTATCCAGGCCCATCACTTAGATTCAATACTTCTAGGGATAATACACCCAAACCAATCCAGATTTATGAGATCAAGACAAACTATGGATAATATCAGCCAAGCATTGTATATTACTGACCACACCCATCATACTAAAAACCCAGTGCTGATCCTAAGTTTAGAAGCTCAAAAGGCATTTGACAGGGTCTCTTGGCTCTTCCTGCAGCGCATCCTAACTAAATTTAATTTTCTGTCAGAATTCTTAGAAATTATTAAGGGAATTTATACCAGTCCCCAAGCAAACATAAAAATTAATGGTGCACATTACCCCCAGTTTACCCTTTCAGGCGGTACCCAGCAGGGATGCCCACTGTCACTTTATCTGTTTGCCATATATGCAGAACCCTTTGCTCAATACTTGAGGCAATCCTCACAAATCCATGGATACCAAGTGGTGGACCACACTCATAAATTAGCTTAATATGCAGAAGATCTGCTGATATATGTGACGACACCAGAGACCTCGTTACCAGCATTAATGCAAGCTCTTCAACTCATTGAATGAATCTCAGGATATAAAATTAATAGCCAAAAGACAGAAGTATTACTCATTGACTACCCCCAAACACACACATATTTAAAAAATCAGTTTCCTTACAAATGGCATAAAACCCACATCAAATACCTAGGAATAAACCTAATCCAACAAATGTGTCAGCCCAGAACTATAACCCCCCAAATTATCAAATCAGATTGGATTTACAAACTTGGAGCCATTTACAGCTGTCCTTAATTAATAGGGTTCAAATAATCCAAATAAACAACCTTCCACATTTATTGTACCTTTACCAAAACATCCCCATTGTCCCCCCCAAAAAATGAATTTCAAAAATGGGACAGATTAATAACTCAATTTTGTTGGAATGGGTAGCTCCCAAGAATTGCTCTCAAGAAAATGAAAATTACGTACCTACCGTAATTCTTGATCTTCTCTTGTATCTTCACCATTCATTACTGCTGGGTTAAGCCAGAGGTGCCCACCTGCATGGAAGATGTTTTTATAGGGGGGAGTCAGCACCAATGGCGCTGCTCATGAGGCTGACGCACTGTGTGGTGCGTGAGGATTGGTGGTTAGATGCCACAGACTCCTCCTCCTCCACCCCAGTTCTTTTCTGACAGAAAGGATGAAAAAGGGGGGATAGAGAAATCCAAAGATGAGGAAAGAGAGCTGAGGGATAGGAAAAGGAAAGGATATAAACTGAAAAAGGAATAAGCCGACCAAAGGACAAAGGGAATAGAATTTTCTAATTGACTTTAATGCCCCTGCCCCTGGGCGGCAGCACAGAAAGGAGAGATTGAAAGAGAAAGATATAATATATTACATCTTTCTCTTCTCTTTCGCTCTCTCTTTTATGTGCTGCCACCCCTTACATATATATATATGTATATATATATATATATATATATATATATATATACACACACATATATATAGGAGACCTCGGCCAACCTAAGCCGGAAGACCGTGGACTTATTTTTACCCTCAAAAACCTGAGATGTATGAAGACACAGGTGCAAGGTTCCCGTCAGCTTCTGGGACCACTGGACATAGGTCCACAAAAGAATATATGAGATGATCTTGGATAATATAAAGCATGGCAGAGTCTGACTCCCCCCCCCAACCCTAAACACACATTTGGGAAGAAAGTCCTGGAGTATGGCCCTCTCTAACTTACCACCTGATGACTTAGCCAAGGGGGGAACCCCTTAAACAGAAGAGGACTCTGTCCAGAATAACCCCTATAAGTAAGGGGACAGTGAGAAGGGGGAAATGGGGGGAGCAGTCCCTAAGGGTCCTCCCATGGGATGCACTGACGAAGTTCCCACCCTTAAACAAGTTGACAACAAACTAACAATCCATGCCCAGTCATGGAATGGACTCCACAGTGTACCCCCACTGAGAATCCCAGGGAGTCCCCTCCAGGGCCAGGACAAAGACCCTACTCGCTGCCTTCCTAGGTTGGGTGCTCTGTGACTTTAGAGAAGGAAACAGAGGGCCCTGAGGTACCAGGGGGATTCTGCCTACAAATTGCCTTAAAGAGAGGGAGGAGAAGCAGGTTGGAGGCAGCGCCAAGGAGCTGAGGCCCAAGAGGGGAAGGTGGACGGGAATCAATAATGAATGGTGAAGCTACAAGAGAAGATCAAGAATTAAAGTAGGTACGTAATTTTCATATCTTCCCCTTGCAGTCTTCACCATTCATTACTGCTGGGTGAGTACCGAGCCCCCCAGAGGGGACCTGGCACTGCCTTGAAGGAACAGATTCCCTCAGCCTCCTGCGGGGGAGACGCAGGAGGGGGAGACCCTATTGCCATACTAGGTCACACATGACCTATGGCTGGTCAGGCTGAAGAGGTGTCCACCATGGCTGGAGGGAAGATGCCCCTGTAAATTCCTCCTTGCCCTGTGGGAGAGAAGACAGGTCCCCTGAAAGGTGGAGGAAATCACCCTATGCCAGGCAACAGGTGACAATCTAGACAGACGAAGCCATGCTGTCCTCCTAATGCAGATTGCTGTCCCTACCAGTCTGGAAGCCACTTCATTGGCATCATACAATGCCCCTGCTTGGTGCCTTGCAAGCTCCAGACACTGTGCAGAGAGGACAATGGCTTGCCTAGGTTCCTCCGAATCAGGCAACAATGCTAACACTTGTGCTAATATCAACCATAGATGCCTGTTATAGGTAGCATGGTGAGCATGATGTAATATAATGCATAGCAGCACAGCAGCTGAAGAGAAGACTCTTCTTCCCCACTGGTTGAACTCATCGGAATCTGGATCTGGTGGTCATTCGTGTGCCGGGTGTTGTAGCCTGGAAGGAGTTTCTAAAGCCATCAGCCCTGAGGATGGATTAGGCAGAGAACCAAAAGACTCCTGGGGAGCACAATACTTCCTCCTGCAGTCCACTGGGTCTGGGGGTGAAGCGGCTGGTGACTGCCAGGTGTGGATTAATGCTTACTGGAAAGGAATAGGCCAGGAAGGTACCACCAGGTGGTTCACACTGAATTTGCTAAAAAAGGAGCGCATCTCCTGCTCAGTATTGAGCCTTACCACATGAGAAATATGGAGCTCCTGAACCAACCTCAAAAGGAACCACTAATATTCAGTTAAATCAGCATCGGAGGAGAGGTAGACTGAACGTTCCTCTTCCTCAGATGAGGAAGCCGAGGAAGAAGAGGAGTTTGGATGTTCAGAGTCCTTCCTCGGCAGTGGAGACAGGCGAAAGACCTGCTTGTTCATGGCTCTAACATACCTAGGGAAGGCTGCCACAGTGGCCCTGAACATCTCCCAGGTTAAGGGTCCCATAGGGCCTACATGGCCTGGGGGGGGCACTGTCTGCAGAGGAATTGGGGAAGGGAATCTAACTGAAAGTGTCTGGCCTCTGCCAGGGCTCTGAAACCTCGTGGAAGATCCTCCTGCCCAGGGAGGTGGAGGATCCAGTGGTCGACCCAATCAGCGGATGCTGCAAATATGAAAAAAAATCCTGGCTGAGCCCTAAAGGGGATTCTCCCCTGTGATGTGACCAGGTTGCATGGGTCCAGAAGAGCAAACCCCAGTGCCGCCCACTAAGGGCATCTCTGGATTCTCAGAGGAGGAGGAGAAGCGGGGTCCAGCACTGTGACTCCTCCCCTCCCCCAGCAGGTTAGTGGAAGAGGGCCCCCGTGCTTCACTCCAGCCTCTCAACCCCTAAGACTCCAAGGTTGCCCTTTTCCTTGAGCCCACTGCTAAGGGATCCCCTGATACCGCAGGCCCCTGAGGGAGGCTGCAGAACAGGCAGTCCCCGTCCCAACCGCAGTAGCCAGGACAGCACCAAAGATGGCAGCTACCCTGGTCCCCGAGGTCGGAGCCATCAACCCAGGCCCCCCAAAACTGATATCTGCTGCTGGGCCCCCAACACCGGCATCAACGTGAGCACCTGCAGAGACCGCAGAATCCAGGGTCCCTGGGAGATGAGCACTGGGGCATCTGGTATCCACGTCCAGGGGGGCTCCCTGACTCTGAGGAATCAGGGTGCCAATCCAGATTGGCCAGCGAGTCATCCCCCCTACAAAGAAGAGGAGACCACACAAACACACTACCAGACTGGTGACCCCAGGGGCTCCCCTGCCAACAGCACTGTGAATGGTGCCATCACGGGACATAACACCACCAGTGGTGCCATCCCAATTCCTGGCACCATGAACGGCACCGGGATCTGAGACGATGCCAACAGGTGCTGTCGAGGGTCCACCAGTGCCGGGTCCAGCAGCCATGGGCCGCAACACTGGGGGAGCCTGCACCTCCGAAGAGGTGACTGCTGTAGAGGTGCTCCTGACCCAGCTCCACAGGGAACCAAGGTGTTCCTCCGACACTGCAGAAGAAACCTCCTCTATGGCAAGGCTAGAATCAGAAAAGGAGGTTTCCTCCTCACCGGGCTGTACAGACCTGGGAGAGGACCTGGAGGCAGGGTCAAGATTTCTCACCATGGCATCCCTAGAATGACACCATCTTCCGAAAGTCGGTGGGGCCCTGCCAACTTTAAAAGTGCGAATCTCAAAAACACAGTGGTCCATGGAGAAACAGGCATCACAATTATCCATATCGTGGTTGGGACCCAGGCAATGAAGGCAGACATCATACCGGTCCATTACAGAATAATGCTGGCCACAGGGGCACCAATGCATGGGGGCACAGCCAGCTTTGGATTTCTTCCTAGCCCCTGAACTAGACATGATGCTGAAAACAATTTATGAAAAACTATGGAAATAGACCCAGCACCATCGCTAAAGAAATTAGAAGGAAAAAACTTACCGGGGATCAACACCGTCGGGTGGACTTTCAGAACTGGGATGGAGGAAAATAAGGTGGCAGGAACACGGCATTGAAAATCAGGCAAGGCATAGTGACGCAGTAATTTTCAGGAGACTCACGCATCAGGTGCTACCGCAATGGCAGGAGAAAACAGAACTGGAGGAGGAGTCTGTGGCACCTAACGGTCAATCCTCATGCACCACCCAGTGCATCGACCTCATGGGCAACGCCATCGGTGCCGACTCAACCCCCTCAAAAAAAAACTCCTATCCAGGTGCACACCACTGGCTTACACCCAGCAGTAATGAATGGTGAAGACTGACAAGGGAAGATCTACAATTGCCTAAATCCAGAGGAGGCCGGAAAGCACCTAACTTTGCCCAATATGCTAGGGCAGTATTAATTACACATATACAATGCTGGCTACGCCCGGCTGGAAGCTCCTCACAATGAGTCCAGGTGGAGAACACTTTGGCCAAGGCTAACCTGAACATAATCATGGTTTTACAGCCAGAAGATTTAGATCTTGTTGAGGAACTCTCATTCTATACAGCAGACATATTATGAAACTGGAGGTCCTTTCTCTCCCTAAAAGAAAACGTTGCCGGGGCAAGATGGATGGGTATCCCAGCACATGACCCTGCATTTATCACAGCAAAAATAGATCATAAAATTCACTCATGGATGAGATTAAGTCTCACAAAGACCTTTCAATTTTATAATAAAGGGGTCTTCAAGACCTTTCAACAACTACAAGCAGAGTTCCTATTGCCCTACTTGGACACTATTGGTATTAATCCAACACTTTTTAAATAGCACGATTGAATTGATAATAGATCCATACAAAATAGCATCTATTTTCCATTGGATCTACAATGCCAGTTTGACAACACTTTTGTCAACTGGCATCACAGCGATGGGATTTATTCAACTGTGAGTTGTGGTAGACATAAATCCTAAATGTTTCCCAGCCCTGTTTTGTTATAAGGGGGCTTCGCCACCAAACCCCCCATGCCAGGGTCTCTGCCTCTGCCTCTGCACCCCACGTACTAAAGATTCTCAACTCTGAGCGGGAGTTTATTCGGGGAGGCAGTACAGGACCGGGAGACAGTGTGCCCCTGTCTTGGATGTACCAACACAACAACCTGTCGGCAAACTGTCGATTTTGTTGACAGCAACATAGGTCGCTGTGTTGGTGTTGCTGTCAGAAGGCATACCTTTTCCATTTGCTACTACAGGTGCGAATGGAAATTTCCCCCCTTCATTATACTTCCAGATGCTATAAGGTGCTAACAGATGTACATACCACCCTGATGGAAATGGTACAGTCTAACTGAGAGGCAGAAATGTCTCTCGTACTGATCCCTGAGTAATGGCACGTAATATGGGACAGGCAACATAAAATTAATGGCTCATATAAATGGTGGGAATTTGGGTGGAAGGTAGCAAACCATTATTTCAGAACTCCAAAGATTACAGTCAAATTTCATGACCCAAGGGACTCATCATGTTGGAGGGCCTGTGGTTGTGAGGTCTCCACACATACATATATCTTTTGGTCTTGCTCAGTACTTTCCCCATATTGGAAAGAGGGGGAGTCAACCCTAAATTCCCTGTTTTCTGAACTGGGCTATCTTACTCCAGAGACTGCCATATTATTACATTTCCCCCTCAGATTAGACAGAAACACCAGAAATATCTATTAACTATAATGCTGATGGCTGTGAAGAAAGTTATCACTAGATTATGGTTACAGCAGTCCCCCCTCACAGACACGTCAGTGGGAGGATACCATCTATGACATATACATCACAGAGAGAATGACTGCTTGACTTCAGAATAACCTGCCAAGACACAAAATAGATGGATGGCTTGGTGTATATATATATATATATATATATATATATATATATATATATATAGGATATGACATGGGTGAGAGTGAGATAGCAGAAATATCTCCATGAGCTGCCATTGAACTCTTGATATCCAATGAGTGGCGATACCTAGAGTTCAATGACAGCGAGTGGAGATATTTCTACTATCTCACTGCCACCTGTGTCATATTCAATTTATGCAGCAATTGTGGGTATCTCTTTTTTAAAGTTATTTACATGTGTTTATTGCAAAAAAGCAAAAATAATTAGATTGTATGCTGTTTTTGCCAATTACAAAAAAAACTAAAAGTTATCTGTAAATGAAACACCACTCATTTTGTAGATCGTTTTATGCTCACAGTACCATGCTATTATTTTTCATTTTAAAGTTATTTGCATTTGTTTGTCAAAAAAGTGAAAAGAAAACACATTTTCTGCTGGTTTTTTTGTTAATTATAAAAAAAACTAAAAATTAACTATAAATGAAACACCACTCATTTTGTAGATCTTTTTGTGCTGAACAACTTTTGTACTCACAGTACAATGCTATCATGTTTCGTTTTAAAGTTATTTGCATTTGAATACAGTTAGTACTGTTACTGAGGCCGAACCTTTTCTGAAATACCCAACTAACCAAGATATCCATTTTGACATACCCAACTGTGAAGATATAAATGATATCTAACATGTGGTCAGTGAGATATCTCTTTTATCTTCATGAAAAGAGACCCACACATGTTGTGTATGTGTATACACACACACACACACACACATATATATATATATATATATATATATATATATATATGATCATTGTGCAAACATAGTTTTGTGATCAGTGTGAGGTGAGACTGCTATGCAATCAGGCCGGTCAGTCCCACTATAAAAAGCCAATATTCTTTCAACCAGTTGCCACTTAGCAGTGTGATGACAGAAGAGACAACCCTCAACCCAATGAATTGGAAGCTTGCTTCAGAAGCTCTGTCCCCTACCTTGGACTATCCCTCCATTAATAATGATTGTGTATAGAAACTTAGAAACTGTTGGCAGATAAGGACCACTAGGCCTATCCAGTTTGCCCGTAAGCCCTATACTTGTTTGTGGCCTCTGACCCTATCTTGTCAGTGGCTTTTCATCACTCCTCCCCACCTCAAGGTTCCACTGTGTCTGTCACAGGCATGTTTAAATCCATCCACTGTGCTCGCACCCACCACCTCCTGTGGTAGACTATTCCATGTCTCCACCACCCTCTCCATGAAGAAAAACTTCCTCACATTTCCTCTTAACCTGCCTCCCTCCAATTTCATATCATACCCCTCATTCTGGTACTCCTTTGACATTAGAAGATGACTTTCCCTGCACATTGTTTATGCCCTTGGGGTACTTGAATGTTTATATCATGTCCCCCAGATACCATTAATTGTATAAGCTATGAATATACTGTATGTATTATGAAGAGATTAAGTAAACCATGTGATGTGTACCACTATAAAACCTAATTAAAAGAAAGTAAAAAAAAAATTAAACAAAATTTCGTGTTCGAATTTCGGGACTGCATCACAGTAATGTACAAGCGCTCTGTTGCTTGTGGTTCACTCGATCTCTGATTCACTACCTAGATCCTCTAGTGTGGCTAATTTTTTCCTCCACCCTCTGACCTGTTTTTTGTCAAAGTGGAGGGCTGCTGCAACTAGATGATTGCCATCCTTCTCCCTCCTTCTTAGCTCTCTTGGCAGTGATGAGTTTAAAATCCAGAACAAAGGATTTTTCTTTTGACACTTCCTTTCGTGTTGGCTAACACTTGCTCTCAATTTGCTTTCCACTCCTTTTTCAAATGGTTCCGATAATCAAACTACAAATATTCAAACACCCCATTGCAGCGGATCCTTATAACCAGATGATCAGCTGATTGTCAATCTGTTTTACAAGCCGCCTTCTAGCATAAGCCGTTCTCAATCATAACCCACGGTAAACATACCACATTTGGTTATATAAGCCACAGCTTTTAATCAAAGATATACAGTACTGTTTTTCAACAGGTGAGGAGGCCACTATAAAGGCATGTTTCCTTTTACTGATGAATGGTGAGACCTCGTCTGTTCAGGTGATGAGTCTGGACACTGTTCTCATCGTTGTCTATGGAATGAGTGGAGATTGGGGCACAGGTATTGCTACAGTGTGGGCAGACAAATAGAATTTCTGGAATCCAGTAGCTATTGGGTAAGAGTTTCCTCTCTCCATCATGTGCTTGAGGTATCCTAGGTGGAACAAGCTAGTCGGCAATGGAATTTACCATGTAGTGAGAGTACTATTAATCTTAATGATTCCAAGCCCCTGCAAGAGTGGGGCTCTGTGTCTTGGCCATCTGGTACCCATTTTGGCATGCTGTCTTTATCAGATGAATCCAGCATTTGAATGTTCGGGATTTATATGGGACAATGTTCTCCCCCCTCTCTACCTGGATGGGTACTGCTTATTAGAACCCATATGTATTAGCTGCCTTCCCCAACTGACAATGTGGAGTGCTACAGAAAGAAGAAATTCTGTCATTCTTACCATAATTTCCTTTTCTGTTAACTCCAACATTGTCAATGGGGCATCTCCCTGAAAGACGTTTGCTCATCTGGTGAATTTTGTCCAATGTGGATAGGAACTTTTCCCCATAGAAAACGCTGTCATTTATTTCCCTGTATACCTTTAATCTATCGATTAAAAGTAAATACTTGCACTAATTATACAATTACAGATATATACCTGCACTAATTAAAGCCATACACCTACACTAATCAAACACTTTTATTTTATTTTTTATTTTTATTTACGTTTTTTAACCTTGGTAACCGGGTGAGTGCAATGGCAACAGATGTCCTTTTCAGGCACGACCCAGGTGCAATGCACAACAGAAGAGATAACAAAAATGTAATGTGTCTTAATACAGAAGAGTACAGTTTACAGTAAAAATTGAAATGTGCATACATACATACATACAATGCAAATGCAGTGAAGTACTGGAGAAAACTATTTAGGTTACGATATTATGATACAGGCAGTGCAGTAAGTGCATATGCAGATAGAGAACAAGAGAAAACTTAGCCATAGCACTTAAAAGTTCATACTTTAACTCTTAAAAATATATTCCTGCACTAATAAAAAGTACACACCTGTACTATATTAAACTCTATGGGACACCACTAATAACACAATTAACACATCATTAGGAAGCTAGTCAAACCAATTAACAATCTGCAAAAGAACCTGGAAAAAAATACACTCAAACAAAACACTCCCAAACACGGAAATACCCCAAACTCCTACCTGCACTCACTATGCACCATTCCCTCCTTGCTGCAACAGACCTTGAGGTCAAATGTGCAATCGCCATAACAATAACCACCCTAATGTATTATATTCAACAGGCAGTGTATAAGGGTGGAATACTCTTAAGCATACCCATCTCAGGGGCTAATTAGGGTAATAAAGCCACTCACCCTCCGAGCTCATGGCCTTATAGCTCCAATTAGCCCCCTCAATGGGTATACCATACTTACTCATTATTTATTTTATATGTATATATATATATTTATATAATTTACAAATAATGGGTTGTTGACCCACCATTTGAAACAGCGGGCCAACAAAGCATTATATATTGCAAAAGCCCTTCTGAAATGTAATTATAACTAGGGTGGCAATTCGGCTCTTCCAGCATTTCAGGATATATGAAAATAAAGCCAGTGCTTCTGTATGGTTCAGAAGTCTGGGGAACTAAATATAATAATATGATGGAAAAAACCCTGTTGTAATTCTGCAAGGCTTTGTTAAGGATACCCAAATTCATTGCTATGTTAATAGTAAGAACATAGTTGGATAAAATGGATTTTATTTTTCCAAGTTACTTCTCCTAAAGGTGGTATACAAGGATGTACAGCATACCCATTGAGGAGGCTAATTAAACAGCCCCCGACTTGGGTATACTTCCAAGAGTTCTGCCTTTACCCTTT
Source organism: Neoceratodus forsteri (assembly GCA_016271365.2). Taxonomy (NCBI): domain Eukaryota; kingdom Metazoa; phylum Chordata; order Ceratodontiformes; family Ceratodontidae; genus Neoceratodus; species Neoceratodus forsteri. The sequence continues at coordinate 1,303,453,614 of CM057456.1, forward strand.
GTTTTTTGAATGCAATACATTAGGATGGTTATTTTTATGGAGATCTCATTTGCGATCACATTATGACAGCTGAAGGTCTCTTGCAGCAAGAATGGAATGGTGCGTGTAGGTAAGAGTTTGGGGGATTTCTGTGTTTGGGAGGGCTTTGTTGTGTCTTTTTTACAGGTTCTTTTGCAGCTTGTTGATTGGTTTGTCTAGCTTCCTAATGATGTGCTAATTATGTTATCAGTATTGTCCCATTAATTATTTGATTAGTGTAGGTATATCTTTAATTAGTGCAGGTATATAGCTGTAATTGTTTGATTAGTGCAGGTTTATAGCTGTAATTGATTAGTGCAGGTATACAGCTATAATTGCTTAACTAGTACACATACACTTTTAATTGATAGATTAGTCACAGGCAAACAGGGAAATAAATGATGGCCTCTTCTATGGAAAAAGGTTCCCACCCATGTATTTTATGTATAAAAGTACTAGGTCTCCTTTTTTCCCATTGGGAAACCAAGTTATAATTTCACCTTTATAACCAGCTGGTTATAACAGTGAACATGCACCCAGTTTCCCCAACTCTGTGCATGCGCAAACTGCGATCTTTCTCTTCTCTTCTCTGTGCTGTCCACTCTTCGCTGCTTCAGCATTGGCTGCTGAGAGAGAATTCACCTCCACTTGGACTCAGCAGTAAATTTTTTCAAACACATTCACTGGGCTAATGTCCTTCAAGGGCGCTTATTTAAACAGAAAAAAGGAGAAAAAAAGTTAATGCTTCCTCTGTTTGTGCTTGCGACCGCGGATCATGCTGAAACCCGACCAGTCCGTGGTGGCACAGGAACTGCTTTTATTTTATATAATTGCTGCGGCAAAAAAAGGATACCCAGCAATTATATAAAATAAAACATGAGGTTGTGTTTAAAACTCAAATTTTACACACACCCTCAGTGTTGGATGCTTTAATGTTTAGGGCAAGTTTTTGGATGCAGAGGACTATGTGTTATGATGCTGAATTTGAGGCATAAGATTGTGAGTTCATGGTTGGCAGACATGCATCTCAAAAGGTGGGCTTATTCTCTAAATCAGGTAGGTCTCCAATGTACATTTTGTATGGTCTTCATTCGTTTGATATACTGTATAAGTGTGCAAAGATTAGAAACAGGGACATCATAGTAGTGATAGGCAATATTTTTTTATTAGTAGCAGTTAATAGCTCTTGTATGTGTATACTGCATTGACAGATGTGAACTGAGGTGGAATGCAGTTTGAATGTATCACATCCCTGGGGGTCTGTGCTGAGGTCACAGAGGAGGAGCACAATACCCATATGTATTAGCTACCTTCACCATTGACAACGTTGGAGCTAACTGAAAAGGAAATTACAATAAGTAAGTATGATGGAATTTCTCCTATTTCAAATAGGCAACAATTGCACAAATTACGCATCTGACCTACACAGTTCTCCTCATTTTGTACTTTAAAGAGCAAGTCTGTTCTAAAATAAAATGTTTAAAATGATTATGATTACAACCGTTATCTTTAAATTTAGGGTTTTTAAGTTTATTATTTACTTCTTCTTTTTACAGGTCTATTTAAGTATTTCAGGCAATGCATTACTCATTTAATTGTGCCTTTCAAAAAGACTCTTCACTATCATGTACTGGGGAAGGAAGGGAACATCGTTAAACCAGAAGTAGCACACTAAGCCGAAGCTTGTTTCCAGATGTGACCTGGGAGTACAAGGAAGTTAAGTGACTTGCTCAGGATCACACACTGTGCACTTAGGCAGCTGTGGGATTCAAACCCAGGTCACCAGATCTGCAGCTCAGAGCATTAACCCACTGTGTTATACTGCCTCAATCATGCAGTCAGATGGCTGACAGGGAGACTCGGATATGGGATTAAGTAGGAGATAATGTCTATACAACATACTGTAATTCACGTAAATATTCTCACCTGACCTCACAATTGTGGTTTGTGACATCACAGTCTATTGTCATGATGTGCACTATGATGTAATAAACAATGGCAGTATCAGATCAGTAGGGGCAGTCAAATACTTTTTAGAAAGGCTACCAAGATGTGGTAGATGGATTGTGTACTCAATGACTAATGAAACTATCCTGTACAGTTTCAATAAATCTCGGGATTTTTTTGCTGCTCACTGCATTGTTTTGCAAGTCTGTGTGTAGGAGACTGACATCAATTGTGATCATTGTTCTGACCTGATACCTAAGAAATGTCTTAGAAATCTCCTGGCCCATTGTTTCATCACTAACTTCTTCCTGCTTGAGTGGCATACAAACCCTCCAATTATATACTGCCTTCCCTCATCATCTGTTAATTGTAACCAGACTGATCCCTCTAGGACTGCTTTGGTTTCCATTACTGTTCTAACCTCTTTAACTTATATTGCCATCCCTACCTCATAGGCTGTCTCTCTCTATCCTTTCTTATGAATGTGTAGTTTGGTACAATCAGGTCCCATAAGTGTTCTTCTATTTTAAAGATGAAAAAATTTGACCAATGATGTATCATATTAATATATGACTCCCTCATTTTGCTCCTTTACTGTTCATTCAGCCATTATAAAGCAATGTTCCTTCCATCTGGGTGGTGAAGGGAGCCATCGGTCTCACCTTTCTAATTAAGGAAACCATGCAATCAGATGGCTGACAGGGAGACTCGGATATGAAATTAAGTAATAGAGAATGTCTATACTGCATACTGTAATTCATGCAAATATACAGTACAGAATGTAGAAGAATGTTTAGCATCCCCGTGTAATGCATGATTTAAATTCCATTATGAAACTGGTAGAAAGAATGCTGGCTCCTGATTGGCCAAGAGGTACTTTCAGGCGGGCCATTATCCCAGCACAACAGCCCTGCTGACAGTAGCTCAACAAAAATATGTTTAAAAAACACATCCAAATTACCAAAAAAAGGACCCAATTCATAATCACAATAAGGCACTCCAGGAAGTGCATTATGGTGGGCTAATGGCTCTTCTTGGGTGGTGGAAGCACTCGGCTTTGCCTCATGCTTCAATCCACATAAGGTGAGTAGTTATCCCACCATAATGCAGCCCCTGTCATGCCTTATTGCTTAATTAATGTAGCAGCACCTGTTAGTGGGAAAACATGTCATATATTTTTAGTAATAATGTACTGTATATTTGTTAGCCGGCCCAGTGGCACTAAGGGCTGAGGCGTCGGATGCCACACCTCAAGCCACACCGGTGACTCGGGTTCAGGATTGAGCATAGGTCACCAGGGGCTGGCAGAGGAGGAGGAGAGGAATCGAGTGTCCAGAGGACGGCTCTTCTCTCTGGGGAGAGGGGACCACAACAGTTGGCATCTGACTGCACCCTGGCAGAGGCTGGGGGTCGGGGATGCACGCCATACACTGAGGCAGAGTCAGGGGCAGACTCCTGGACAGGGACGCATGTGGACATGTGCGCGCTCATGCCCGCTAGTGTCATTACACACCCTCCGACTCAGGGGAATAGAACAAGGAAATAGGTGGCATCAACCACAGCTTGATGGCCATCCGCAAGTGTTCGCTGGGCACTGGCACCCAAACTGGATCCACTAGGGTAGGGAGTTAGGCGCTCCCTGCCACTCCACTGTGGGGGAAAAGCTGCAGGGGTTAATGGGTGCCAGTGGTCCCGCTGAGACGGACGGCGGACGGATCCCACAACAGTAGGGTTGCGAGTCAAAAAGAGGGGATCAGTTTAAGGTGGCCACAGGAGGATAAACAATCATGAAAAAAAATAAATAATGTATATCTGGCAAAAACAATTTATCAGTTTTTCTTGTCATTTTCTTTAATACCTTAACTGAGGTATTTACTTTTGAAGTACCATATTAATTCATGCACAGTAGGAGTCTAGTACAACCAGCCTCTGTCTTCATCCAACTCGAGGCCAGTTATAAGAGAGCACTCGAAGGGTTCAGCCTCTCTAGTAGGCTCCAGCTTGAAGACACGGGGCCAGATTTTCAAAGACTTCAGAATTGCTGCAAGCTCCTGGTGCATCAAATATATGTTGTGCCAGGCTCACAACAATCCAACAAGATTTTCTGTCCCATGCATTAAAGTGACGCACAGTGGACCAACTTTCTTTGATCTAGCATGCATCGTATCTGGGGCCCCCTAACATGCAGCTTGCAGCCAAGTATTGCCACAAGCTGCCTTATAGAGGGTCAATTGTCGTAATTTCATCTGCAATTATAAAATTAGTTACAGCTGTGGCATTTGGCCATGGCACAGCTACGCCAATCTAAGGGTTTGAAGCAGGACTTGACACAAGCCCTGCATCACCCTTCAGAAATCTCAACCTGGGTAACTGACTTTGGTAATCTGCTAGAAGACATAGAACAAAGAGGCCACTCACCCACATTCTCAATTTGCAAAATCATATTTTTATTTTATTTATTTTTTATTTATTGAACTCTAGGATTACAAATACCTTTGAGCAGGTACTGCTTGTTTACAAAGGTTTCACGTCAAAAGATGTAAGGATAACATATAGATAAAGGTAGACAATATTACAGAATTTCAAAAAAGCACAATACAGTAATTCATGGTGAGAGGCAGAGTTAGTGGGTTTAAGACTGTTTTAGACAACAAGTAGGATGGGGATGGAAGGAGGGGGTCAGGAGGGAGTGGGCAGGCGGAGGGGCCATTGTCAGGAGGGTGGGTTGAGTAAGAGAAGTGCAAGGTAGGAGAGACAGCCATCCGAAGAGCCAACTGAAGAAAAGGGAGTGGGGGAGGGAGGGAGATGGGGATGGGAGATGGGGAAGGATGAGAAGTAGAGCAGCAGAGTTAAAGATAAAAGTCCAAGAGAGGTGGGTATAAAAAGTGACATGCAGGTAAGGAGAGGAGGTTCATTTAGGAGAAGCAGTCACATTCTTATTAAATATATAGTTAGTGGGGCTGGCCCAGTGGAGCTGAGGTTGAGGCACTGGAACGCCACACCATGCTGGAAACCCAGGTTCTAGAGCAGCTCGAACCACCTGGGAATGGCGGGAGGGGAAGGCTGAGAGATGATAGTATATTGGCTGCTGGGTTGCTCTCATCTCCCAAATTGGGGAGGCAAGTTTCCTCACTCTCAGCTGCCTCCCAGTGGAAGCTGGGTGTCAGAGCAGAGGTCTGGGGGACTGATGCAACATTGGGAGTGTGGAGGGAGCACATGGTTCCAGGAGCAAGCCCGTGCCTCCATGTGTGCACACCCACCATGTGTGCCACTGCTTTGGGTCAGGACAAAAAACAAGAAACATCCCATGTTTCTCTGTGGCCCAATGTGACAACCCCATCAAGCTCCCAAACTCTGCTCCTTGCAGATTCCCACAAACGGAACAAAGGGAGAAGAGGCTGGCAGGGTTAGGGGCCAAAGGGGGCCTGAAGACAGGTGTAGATGGCCACAGAGCAGCAAAAAGCTGTGTGAAAAAAAGAAGGAAAAAAACATATAGTTGGTGAGTAACCTTTGGCCAAGGATGACTCACTAACAATATGTTTCATAAAAATAGTTTTGCTAATTAATAATGTGGGCGAGTGACCTACTTTGTTCCATGTCTTCGAGCAGAGTACAGTGATTTGCATAGGAACAGGCTGCTTCCTGATATCAGGTTTTTATTTTTCAGTCCTGGAGGCACCCGAATTCTCTAGAAATGAATATTCATGTCCTGCCCTTACCCCGTTACACTATATAAAAGGGAAAGGCAAGCTGAGAGCTCAGTTCTCCAGGAGTCAGTGAAAAGGAAAGGGAGTCCAACCTCTCTCTGCCCCCAAGGTAGTGAAGCCATGCCCGGGAGGGTGCCAATGCACAAATGGTCTTGGAAGCATGAGGGCTCCAGGGACCCCAGAAAATGGGAGATAATGTTTATGGTGATTAATGTAACAGCAGCAGCAGAGCCCCTTTAACGCAAAGGGTGGGAATCCTGGAAATAATGTGTACTGTGTAACATAGCAGGTGTAGGATATGCCTTGTATAAATCAGTGTGATGAATGGTAACAATGGAAAAGGAAGAAGGTGAGTGTAAAGCACTTGTATGCTGTGTAATATCAGACAGCTGAATAAATATGCATCCTGCTTGTTCCCAGCTCCCACTGTGGACCTTTGTTTGTGAGTAGTCCCTACATTAGTGGTACCCCAAAGTGTGCATTGGTTGCCTCTGGTCCCCATTTGCCCTGACCCATGGAGGCAAGGTACACAGAAACAGTGTTCACTGGGTAAGGTGGCTGCTCTTCTGGGTGAAACAGGCTACCATCGAGGTGCCTGGCCCTTACACAAGTGTGTATAGTTAAACGGTATGATGGCAAAGGTGCCACGAGATTTTCCTGTCAGGAAATTGTCCTCTCATGACTGAGATTCTCCTGCCAGGAACATCAGTCTCCTCTCAAGAATGAGATTGTCCTGTCAGGAAATTGCCCTGTCAGGAACCTCCAGGCATGGTTTTAACTTCTACAACTAAAGAGCTGAGCTTCATTGCTGTGTCAGCTTTTTGGTGTAGTGGAAAGGTCTACAGCCTCATGAACAACAGGTTGTGGGTTTGAATCCAGACAACGACCCCTCACTTTTCTCAAAATTTCACTTGAGCGGTGATCCATGGTCCATGGGTGTTAGAAGAGTAAATCTATGAAAGGGACTTAAGTGGCAGAAACACTAAGTTCAATGAGTGGGGTAGCAGAGGTGTCCTCACAGGACAATTTCCTGACATGAAAATCTCATGGCACCATTACCGTCCATGCACAGTTAAACAGTGACCTCAAGGGAAGATATTTTTATTTGAAATTGACATTGGCAGTCATCCTTAATGACCTGAATCATTAATTACAACATTAGTGATAAGGTTTGTTTTAAACATATCTGAAGAAAAAACACACACTGATAATAATTTTAAGGATATCATAAATGTATTTCTGTTTAAAAACTATATGATTAAAGTTTTTACTGACTAACAGTTATTGCTGCTTTGAGGTTCACTTTATAGCTCGCTCGCTCACTCAAAAACGAAATATGTTTGTACAGAGTGCTCATTATTTATTCAATGTGTGCACGGGGGATACAACTCTTTTGATACATCTGGTCTGTCCGAGGTTTCCTATCATTGGGGTATAATTCATTTATAAGTTACAGCTTAGTGTATTTATTTTTTAATCTACAACCTATTGATCTGTCTCTAGCGATCCATATGCATGTACTTGCTTTGACCTGCAGTAATTATTAAACTTGCAACTACCAAAAGTTCAGTGATGTTACTGTGAAGTAGGTAAACAGTTCCTGAGACCCAGCCAAAAAATATTAAAATATTACAGACACAAAAACATAGAAATTGTTAGTAGAAAAAGACCCAAGGTCCATGCAGTGGTGTGTGTGTGTGTGTGGGGGTGTGTGGTGTGTGGTGTGTGTGTGTGTGTGTGTGTGTGTTTGTGAGTGTGTGTGTGTGTGTGTGTTTGTGTTTTGGGGGTACAACCTCTTACAAACACTGTGCCCTTAACAACTGAGAGACAGTGAAATAGTTTTAAAAAAATCAAATGTAATGGAACTCTTCGCTGAAACCATCAAATCATCATATGATAGAACGCATTCTTAGGATGGCAGAGAAAGGGGAGATACTGTTTATGGGAGACCTGAATATGCCAGATGTTAACACTTGCTGCAGCCACATCCAAGAGCAGGGCCATTCTTGATGCCCTACAGGTGGCATGCCTCAGACAGCTAGTTTTGGAGCCCACTCATGAGGGAGCAATCTTTGACCTCATACTCTCAAATGTTGACAAATGTTTGTGCATCCACCTTGGTCTCCACCGTGGGTGCCTCCATAGAGGAACCACACTTTGCCAGAATGGCACAGGAATTTTGGAGAGGTACAACTGGAGGGATGCACCTCTGTTCCGCCATCCTCACCCTCCCTGAGCCCACTGTGGTCCAACTGATCCTCTTTCTTGGCAACCTCTGAGGCAACGGCAGTGGCCCTGGTGGTCCCTGGATGGAAGAGGAGGTGCCACAAATCCTGGCCAACTCAGCCTGGAGATAAGCAACCTCCCCCCTCAGCCCAGAGAGGTGCCTGAAGATGGGACAACACCGCATCCTCTAGAACATCTCTCAGAAGACTGCTGCTCCACAGCCACTGCACTGCACCACTCCCATCATGTCCTATTTCTGGCCCCTTCACTATTGTTTGGAATCCTTACTCTTTCCTCTGTTTTTCACTTACTGCCTCTGTGCCCTTTAAGCTCCAGAATGTCCTGTTCTGAGACAAGAAGATCCTATATTTCTCAATAGACCCCTTATTTGCTTAGAGGCAGACCTCCAGCAGCAAGAGGGGGCCGGAGAGCTACTCTTGCCCTTCTAGGATGGTGCGTCTTTGGTGGCTCTGTGATCACTCACTTCCTGCTCCCAAACAGGAAGTTCCTGTTGTCAGTCAAATCCTGTGCCTATAAAAGTAGAACTAGCTTTGGGTGGGAGGGTGGAGGGGAGGGATAGTGGGCAATATAGTTTTTTAGAAGAATGTAGAGAGTAAAAGAGTTCTACTTCTTTAGTCCCAGTAGAGAAGTCCAGTCACACAGCACTCCTTCCTTCTGGTGTTCTCTGCCAAGCCTCAGACAGAATCTTTCTAAGGCAGTGTTTAAATCCAGTTTCCTTCTAGCTAAGCCACTCCCCCTACTTACTAAATCTTTCTACAAGAAATTTAAACTGCACAGCAATCAAGCCCCTTCAGCCACCTGAGATTTACACCTAGATAACTGTTCAGATAACCACTTTAGCTAACTGAGACACACTATTTTTTTATTTGTTTTTTTTACCCTAAATTAAAGGTCCCAGTAAAACAGTTCTGCTTCTTTAGTCCCAGTAGAGAAGTCCAGTCACACTGCACTCCTTCCATCTGGTGTCCTCGGCCAAGCCTCAGCCACTCAGCTACAGAGTCAAGCCATACAAAAGTGAGGGTACTGGACTTCAGGAGCACTGACTTTGGCAAGATGGGAGAGTGCCTTAGAAAAGCACTAGCGAACAGGCTAGAAGGAGGGGTGGAACAACAATGTGGAAACATCAGATCTGCCATCACAGAGGCAACAAGCCTTTATGTGAAGCAAATAAGCAAATCAAAATGAAAGTAAAAGCCACTATGGTTCTCAAAAGAGGTGGCGGGGAAGGTCAGGGAGAAAAAGATAGCATTCAGGAAGCATAAGGAAACACAGAAGGAGCAGGACAGAGAGCTGTACCAGTTAAGGCAGAATGAAGCAGGAAGGGGAAATCGGAATAGCAAAGGCCCAAACTGAGGAAAAGATAGCCAAATCGGTTAAGAAGGGAGATAAAACCTTTTATAGGTACATCGCAGAGTGTAGAAAGACAAAGGGAGGGATAGTGAGGCTGAATAGAATAGACGGTGGGTGGGCAGAGAGGGAAAATGAAAAAGCAAGAATATTGAACGAATATTTCTGCTCAGTAGTCCCAAAAGAGGAGAGGGGTGCCTAATCCATGTAACAGAAGCACTCAGGATGGGGGGGGGGGGCGATCCCAGTCCTTTTGCAGATGAAAGGGTTCTGAAAGAACTCCTAAAACTAAAGGTGGACAAAGCAATGGGGCTTGATGGAATTCACCCCATAATTCTAAAAGAATTAAGGGGAGAATTAGTGAAACCACTGACTACCCTTTTTAACAACTCATGGGAGGAAGGAGAGGTACCTGAGGACTGAAGGAAGGCAGATGTAATTTCCCTTCACAAAAGTGAGACCAAGACAGAGGCAGGAAACTACAGACCTGTCAGTTTGACCTCTGTGGTAGAGAAAGTGATAGAATCACTTCTGAAGGAAAGAATTGTTGAGTACCTTGAGACCAGTGGGGCACAGGACCCAAGACAGCATGGGTTCAGAGCGGGAAGGTGATGTCAGATGAATCTAATTGATTTCTTTGACTGGGTGACCAAAGTAGTTGACCAGAGAGGGGTGTGGACATGGTCTACCTAGACTTTAACGAGGCATTTGACACAGTCCCACACAAAAGACTAATAGTCAAATTAACCAGCCTGGGAGTGGGTCCCAAGGTGGTAGCCTGGGTAAAACATTTGCTGGACAACAGGACACAGAAGGTAATTGTAAATGGAGTCCACTCTGAAAAAAGAAGGGTTACTAGTGGGGTACTGCAGGGTTCAGTACTGGGTCCAGTCCTTTTTAATGTCTTTATAAATGACATTGCAGAGGGACTGGAAGGAAAAGTATCCCTCTTTGCAGATGACACAAAGATCTGCAAAAGGGCTGATACACAAGGAGGCTTGGAAAGGATGAGAAGGGACTTGGCAAGGTTGGAAGAATGGTCAGAAGTATGGCAGCTTGGATTCAATGCAAAGAAGTGCAAAATAATGCACCTGGGAATCACAAACCCAGGGAAAGATTACACAATGGGGGGAGGTAGTAACAAAAACAAAAAAAGAAAAGGGACCTGGGGGTAATCATATCAGATGACCTTAAGGTTAGCAAGCAATGTGAAAAGGCAGTGGGGAGGGCTGGGGGGATACTAGGATGTATAGGGAGAGGCATCACCAGCAGGACACAGGAAGTTGTTATCACTCTGTACAGACAGTTGGTGAGACCCCATCTGGAGTACTGCATTCAGTTCTGGAGACCCCATCTCTGCAAGGACATAGACAGGATAGAGGCAGTCCAGAGGAGGGCAACTAAAATGGTGCAGGGTCTGCAGAAGAAGCCATATGAGGAGAGACTAAATGAGCTTAATTTGTATACCCTTCAGGAAAGGAGGAAGAGGGGGGACATGATAGAAACTTTTAAGTACCTCAGTGGAATCAACAAAGTCCAAGAAGGTAGCATCTTTCAGAAAAAGGGATGTGCATGAACAAGGGGACACAATTTGAAGATGGGGGGGCTGTTCAGGGGCAATGTGAGGAAGTATTTTTTCACAGAGAGGGTGGTGGATGCATGGAACAGCCTTCCTGAGGGGGTTGTGGTGTCTAAAACTGTGGGCGAATTCAAGAATACATGAGACAGACATAAGGCAATTTTTGTGGGGGATAGAAAGAAATAGGCTGTTGGTTAACTAGGATCTGCAGCTTATCCTGTAGATAGGGAAATGCGCAGACTAGGTGGACCAAGCGGTCCTTAACTGCTGTCAAAGTCTATGCCTCTATGTTTCTATGAGTGTAGGTAATAAAGTAAAAATTTCTGGGGGCTTACCTTATGGGCTCATGGGGCTCTTACTGCCTTGGTCCAGTTGGACCTCTCTGCCATCTTCGCCTTCTGGTCCCACTATGACCTGGACTGCTTAAAAATGGGACAGTTAGGGCACCAGTAAATATTGTGGAGCCCGGGGGGAGTCAAACTCAGGCTCCTTTTTCTTAATGGCAGAAGCCACATGAGTAGTCCCATCATCCTGGACCCAGGACGGGTAGTAGGGACGGGACTGAGATGTGAGAATCCTCAGGCACATGAGATGTGTTCCCCAACCCCAGGACAGGCAATGTGGACTTTTAGAATTGTCTAATCGTAATTTGAGGTTCACATTGAGTTGGAATAAAAGTAAACATCAAAATAACTAAGACACATAATAGCACAAGCTGACCTAGATCGCAGAGAAGAGGGACTCCAAGATACATGTCCCATCAGTCTAAATGTTTTCTGGACTGTTGTTTTTAATGGATGATGGATCTATTACTTTCTTAACACTGTTTATAGGTTATATCTAACTTTTTGCAATCAGAGTATATTTAATAAATTCATTGCAAAAAACTTTGTTAATATACTAGTTAGGGTTAAAGTGACAAAAGTAGGGAAATGTGGCATTAGGGTTTCCAACCCTAACACCCCACCCCCATCCTGCAGGCAGCAACAGGTGTGGTGTGTGCCTTGGGGATGAGCAGAGAGGAACCGTTGATTCCACCTAGTGAGCCAAGTGCTCGAAAGTGGAATAGGTTGTTGGCTCAGCCTTTCATTTCCAGTGGGGAGAGTTAGAAATGTAACTATTGGGACAGTACAAATGGGGAATGGCTCAACCTGGAGGGTAATTAAATTTGGTCCAGATTCCCCACCCCAAGCAATCCAAAAGCGAGTACTTACCAGTAAGAAAGTATTAATCAGAGTAGCAAGTCAGTATAAATGTTAGGAAATCACATTTATACCAAGCTAAAGTCTAATATGCAGTGATACTCTGCACACCACTCATTTTGTAGATATTTTTGTGCAGAAAACCTTTTTTGCTCACAGTACCATGCTATCATTTTTCATTTTAAAGTTATTCACATTTGAATATGGTTAGTAGAGCTAGAATACATCACATCTGCACAGCTGGCACCTTTCTCATGTATGACATCATCAAGGAAGCCATTTTAGGGTTCTGAGAGCAGGAATTTTGAATCAGAAGAGGCTGTGTTTACAATTTTCAAATGCTATGAAACTGCATTTATCCTATGTTAATAAATGCAGTTTCTGTATACAGTAAATGTAAATAACAGCCTCTCTTTTACAAGTCTATGGAGTCATTTAAAAAAATTGTGTAAAAAGATGGTGTTGGTGTCCTTTAATGAATTAGATAAAAATGTGAACACCAAAAAGAAGTCCAGTGTGAGTCCAATAATTCTCACTGAACGGTTTGCTCAGAAAGATTTTCCGCACACAATGTTGTTAGTAGTAATATCAAATAATCTTTCTAATTGAGATTAGTGGCATAAGTATGGTAAAAGTGAATGTGGGAGTGATGCAGTACTCAGTGCAAAAATCATAAATAGCATTCGTGATTTTGCACTGAGTGCTTTAACACCACCCCATTCACTTTTTCTATACTCATGCTGCTAATCTCAATTAGAAAGATTGTTTGGTGTTGCTGCTGACAAAACTGCATGTGTTAAATGATCCTGAGAAAACCATTTGGTGAGAATTATTGGACTCGGATACTCTGCAAACAGTAGGCTTCACACTAGAAAAGCTCATTCACACAAATAGCAATAACCGAAACAAGAATTTTGCCATCTCCTGTTGGTATGTTTTGGCTAAAAGAATGCGTCTGATTCTGTACGTGTTGTTGCATTTTACCTGGTTTGTTTAGTATGGCTCTTTTTTTTTTCTTCCAAATAATTTTTGATTTTTTTTGATCATGTATTTTTTTCCACCATTACTGTTTTACACATTATACTTATACCCCAAGATCTGTTTTTTTTAAATTCAAGTTTATTAAACTTCAAGAAACAACATACAGCCATCACAATTCCATTACATAGCATAACATTTTTATCAAATTATATTCAGTCCATTTCTTATTTATCTCTATTCCTTAAAAAAACTCTCAATAAAATCTCCTCTTTTTAAATCCATCATCATACTCTGTGACCCTATTGTATCTGAGCAGTTTCTCCTTTAAGTGATCTGTTATGCCCCATTGACATAGGGACATCCTGTGCCAAAGGTCTTCTATTTCCCCCTGTCCTCAACTACTTATTTATGGCCCTAATATTCTCCTTTATTCTCTTGTGCTTTCTGAACCACTCAGCCCAGCTCCCTTCTCTTCTCCTTGGGTTTCGACTTCTGTTATTTGTGTCCCCGAGCTTTCCCCCTGGTTCTTAATGACCCAGTAAGGACTATCTTGTTCACCGCTTCGTGAATGTCATTATTCTGCCGTTGACCTTGTGTGTCAATTCCTCCATCTCCCTGATTTCTTGGACTATAGTGATCCATCGTGTCTTAACCGGGGGGTCTGGGGAGAGTCATCTCCTTGTGATTGATTTTTGTGCCGCTACCAGTAGGATATTCCACATGTAAATTGTATCTGCCTCTTTTATCGCTTCGGGTGGGCAACCCAGGACAGTGTTTTTGGCTGTGTACTGACAAGATCCTACAAATGCTTTGGAGATGTCTCCCAAAACCTCATCCCAGAATGGCTTAATAACCCAGCATTCCCAGAATATACTGTATGTGTGTGGTGGGCTTTTTGCGTGCTGCACTTCCTCCAACACTCTTCAGTCCCTGTTCTTCCCCATTTACCCTGTATCTCAGGTGTGTAAAAGAATCGCAACCTCACCTTCCAGGCAAATTCGTGCCAGCCCGGGGAGTAGGTAGTCCTACTAGCTGTGGAGAAAGCTAACTCCCAAACCCTGTCTGGTATGTTTTGGCAAACTTCCCTCTCCCATTTAAGTCTCAGACCATCCGTAGGGTTGGGGATAGTTGACCTAATTGTCTTATAAAGAGTTGATATGTGGCCCTTTTCTAATTTCCCAGAGGTAACTGACAGTATAACCTGCATGAGGTTAACTATATTAGGTTCCTGAAGGGAGGTTTTCTGGGTGTTCAGCAGGTAGGTTCTCAATTGCAGGAATTGAAAGTGATCTTTGTTTTCAAGGTTAAATAGTTGTTTCAGGGTTTGAAAATCCAGGACTGTGCCTTCTGTGACCAGTTGCCCAAGTTTTGTTAGGTCTAGTCTGGCCCATTGTCTAAATGTGTGGTCCACCCTTGCTGGTGTGAACCCTGCTGACCAGGCAAACCACTGGAGTGGCCAGAGAGCCTCTCTGACACCCAACCTGGCCCATAATCTATGCATCATGATAAGTGTGATCTGCACTGCCTGGAGGGGTTTGCTTTGTCTCCTAAGAGCCGGGTTTCTGTCAGTCTGGCTCCCAGTGGAGGGCCTTTTGTCATTTGTAGTTCTATTTCTTTCCAGTGTGCTTCATATGTTTCAGTGGTCCACAGCAGGGCATTTCTTAAGTATGCAACCTTGCAATATACAGTAGCTCTAAGTTGTGAACTGCCCTGCCTCCCCATAACTTGTCGGCCTGTAAGATGCTCATCTTTATTCTGGGTTTCCCCGGAGACCAAATGAACTTAGATTACTTTGCCACTCCTAAATTTGTTTCTGGGATATGTGCATTGGGAGGGTTTGGAAAAGATACATGTATCTTGGGGGGATACTCATTATAACTGTCTGTATTTTGGAATACATGGGTAAGTGTAGGGATCTCCATCCCTCCATGTCCCGCTTGAGTTGCGCTTGTAGGGAACCATGGTTTTCCTCAGATAACCTCTTTAGGTTCTTTGTGACTTGGATACCAAGGTATTTTATTTTTTTTTTGTTCCAGTTGAATGGCAAGAGTTCTGTAATCTGCGCTGTTGGTTTGTAATGGAATCTGAGGATGTCCGTTTTGTCCTTATTCAGGGAGTAACCTGAGTGGGCTCTGAACTTCTGTAAGGTTTCCCATATTTTAGGTATAGAGTTATCGGGTTGGGTTACATATAATAGGATGTCATCTGCGTACAGTGAGATTTTATGTTCAGTGTCCCCTATTTTAAGTCCTTTAATATCAGAGTTTTCCCTGATCGTGCAGGCCAGCGGCTCAATATATAAGGCAAATAATAAAGGGGACAGGGGACATCTCTGCCTCGTGCCCCTTCCCAGGGGGAATCTGTCTGTTACACTCCCATTTATTCTCATGTACGCCTGAGGGGCACTGTATAACGTCTTTATGGTGTCTATCACTCTTTCTGGGAACCCAAATCTTTCAAGGACTCTAAACAGGAAAGGCCAGGAGACTTTATCGAATGCTTTTTCAGCATCCAGACTCATCAGGCAGAATAGAATCTTTTCAGAACTAATCCTGTCTACTATGTCTATGGTGCACCTGATATTATATGGAGCTGTTTTCCCCATGATAAAGCCTGTTTGGTCTTTGTTAATGAGCTGGGGGAGGAGGGGGAGACACCTCCAGGCCAATATCGTGGTGAAGATCTTATAGTCTACATTCAATAAGGAGATGGGTCTGAATGCACCACAATCTGTCAGGTCTTTCCCTTCTTTGGGTATGACTGTAATGGTGGTATAGTCTCACGGGTGGTATCCCCCCACCCAGATCTCATTGTTGGCCCTCAGCAGATCTTGGGTCAGTTCTTTCCCCAGTGTTTTATAGAACTCCCTCTGAAGCCATCTGGGCCTGGGCATTTCCCTGTTTTTAGATGTTTAATAGCTTTCTGTACTTCTGATAGCCTCAGTGGCGAGATTATGGCTTCTTTTTGTTGCACAGTCAGTGTTGGGATCTTTAGGGAGTTTAAATAGTTATTTTTATCCTGGGGGAGTTTCTTTCTGGGCCTGGTATAGTTTCTTATAATATTCCATAAAGGTGTCCTTTATTTGGTTTTCCTTATATACTAATCGGCTTGTCCTGGGGTCCTTGATTTTGATGATGGCAGTTTTGGCCTGTCTTTGTTTTAGTCTGAGGGCTAGTAGTCTTGATGCTTTATGACCCCCTTCATAGTATCTCTGTTTTAAGTATGCTAGTGTTTTTTGGATCTCGGTCTGTTGGAGTTTTTATATTCTGTCTGATATTAATTTTATTTCTTTATCCCTTGTTTTGATCCACTTTTGTTGTTGCTGTATTCTTAACTCTTTTAACTTATCATTAAGCTGGGCTAGAAGTTCTCTTCTCCCTCTTTGTTGATGTGAGCCGATAGAAATAAGTTTCCCCCTAAAAATAGTTTTAAGGGTATCCCATAGTGTTTTGTGAAGCACCCCCGGTCCCGAGTTGTAGTGGACTGTTTTTTCTATCATCTCCCTAAGTTTTGTCAGTATTTCCTGGTCTCCCAAAAAAGAAGTGTTTAGTTGCCACTGCATTCTCTTCTGGGGAACCCCTAAATCTATTTCCTCAAGTATGGGTTGATGGTTGGAGTGTACCGCTGATCCCACCCATGAGTGGCTTACCTTGGGAAGATCCTTAGCCTGTGTTAAGAAGAAATCGATTCTTGAGAACATTTTATAGTGAGGGGAGTAGCAGGTGTAATTTTTCCCCTTGGGTTCCTCTCCTTCAAAATGTCAACCAGCCCTGTGTCCTCGAGGAGTCTACTAAAGAGCCTTGCCGTCTTGGACCCCGGGGCTGGGATCTGTAATATGGTATCTATCTTTCTGTTCAGTACCAGGTTCCAGTCTCCCCCCCATTAGAAGGGTTCCTTTGGCCTTTTCTAAGATCAGTTTGGTTACTCCCACATAAAAGGCGAAGGGTGAACCAGGGGGAGCGTATATGTTGGCTAGCATTACCTGTTTGTCCTGCATTGTTCCTCTTACCAAGACATACCTCGCTCCCGGGTCAGCAAGGACTTCTTCCTCTTCAAATGGGAGATTAGCCACAATAAGAATGGCTACTCCCCTCTTTTTCCCTTTGTCAAGAGAGGCATGATAAAGTTTAGGAAGTTTTTGGTCTTAAGATCAATGGCTTCCTGGGGGGAGAGGTGTGTCTCCTGCAGGAACACAATAGGAGTTTTGTGCTCTCGCAGGAATTTATGAACCCTTTTCCATTTAATTGGGCTATTCATGCCATTTACATTATATGATATAATCTTTGTGCTTTGTCCTGCCATTTGCCAATCCCTGTTTATGCAAAATAGAGGCACCTAGGTGGACTAGAATATACTTTGAGTTATAATATCTCCTATCTCTCAGTATCTGTTCAGACTGTACCTTGTTTCAATTCTATACCAATAACATCAAATCAAACACAACAATAAAGTAAATACACACTCTGCAAAGGCAGGTATCACATAACTATTTACACTGTAGGTTTATTAATCATCTGCCAGTATTTTTGCAGCTTTGTTGATAAGAGCTGTGCTTCCTTGGTCAGGCCTCTTTAAGAGGTCTGGGTTGTGCCTTCCTAGGCACTCTATTACCAGCTACCCTGCAGGTTTTGTACCCAGTTTCTAGGTCAAAATCATTCCTAACTGGGTATACCGACGTCCGTGCTGGTGTTAGTATCTGCAATCAGTTCACAGCCTATCCTGATCATCATCTATACCGGGCCACCCCCTTATTTGTTCTTTAGGATTTACCAAGCTTTACCCGACCCTTTTATTTACCTATTAACTTTTCTTCCCCTGGCGAGCTACCTCACTGTCCCCATATGGAGTATTTGATAAGGCCCCGTTTTGGGTTTGGCTGTTCTGGTATCTCTAGTTCAAATTGCTTTACATGGCCCAGGCGTCTAGTCCCCCCTCTCCTTTAAATGCCTCAGGCGCACTCCCCTGCCCCGTCCCTCCCCATTATGATCTGAGGAGCATGACCTTTCCCCATTTCCTGGAGCCATTATAGGCTGCTGTACGACTCTAAAAAATCTTCCGGGAGCCTGTCAGTTCTTGTTTGTTACACTCTTCTCCGAATTTTTGTCTGTTAGCTCTCGTGACTATTCTGATTTAATTCTCAGATCCTTTCTACCCCTCTAAATTTAACTAAATTGATCTCCAGCTCCCTCTCCAGTAGGCCTCCCTCCTCCCCTTCTTCCCCATGGTTTCTCCCAGGCATGGCAAATTCCCTTTGTTCGGTCTCAGGGCCCATTATGGGTGTGTGGTGCCTCTTCATGTGCAGGCAATGCGCATATCATGTAATCACGCCCAGAAATGCCCCATGCCAGCGGCCGGGTCAGTCAGCCATTTCTTCTACCCCTCCCCTTCTCCCCACCCGAACACCCGGCCCACGCACCGCGCTCCTCCTTCCCTATGTCAGTCACGATGTCCTCCCTCATTTACCTCAGCTTATGCTCCCCCATCCATGCCATCCAACTCTACATACAGTAATTGTGTGGATTTCTACATTCACTAATTCTTCTTTGGTGCTCAATTCAATATCTCTACAGATGTACAGTTTTAGGGTGGGAGTGCACAGTCCAGGGCCGAGGCCCTTACCTCGTATTTCAGTGGGTCGGCCATCTTCCACCCCCTCTGAAAGTGCAAGCTTGATCGCACGGCTCATTCAGGAGACCAGGCGGCACAGGGAAAGGGGACATTAGTCAACCAAAATAGCGGGGGATTCTCGAGGGAGAGAAGAAAAATTTGAAAACAAGCAACGAGTGTACTTGCATTTAGTTGCTATGTGCTTGGTGTTTGGTCGCTATCTTCTGAGTAGAGGGTGTAGGTCCCTGGTGTTCCTCTCCTTCAGTCTCCTCATGGATCTGTAGCTTAACCCCAGGAGAGGACACCTGTAAGAGCGAGGTAACATCCGACTGCAGATTGGTGTGTGGAGTGGGTTGCTGCATCCCTTTCCTTTTGTGTCCCTTCTGAGGCACGTCCCATGCTGCCTTGAGGACCTCTCTTTCAAGTTGCTCTTTCCTCAGTATTGGTGTAGTAATGCCTAGACTGTCCAAGTATGTTTTTTCCTGCAAGGAGGTCTACAAAAGTCTTGGGGCCCTGTTCTGTCTCCACTCTCAGCCATGCGGGGAACAGAATCTGCGCTTTGATATTTTTATTCCTGAGTTGCTTTACGAGTGGCCATAGAAGCTTTCTCTGTTCCTGTACCTGGGAGGTGTAATCATTGTCTATCATAATTTTGTTATCCTGGTATTTGAGCTCCCTCTGCTTCCACGCTCTGCTGATCAACTCTTCTTTTGTGGAGTACAGGGTTAGTTTAGCTATTATTGATCGCGGTCTCGCCCCTGCATTAGATGACTTCAGAGCTAGGGATCTATGTGCCCTATCCATGCTAAGGTCTAAATCTGGAGGCAAATCGAGGGTTTCTTTAAGCAGTGCTTGAAGGAAGACAAGCATACTCTACGCTTTATTCTCAGCACCTTCTGGCACTCCATAGATTCTTATATTTTGTCTCCTATTTCTGCCCTCCAAGTCATTGAGCTTGGTACTTAGCTCCCTCTCCCTTGCAAACAGGTAAAGAAGAAGACAGTCCTGCCAATCAGTCTGTTCCACTACTGCTGTCAGGCCCTGTTCCACTTGATCCGTCCGGTGCTCTATACCACTGAGCTCCGAGCGGAGATCGGTAAGAGTTTGGTCTATCTTAATTACTGTACATGGCGTCTGTAGTATAGTAGTGATTAAGTCTGCATCTCCTGTTGTTGTTGATGCCTCCGAGGCCTCGTTGTGTGCTCTGGCACCTCCAGCTGTCATTTCTCCCATTCGCTCCTTCTGTAGCAGCTCCCGGAGTTTAAATGCCGGGGTATCTTGTGCCCAGGCACCTGGGTCTTAGATCTGGTAGCCTTCGAAGGGGACTGCATCTCGTAGTGAGTCGATGTGTTAAGATTTCACTTGTGGGTGGCCCGGAGTGTGTGGTTCAGGCAGCCATCATAGCCGTGACATCACCAGAAGCTCCCCCAGATCTGGTTTGATGTATCCAATGTGTTATCTGTCCAACTTTCCTGGATTCCAGACTCCAACATCACTGCACTTTTGCATTCAAGCTCCCTCCCTCTAAGAAAAAGTAATTTACCTTCTCTGATGTGATTGTTCCAACCTTCCCTCTGCTATGGGATACCTTTTTATCTGATAACAGAATGAGTTATGTGTTGTAAGAAAAGTATCTCGCCACTCCCTTCCCACCCACCACGCTCAGTCACACAAACTTACATCCAATCAGTTTCAAAACAAATAACACGATCAGTTTCCTGCAAGTTCCTTATACAGTACCATTTCAAACATACGTGAGTGTGGGGAAGGGATAGCAGGATCAACCAGATAGAGATTTTATTTTTGACAAAAGACAGATGAAAAACATGTTCTAATTGGAGCTTTCTTAATTGGAACCTGAAGGTACCATCATAGTGTAACCCCCACCCAGGTATGCCGTTTCCATCTGACAGCTCTACCTGGTGGTCTGGGTTCGGGGAGGAAAATGTCACTCGGCACATTGGCTAGGTTTGGCTACTCTGCACAGGGGCACTCAAGTAACTCCGGACAAAGGAAGCAATAACTGTAATGTCCAATACCAGAAGTGGGATTCTAAAGTGTGGCTTTTATTCACATCCAACAGAATAAACAAAGCATAGACGGACCTCCACGGGGCTATACTCCTGGTAATGCAGATTTAAGGAGACCAGAACACATCCTCAGCACTTTAGCCCTCAGACTCTGAGACACACTGGGCACACAGTCCAAACTTTATGCAGTTCTGGGTTTTCCCTGGCTCGGCTCCCTTGCCAGCCCCTTGGACACTTTCCATATATCATGTAAACATTTACTGGTGGCTCCCTAAACCACCTATGAGCACTTCTGCTCCATAAGGGAATATTCCTTATCAATCCCATGTCTGGGTACTTTTCTCAGGCACTGGCCAAGTACCTGAGAGAAAGCAATAGGTGTCCCAGAGCAAATCCGTAGAGGTGAATTTGGTTACTACTGATGGGGGGGGTCTCCCACCTGTCGCTCCCATAATTCATACCCGGCCATTTCTCTGGATTGTAACACCTCATCCTTTATCATACTTTGCTCTGTAGATTCTTTTTAATGTATTTCACATTCAGTCTACTGTCTTTACATCACACTGGCACTGGACTTGAACATACTTAATAAGTGGCTTTGTCCATTACTCTAGACCCCCCGTAGAGTTAAGCAGTCCAATCCCCACATCTTCTAAACTGTACTTGGCTGTCTTTTCCTGACCCCACAGTAACAGTCCCTTTAGTTTCATCTTGATGCAGGTGAAAACACATAGCCCTTTAGCAGAGCAAACTCACCCTTACGTTGCAGGTGCCCCACAGGCCTTTCCTCCTCAATGAACTCTCTTCTAGAGCTTCTGGTGCCTCAGCACAAACTTAAACAGGCAGCTTCTTTTCTCTAGTCAGACCAAGGGGGTTGCCCCTGGAAGCAGGCTGATTCCTTCCCCCCATCCCCGCAGGGATGGGGCCCTGAGCCATTGAGAGCAGTATCCACCACTTCAATATGCTCTTCTTGTGTTCCTCTTCAGGTGAGAACACACACCTAATAAACAAAAGTAGCTCTTTGGCAGAGCTTAGAGCTCTGAGGGCCTGCCTACAGCAGAGCACCTCTTTCAGACTTCACACACACTCTACTGAACTCTACAGACTGACTTCAAATTCCCCAACGTTCTACTCTAACCTCCAGCTGCAACATTCCAGTGTGGCTTATGCAGCTGCGACAGTTCTCAATGATGTCATCCCTCAGTCTCAGCTGAGACTGAGAACAGAGTGAGACAGTGCGAAATCCATTTAACTGGAGTTTCACAAGCTGCCTTCCCTGCCTACTACTAGGGCTTACCGGGATTCTAGTAACCCTGGATAACAGGGGGGTTACAATAGTAGTTTGGATAAGATTAATTTTCCATTTAATATGAAACAGGATCGCTGTACTGTGGACTACCTCTGCTCAGCATACTTGTTTACACCAGACATTCCAAACCTTTGCTATCTATGCCTATTGCGTGTAACATCCCAATCTGTTGCTGTGGAAGTGCTTATGATGCCAAAAGCAGATGATTAGGATGTCAGACATAGAGGAGCAGCCAGGGCAGAGAAAGTCTAGGGGACAGTGACCCTGTTTTCTTGTTTTCAACTTACACTTCATGCCCCCATACCATCTCCAACAACCAAATCTCTCCAGAATTCTGCAGGCTTATTCAACTCTTCTGTACCTCAGATGCGTCAAAGTTGAAAACACCATTGAAATACACATTTACTTTGGTTTCTCATGTTACATTTGTTGGTTCCAGCAGCAAGATGTGTCATCAGTTGAAGAGTGGATCTTCATCCTGTGACTTGTTCAGGTGAGTGAGGGTGTGTGGGGGTGTACTGGTGGGTGTGGGGTGGTGGGTGCTGAGTGGGTGGTGGGGGAGTCTGATCACCAAGGGCCCATTTTCTTTATTTCAGGTACGGGCAGTGACCGGGGAGTGGAGGGCGCCACTAGACACCAGGGACATGTTATTTTATCAGGTATCCTATCAAATGTTCACAGGAATGAGGGTGATGAGAATCTGGGTGAGGCAATTAGGGTGAATGCAATCTGGGCGGTCAGTACTTTGGCACAGCAGCGATTGTGGGAGGACGGGAACATGGGACCCTAACTGTGGTCCTCCCCCCAAATGTGTGCAGGGTGGGGTGTTTATATTTATTTGAAGAGGCTGCTGGGGGGGGGCAAAGCCTCCCCCCACAATGGGCCCAACATTCGGTGCCACCAGCCAGGTGTGCGAGGCAATTTCCTGTTGCACACCTTGCTGTCAGCTGTTTTCCCACACCCCAGTCGTCCTTGGTAAATTGTTTTTGCCCTATTGTGGGTAACTCATTTTTTTATCATGGGGACCATGATCAGCAGGTGAGGGTGTCACTAGATACCATGGACATGATATGTTATTATGTGATGGCAATTTGTGGGTGGGGTGCCACTAGATACTAGAGAAATACAATTTTATTATGGGGACAGCAATCAGCAGGTGGGGGGTGCCACTAGACACTTGGGATATATTATTTTATTATCATGGGAACAGCGATCAGTGGATGGGGGGGCCACAAGACACCAGGGAGCTATTACAGTTCAATCTGTTATTGATGTTTACTGTTCACAGTCTTTTGTAATTGAACATTAAAGTTTAAACTGTAAAAAGCTGCAAATAGTTATTTTCAGATCTAACTATATTTACATTGAGTAACGGGTGAAATGATTCTCAGCGCAAAAACACACATTCATCATGTAAATTTCAAAATTTTAAGTCAAAAATCATTTTAATTGTGTGACGGATACCTAAATACACACCTTGTTAATACCTTACCAAACAGTATTTCTTTATAAACTCATTTTTTAAACAGGAAACAAAAAAACAAGATGCTGACATCATGAACACTATTTCTCTGAGAACCAACAGTAAATCCTTCACTATTTACAGTTCAAACTTTTTTTTTACCTGCCTGTCCAGCGGCTATCACAAAAATCATTATAATTAAAAAATGGTACCATATTTTTTCGCCAAACCATCCAAATGCACACCCCTGATACAGACCCAATCATCCCTGAAAAGTTCAGAAAAAAAATTTCTTACTGTCTAGGCTGTAGATGAGGGGGAAAAACGTGTTAAGTATACAAAAAAAAGTGGTTTCTGTTTTTTACCACTACATATCTCAAAAACCTTACAAGATGCCATCACAAAACTTTTCACAGTTTGAGACTCTGGCAGACTGAGCATGCATGCTAAATATTGGACTACTTTGTCAAAGTGCACCAAAGTTATTAATGTGCAAAATTTTGGATTTAACATAGAAGTGTTGATCCAACCCTAACTATAGGTGTGCGACCATGCCTCTATAATGTGATAAGCACATAGTTACACTTTTGTTATAATGGCAATGTCATGAGGATGACCTCACTAGATGCATTATATATGGCTGGAGTCGTCAGATTTAAAAACAGACACAGCCTCAAGTTTACTCACCCTTGATGAAGCACTACAAGTGTGAAATGGCATCAGGTGTTATTTCAGGCTTCAAAGAAACTCTAGATTGCATTTTCTTCCTGCTTTTTGTGACCATGGCATTGGTGTGAGTAGAATAAAAACACTATATGTGTACTTGGAGAGATTGGCGTTTGTCCTAATTTATGCAGTGAGTTGTTTTATTGTGTGGGGAGTTGCATGCCAGTGTTTGTTGTTGGTGCTGGTTCCTTTACACTTGAGCACCACCGTACCTGGAGTGCACTTTTTTGTTTTGGGGATTTGTACTTAAGCCTAGGACAGAGGAGAAGCCCTGGGTGGGACTATGTAAAATAGATAGCACCAGGCAGAAGAACCTGAGGATGCCAACCAGCCACCCATTTGGATTATAAATAGGGGCCCCTTTGTCTGCAAGTTAAAAGTTATTTGTTTCAACCCTGTTTTGGGTTTCTGCAGCAGTCTGACTACAACAGTTTAATAACTGTGACAACAATTCACTTTCTCTGCTAGCAGCAACTGTATCCCCAGTAAGGCACCCACTGCGACAAAGAGAGTTCTCACCAATGGCCTTTAGGGGAATTAAGTTGGGTGCACCAGCTTCGGAAGCTGTTGGGCTGCCAGGGACAGGGCAGATTTAGTGGGGCAGTTTTACCATTTAAAGTATAGAGTATAAGATTTTACCGCTACCCCATTGTTCCTGTTTTCCCTATTGTCCGTTTGTTCTTCCCTTACACTCCTTTTTAAATAAATTACTTGTTTGAACTGTATTTCTTTGTTGGGGGTTATTATTGTTGTTACAGTGTCATTGCTTGGAGAGGGGCTGTGTGGGCCAGGGTGATTTTATTGTTCCTGAGAAGTAAGAGCCCTATGTGTTAGCACCCAGGTACCCATCTATTGCTGCCTCACGTAGAGGTACCGCATCACATAAAGACCTGAGTACCAGTGTAGCACATCATAAGCAACCCAAGCCAGCTCTCTCAAAGAGTTGGAATAGGTGGGCCCTGGAGGCCCTGGGCAATGCTACAGAAATAAAACTCAATATTAAAATTCAGTGTATAGAACAAAATGCCAAATATGGTGGCTAGAATGATCTGTTCAAGAAGGCACTGTGTAGAAATACAAAAAATAGAGCATACTGAGCAAAGTACAGTAAAAAAATGGCAGAATAAATTGTGCAAAATGCAAAGTATGGTGACTACAATGACTTGTGCAATAGTATACAGTAATGGCAGTATACTGTAGATACACACGGATGTACCACCACCTTCTATCGCCTATCCCCCAATCAATTTCTTACCCAGATAATCACCTTTGAACCTACTCCTAAGCTACCCAACTTGCTTACTGGTCTCCTATGTGGAACAGTGTTGAAAGCCTTACTGAAATCTAGGTAGGCCATGTCCACCACTCCACCCTGATCTAATTCCTTTGTCAACCAGTCAAAGAGAAATATCAGATTCGTCTGACATGACCGCCCTACACCACCCCTGTGAACCCACACTGCCTTGGGTCTTGTAACCCACTGGATTCAAGATATTTCACAATCCTTTCCTTCAGCAGTGATTCCATTAACTTTCCCACCACCAGTGTCATGGTGACTGGCCTATACTTGCCAGCCTCCTCCCTGATACCACTTTTGTGATGTGTGACTGCATCTGCCCTCCTCTATTTCTCTGGAACCACTTCTGTTTCCAGTGACCTTTTAAATAGGACTGTCAGAGGTGTAACCAGTACCTCCCTGAGCTCCCACAGTACCCTTGAATGCACCACGTCAGGCACTATTGCTTTGTTCACTTTCTGATTGGCAAGTCCCTTCAGGACTCTCTTCTGAAAAAAGACTTGTGTCCACCTCCCTCCAAAGTTCTTGCTACTTTTTTGTTCTGCTTCCCCTGCTCTTTCCTCTGTGAATACTGAACAAAAGTATTTGTTCAGAATATCTGCCTTTTCCTAGTCTCTCACTACACAGTCCTGCCCCCTTCCCTTTTTAACCTTATTATCCCACCCCTAATTTTTCTTTCACTTACATACCTAAAAAAGGTCTTGTCCCATTTCATTACCTCCTGAGTTATTCTCTCTCTCAGTTTGCGCCTTTGTACTCCTTACTGTTTTCCCTGCTTTGCTCCATTTCCCCTGATATACTGTAATGCCCTATCCTCCGCCCTCTGCATCTCTTTATATCTTCTGAATGCTATCATTTTAGCCTTTACCTTTTCTGCCACCTCTTTCAAGAATCATAGCGGTCTCTTTTTCCTCTTGCTTTTGCTCACTTGTTTGACACAAAGGTTTGTTTCCTTCACTATGCCCTCTTTTAAGTTCACCCACTGTTCCTCTACCCAGCCAGGTCAACCCCTCCATTTTAGTCAACTCTGCCCTCCTGAAGTCCAGGACCCTCACCCATGTGTGGTTTGGTTCTGCAGCCATCCTTATACTGAACCACACTGTACGGGGAACACTGATCCCCAGGCAGCCTCCCACCTTGACAGCTGCAACACTGTCCTCCTGCTAGTGAGTAGCAGGTCCACTATAGCCCCATTACAAGTGGGTTTGCTGACTAACTGCCTGAGAAATGCCTCCTATAGGGAGTCCAGGATGTCACTGCTTCTAGCTAAAACTGCTGCTGGGAGGCTCCAGTCTACATTCAGCAGGCTGAAGTCCCTTGCCAGCAGTACCTCCCCCTTTTCTGCCACCTTGCCAATGGCTTACACCCATACCTGATTTCATTTCTTCACTGTGCTGGAGGTCTGCAGATCACTCCAGTGCACATACTGGTTCCTTTACCCATCTCCAGGGTGACCCACAGTACTTCTGCCTTCCCCAGTATTCCCTGCATCTCTATCATTTTTATGCCTTCCCTCACATAAAGCAACACAGGATTGCAAATAAGGTGGAGGTGCTGCTAGATGGAGACTTCGGTCTGCCAGATATGGATTGCAGCCTTCCAGCTGCAGCTTTGGCAAGGAGCAGGGCTACCCTTGATTCCCTACAAGGGGTCTTTTTCACGCAGCTAGTCAATGAACCCACAATGGTCAGAGCTGTGCTGGGCCTGGTGCTCACAAACAGGGGCAGTTCCCTAGGTACTAGTGATCACCATACAGTGTGGTATAATGTTAATATGGGAGCAGAGGAAAGCCACATGAGGATGAGGGTCCTGGACTTCAGGAGGGTGGATTTTAAGGAAATTGCAAACTGCCTCAGAAACTGTCTAACATGGCGGAATGGCAGGAAGGGGTACAGAAACAGTGGGGAAAAATAAGGGAGGCTATAATTAAGGTAACCAGCCTCTGTGTAAGGGAAGTGAGTAAAAGCAAAAGGAAAAAGAGACCATTGTGGTACTCTGGGGAAGTGGTCACAGTGGTGATGGAAATAAGGGTGGCATTCAGGAGGTATAAGGAAATGCAGAGGGAGGAAGACAGGGAGGTGTACCAGGTAAAACAGGGAAGCAGGTAAGGCAGTGAGGGGAGTAAAGGTGCAGACAGAGGAAAGGATTGCCAAAGAGGTAGCCAATGAGGACAATACTTTCTTCAGGGACATAAGTGAGGACAGGAAAGCAAGGGGTGGGATAGTGAAGATAAGGAGAGTGGTCGAAGGTGACTGAGCAGAAGAGGACCAAGAAAAGGCAGACACACTAAACAGGTACTTCTGCTCAGTCTTCACTGTGGAGGGAGGGTGGATGGACCACCAGTGACCAGCAGGAACAAAGGGGAAGGGAAGATGGACTCAAGTCCATTTTTAGAAAAAAGAGTCTGGAAGAGACTTGCAGTTCTGAAAGTTGACAAGGCTATATGACTGGACAGATATATTCAAAGGTACTGAAATAACTCAAGAAGGAACTGGCTGCCCTGCTCATGGCCTTTTTTAACAGCTCACAGGAAACACATGATGTTCCAGAGGAGTGAAGTAGAACAGACCTGGTCCATGTACATAAGGACAGCAGCAGGGAAGAGGCTGGTAACCATAGGCTGGTAGCTTCACCTCAGAGATGGGAAATTAATGGAAACACTGTTAAATAAAAGGGTAGTAGAGTATCTCAAATCCAATGGGCTGCAATCTCAAAGACTGTATGAATTCATGTGAGGTGGGGGGGGGGGTCATGCCAGACAAATTTGATTTAGTTCTTTGACCAGGTGACTAGGAAAATAGATCAGGGGAGGGGCAGTGGAAATGATTTATCTGGACTTTAGCAAGACCTTCAACACTGTGCCACACATGAGACTGATTAAAAAACTTAGCAGCCAAGGAGTGGTATCCAAACTGGTGAACTGGGTTAGAAACTGGTTAATGGATAGGCAACAGAGAGTGGAGGTTAATGGCACTCACTCCAATGATAGGACAGTGGCCAGCAGGATGCTGCAGGGCTAAATACTGGGGCTGGTCCTCTTCAATGTCCTCATAAGGGACACTGCAGATGAGCTGGTAGGGAAGGCATGTCTTTTTGCAAATGATACCATCTGTAATAGGGTGGACAATAAGGAAGGAATGGAAAAAAAAATGTGTAGGAATCTTGGTAAACTGGAGGCGTGATCAAGAGCATGGCAGCTGGGGTTCAGTTCCAAAAAGTATAAAACCATACACCTAGGGTATTGGAACCTAAGAACTTGGTATAGGATGGGGGGTGGTACTGTTAGTCACTAAGCAGGAAATAGATCTTGGGGTTATCATATCTGATTACCTCAAAGTGGCAGGGCAGTGTGTCAAAGCAGTAGGCAGGGCCAGTGGGATGCTGGGGTGCATAGAGAGGGACAACACTAGAAGGAGATAGTCATGTTATCACTGTATAGATTGTTGGTGAAACACCACATGTAGTACTGTGTCTAGTTCTAGAGACCACATCTCAGGAAGGACACAGACAAGGCAGAGGCTGACCAGAGGACAGCAACGAAAACGGTGCTGGGGTTGCACCTAAGGCCCCAAGAGAAGAGACTGAGGGATCTCAACATGTACAACCTGGAAGACAGGAGAGCAAGGGGGGACATAATATTTCACAGCGGTGAATATGGTACAGAAAGAAAGTTTCTTTCAAATGAGGAAGAGCAGCAGAACCAGAGGGCATACAATGAAGCTGGGAAGGGCGTGAGACGTTTTGGAGGGTGTGGGAAAGTACATTTTCACTGAAAGAGTGGTGGATGCCGGAAACAGACTACTAGTGGAGGTGAAAACAGAAGAGGGCTTAAGTATGTGTGGAACAGACATAGGGGAATATTACGAAATGGGCAGGGAGGAGGGAGGGTTGCTGGAGACCAATTAAGGTCTGCAGAGACAAACTAGGCAGGGACCATCTGAACAAACTAGGTGGACCAAGCGGTCTTTGTCTGCTGACAAATTCGTGCTTCTAAGTTTCAGTCATGTCCCAATCTCTCTCAGCCTCTAGTGAGTGCAGTATATGTTGAGGTCAGTCAGTCTTTCCTCATAAGTCCTTCCTTACTGGCCAAGGATCAGTTAAGTCGCTCATCTTTGGACTGACTCAAGGTGGTCCTTGTCATTTTCTAGGTGAGGGTCCCAAAACTGCATGCAGTATTCCAGATGTGGCCTCTAAATGTGATTTTAAGACAGTTTTGCAGGAGAGATATTATCTACTGTAAACATAATGTGTATTGTGTTTATCTAGATTTTATTTGTAAAAGCAGATAGTTTTATTTAACACAGAAACTGAGGTACTTAGAACGTGATAGTAATTCAGTAACTCTCAATTTTTTTTTGTCCAGTCCAGTTTTCCAAAGAATAAGTACAGCTGCAACCATTCTCACCTTCAAGATTTCTGGAGTATAGCTAACTACTGCCACCTAGTTGTTTCTACAAACCTGCACCAGCACACACTGAGAATCAGTTTAAAGATTATAAAAGGATTCTGTTAAAAAATATAACAGTACTATAAAATAAAATCTCTGAAGTTGGACACTCTAGAGGATTTTGGCCAGGGGTCAAAAATGTTAAAGGATGTCTTATCAATTAGATACAAGCATTTGATTTGGATTTAAATCTGATTCCCTGCAAACTTGGAGGATCCACTGTATGTAGTGCAAGCTAGTCTGCTTGGTTTGTCTCAAATTTTGTATGAATTACCATGAGTGCTTTTGTCCATTTCGAAGGTCCATTAGAGATGTCTGGATTATCAGGGGAACTTTTATATCCAGATGTTTTTTGTCTGGAGGGGACAATGGTGTATTCTGTTCAATATCCCTGTTATCTGAATTAGTCCGGATTATCCTTCTGGACCTCGATACTGCAGGGTGTCTGGACCTGGTTACTGCAGGGGCTCTGCTACTCTGTTGGAAACGGCTTTCTTTTAGTAGGAAAAGGAAAATAATTTGTTTTTATGTAGCACCTTTCATACACATTGTATCCCAAAACACTAAAGCTCATACATGGATAGATGTTAGTGTAGGGTGTTCTATCCAGTTTGGAACCTGTTTTACTTTTTAAAAGTTGCTGAGTAGCAGTGGCAGAACTCATAAAGGTTCTGGCTCCTATTAATTAAGAATTGAAAAACAAAGGGGATTTGATTGGTTGTGATTGGTTCTGTTGTGTTCTGATTATTTATAAAATGTGAATTAAATGCAGTAAGTTCACAGTAAGAGATCAGATCTGTAGTATTCAACACAGAAGGGCAGAGAGAATACTTTATATCATAATCTGTACGAAAAAACACAGTCAAACTGCTAATGTGTACTGTGTACTCAGAACTACAGTGCTGCCCATGGCTGGCTCATTTCCTACTTGTTACTGGGTGACACTAAAAAAAAACAAGGCCATGCTATTTGCATCTAAACCATTCCAAATCAAATCCATCGCCATTAACTCCTCTCTTCTAATCCTCTCGCCTGATGGCCCTGCCCTGGATAATGTCTCCTCTTTTAAATACCTGGGGGTTACATTCGACCCCACTGTTTCCTTCACAGACCACGTCAACATTGTTATTCGCAGGATCAACCAGAAACTTGGAGCTGCTTACCGCATAACACCCTACCTGTCCAAAGAGGCTCGCCTGGCTATAGTCAGAGGTAACCTTCAACCCCTATTGGACTACTGTTCCCCCATTTACTCTTGTGTCTCTGCCACCCTCTGGGCTAGACTCTCATCTGCCTACAATAGCACCTGTCGCTTTGCACTGTCCATCCCCTTCTCCACTCATCACTGTGACCTTTACCACTCTCTCAGCTGGCTCTCTCTACAAGGCTGCATCAAACTTACCCTTGGCTGCTTTGTGAACTCCACCTTAAGAAACAGAACTGTTTCCCCTCTCTCAAACCTCTGTAAATTCCATCCTCACCTAGGTGCCTCCTCTCCTCTGCTGTCCCTCCTCTTGAGATGTCGTGAACCTCAACCAAAATGGGTGGGAATGCCCTGTCAGTTGCAGCACCCACCTTTTGGAATGGGCTTCCTGCACCTCTCAGATCCTCTAACACCCATCTTACCTTTAGACACAACCTCAAATCCTGGCTACTAACCAAATACAGCTGTAACTGTATGCCCAGATAGTTCCCCCTACTCGCTCAATGATCCTATCCTTACACTGTCCAGCTTCCTTTCTCTCTCTCCCTTCTTGCTCCTAGTAGCTAGTCAAAATGCTCTGTGGCATTGGAGGTGGGGTGGGTTAGCTGGTTTCTGCCATTGCTGTTTCTGTACCTCACCTATTCGGCCTTGGTGTTGATTATATCTCTGTATCTACTGGTGTACTTAATTACCCTACTGTTTTATTATATTATTATTTACTGGTGTACTTATCTACCCTACTGTACTTGTATTGGGTGTATCTATTGTGTTTATCATGTATCTTGTACTTCACACCTTTTGGCCTGGGTCATGCCTGAAAATGATCCTTTGGATCAGTGCACCTACACGGTTATCAAAGTCATAAATAAAAAATGCAGTGTGTTTGGAGATTTGATTGAGAGAAAAAGGGATGACTAATTTGTGGCTTCATTGGGGACTGGGGGTCCACCTGGAGAGATGAAGGTCTATACTGACATGATGGTCTGCATCTGTCCAGGAAGGGAAACAAGCTCCTAGGTAAAAGGCTTAAAGACTTCCTTGGCAAGCTTTTAAACTAGCCAAGAGGGGAGGTGCTGATAGGAAACAGGAAGGTTCAAGCCTACCCCCACAAAACATGGCAGGTAGTAGGGTAAACACTGAGGGACAGAGCTTAACAGAGGGCAGGACAGGGTAAATAGAAAAATAGGCAAGGGCAATAAGAGCAGGGATGGGGTAAAAAAGGATAAAGCCAACATTAAATGGAGAGCAATGAGTACTAATGCCCGTAGTCTGGGAAACAAGCTTCCAGACCTAGTAGCCCTGATGGAAGAGGAACACTTGGATATTGTGGCAGTCACAGAAACATGGTACACGGAGAACCATGACTGGGATGTCAACATACCAGGGTACACAATCTACAGAAGGGACAGGGAGGGTAATAGAGGAGGTAAGGTAGCTCTCTACATAAGGGAAGGGATCAAAGCTACAGAACTAAAAAGTAAAGGGGGAGGACAAGAGGCACTCTGGGTCACCTTGGAGACAGGGAATGGCATCACAATCCGCACAGGGGTTGTATACAGACCCCCATCTTAAGGGAGGAGATGGACAAGAAATGATAGAGGGCATTCTCAAAATGGCTGAAAAGGAGATACTGTTGATGGGGACCTGAATATGCCAGATGTTAACTGGCGACATGGACTACAGCCACATCCAAGAGCAGGGTAATTCTCGCTGTCTCTACAGGAGCATGCCTTAGACAGCTAGTGGTGGACTCCACCCAGGAGGGAGCAATATTAGACCTGGTACTCTCAAATGGAGACAGGATCACAAATTTAGAAGTCAGTAGACATCTGGGAACAAGCGACCACTGCATAGTGTGCTTCACAATAAACACAACCATGGAGACAAGCCATACAAAAACAAGGATGCTGGACTTTAGAAGGGCTGACTTTGGCATAATGGGTGAATACCTGAGGAACGCATTAGCAAATGGCCAGAAAGGAGGGGTGAAAGAACAATGGAGAAAAATCAAAACTGCTATCATGGAGGCAACAAGCCTTTGTGTGAAACAAATAAAGAAAACAAAGTGTAATTAAAAAACACTATGGTTCTCAAAAGAGGTGTCAGGGGAGGTTAAGAAGAAAAAGGCTGCATTCAAAAAGTATAAGGAATCACAGAAGGAGCAAGACAGGGAACTGTATCAATTAAAGCAGAAAGAAGTGGGGAAGGCAGTCAGAAAAGCAAAGGCCCAAACCGAGGAAAAGATAGCCAACTCAGTTAAGATGGGGGATAAAACCTTTTATAGGTACATTAGGGAGCATAGAAAGGTTAAGGGAGGGATAGTGAAAATTAATAAAGGAGAGGAGAGGTGGGCAGAGGGAGACAGTGAAAAGGCAGAGATACTGAATGAAAACTTTTGCTCAGTATTCACAAAAGAAGAAGAGAGAGGAGTTACCTAAACCAAACAGTAGAAGCACTCTGGGTAGTGGGGTTGACACTAGTCCATTTACAGAAGAAAGAGTCCTGAAAGAACTCTTAAAACTCAAGGTGGACAAAGCAATGGGGCCTGACGGGATTCACCCTAGAATCCTAAAAGAACTAAGGGAGGACCTAGTGACACCACTGGCCACACTTTTTAACAAATCATGGGAGGATGGGGTGGTACCTGAGGACTGGAGGTGGACAGATGTGGTTCCCCTTCACAAAAGTGGGAGCAAGGCAGAAGCAGGAAACTATAGACCTGTTAGTTTGACCTCAGTGGTGGGGAACATGATGGACTCACTTCTGAAAGAAAGAATTGTTCAGTACCTAGAGGCCAGCGGGGCACAGGACTCAAAGCAGCATGGATTCACAGCAGGAAGGCTATGTTATATTAATCTAATCGATTTCTTTGACTAGGTGACCAAAGTAATAGACCAGGGAGTGGCTGTGGATTTGGCCTACCTAGACTTTAGCAAGGCATTTGACACAGTCCTGCACAAAAGATTAATAATCAAGTTAGCCAGCCTGGGAGTGGGTCCCAGGGTGGTAGCCTGGGTAGCAAACTGGCTACACAACAGGACACAGAAGGTAATAGTGAATGGAACACATTCTGAAGAAAGGGGGGTTACTAGTGGAGTACCTCAGGGCTCAGTACTGGGTCCAGTCCTCTTTAACGTCTTTATAGGTGACATTGCAGAGGGTCTGGAAGGAAAGGTATGCCTCTTTGCAGATGACACAAAGATCTGTAACAGAGTTGATACACAAGGGAGGGGTAGAAAGGATGAGAAGGGACTTGGCAAGGTTGGAGGAATGGTCAGACATATGGCAACTTAGATTCAATGCAAAGAAGTGCAAAGTTATGCACCTGGGAAATAAAAATCTAGGAGAAGAGTACACAATAGCAGGGGAGGTACTAACAACAACAGTAATGGAAAGGGATCTGGGTGTAGTCATATCAGATGACCTAAAGGTGGGTAAGCAATGTGAGAAGTCAGTAAGAAGAGCCAGGGGGATACTGGGATGCATAGGAAGGGGCATCACAAGTAGAAAAAGGGAAGTGGGTATCCCTCTGCATAGACAGTTGGTGAGACCGAATCTGAAGTACTGTGTGCAGTTTTGGAGACCTCATCTATGCAAGGACATAGATAGGATGGAAGCAGTCCAGAAGAGGGCAACTAAAATGGTGCAGGGTCTACATCAGAAACCATATGAAGAGAGACTGAGAGAGCTTAATATGTATACCCTTGATGAAAGGAGGGACAGGGGGACATGATAGAAACTTTTAAGTACCTCAAGGGAATCAACAAAGTCCGGGAGGGTAGCATCTTTCAGAAAAAAAGATGTGTAAGAACAAGGGGGGCACAATTTAAAGTTAGAGGGGGGACGGCTCAGGGGTAATGTGAGGAAATTCTTTTTCACGGAGAGAGTGGTGGACACATGGTACCGCCTTCCTGGAGAGGTTGTGGGGTCTAAAACAGTGGGGGGAATTCAAACATGCATGGGACAGACATAAGGCAATTATATTGGGGAGTTGCAGGAAGTAGGCTGTTGGTTAATTAGAATCTGCAGCTTATCCAATAGGTAGGGAAATGGGCAGACTGGGTGGGCCAAGTGGTCCTTATCTGCCGTCAAAGTCTACATGTCTACGTTTCTATGTATTGACTGTGGACTTTGCACTGATGGACACTGAGCTATGGAAAATGCTAGAACTGAAAATTAGGGACCTAGCATGCCCAGTGTTTTCCCATGGGATATAATGTTTCTTTAAAGGCTCCATGGAGTAATCAAGTTTCCTGAATTAATATTCATTAAATGTTTTCTACTGTTTTCACAGTGTTTGGATTGATTACTACCTGCATGTGATTATGCTACTAACTCAGTTTCCTTCTAGCCCTGATACCCCATAAGGAAGCCTGCACCCCAGTCCAGAAGAGCACAAGGTGAGTCAGTTACACTTTTGTTGTCGTTGCCCCTCGACACGGACTTAATACCATCCCTGCCCCTAGATACTGGGAAGGGGGGGACTACATAGACTTTTAGTCTAGTCCACTGATCTGCTAAAATATCATTAAACTGAACTGAGACATTAAACGGAGGTACCTTCTCTCCAGTACAGGTGGCTGTCCATGTAGAAATTAAAGATCCAGTGTATGAGTAGGGCATTATCTTCAATGTCCTAGCCAGCATCCTCTGGTTAATAAACAGGCCCATGTCACCCACCCCAGGATGTCCCTGGAAATAAGCTGTCACAGCTCTGTGAGACTTTTCTGGTCGAAAATTACAATTGAACAAATGTTGTTTATCTGAGGTTTCTTATTGGTGCTATTATTTGCTTGCAGGCTACAACTTACAGCAAGAAAAGTTAAACTTTATGGTTTCTACAGTATTTCATATGCCCCCTTGGGTTTATATTTTTTCTGTTTATAGATTCATGACACTTTGGTTTAAATTGCTCACTGTTGTTTTTCTTTTTGCAAAAGTGGTCTGACTATCGGAGGAACCCTTGCAACAAATAACCAACTACAATTACTGCTGCTGTATCTACCTGCCAGTCTATCATTCAAGCTACTGAATCAGCAAGACTGTACTGTACGTGCTTTGATCTAGTTATTGCACTTGTACATGCCAAATATCGAATAATGTTAGTGTGGGTTGATGGGTGGGTGTGTGAAAAGATTACCTGGGTCTCAGCTGTGAAAGGGAGATAACCCATGGAAATAGTGGCATGGGTGTGTGTGTACTGTGGGGGGGGGGGGGCAACTTCTTACTGCTGCTCTGCTCCCGAGCTGAATACCCTTAAAAAGGGAAAGATAGTGCGTCTTTTTTTAGAAAATGAAATATTATGGCAGTCTCACCTGAAACCTAACAAAAAAAAGAAACCAAATAATACCCCCTTGCTTTTGAGACATAACCTTATCTTTCTACCTCTGTTTCCAATTTCAGTGTTTTCTTATATGGTGCTTAGTAATTACATAACCTCCGTCTTTATTATTGTCTTTTTTTTCCAGATTTTGAAATGTTTTCAGATAGTTTTGAAGGAAAGATGCCATGCAAACATACAATATATTACACTGTATCAAGATTTTATTTGTAAAAACAGACAGTGACAGTAATTCAGCATCTCTCAATTATTTTTGATATAATCCAGTTTTCCAAAGACAGTTTTCCAAAGGACCGAGTTTAGCAGATCAGTGGACTAGACTAAAAGTCTATGTAGTCCCCCCCTTCCCAGTATCTAGGGGCAGGGACATTTTCTCCTTCAAAGATTTCTGTAGTATGGCTAACTACTGCCATCTGCTGTTGTTTATCTAAACTAGCAGCAGCACACACTGAGAACCAGTTAACAAGCATTTGACAATGATTTATTTATTTATTTGCTTTTGTTAACCAGGTAAGCACACTAGACAGCCAAGTGCCTATTTTCAGGTGCGACCCGGGAGAGTTACAGGTAAAAATTCGTACATGAACAGTAGAGGAATCAAGAAAATACATATGAAATAACAGACATTTCAAGGCCAGCTCAACAATAGGTTGGCACAGTGCAAATTCATTAAGATGGTACATACAGGATGAAAATTAGGAGGAGAACAGTGGGGTAGACAAAAACAATGACCATGATGAGAGTCTGCGGGAGGGGGGTGCAAGGCAGGGGGTCAAGTACTAGCTTCCCGACCGGATTATAGAAGAAGTAAGTGCGGGTAGCGCAGAGGCCCCCACCCAAATGGGCTAGGGGGAGGAGTGAGGCTCAGGTAAATAGCTACGAGGTGCAGGGACGGGGGAGGAGGGTTTCAAGAAGTTCCAGAGGGAGGCTTTGAAGCTAGGATGGCAGGTGGTGGACCGAGTAAGCTCAGGGAGCGAGTTCCAGAGTTTGGGGGCTTACGTGTTGAAGGCCCGATCCCCTGCAAGGGTGCGAGTCCTAGGAACCAGGCGATCCTGGTTCGGCCCAGATCTTAGGTGGTAGGATGGGTAGCCTAGTTTGAGGGGAAGGGCAAGGGCTGAGGGGGTGGTGAATGTTTGCTACTTAATTTGCTGTGTAGTTGTTGAGCCTAGATACAGTAAACTGCCATGTGGCTAGTGTGCGTGTGAGGGTTTATGATCAAACTGGGTGTGGCTGGCAGGGGTGTGGGGTTAAAAAGGAAGAACTCTCTTTTGTTCTCCCCTCACCACCCACAAACCACACACAATCCAGTTGTGAACAGCTCTTCACCCCCATGCATACCCAAAAAAAAAATCTGTATCCACTCTGTCCTATATTTGACCTTTTTTGTCACAGTAAGAGAATACCCGCTACAAGAAGGGCAGGATGGGGGGGTGGAAGGTGGTTACCCTTAATCCTAGGAGCCTTGGGAGGAAAACTGCAGAGTTACAGGTGCTCATGGCAGAGAGAGAGGTAGACATTGCAGCCATCACAGAAACATGGGCCACCAAATACAATGACTGGGACCTGTTTGTACCAGGGTACAGGTTATTTCATGTGGACAGGGTGATTGGGAAAGGAGGGAGTGTGGCACTATATGTGAAGGAAGGACTGACGTGTGTAAGGGAGGAAGGGGAGGAGGGCAGTACAGTCACTTTGGATGCAAATCCAGGATTCCAAGAATAGGATTCATAGAATGGGAGTGGTGTACAGGCCACCATCTCAGATGGAGGAGTTAGACAGGGAACTAGAAGTACAGATCAGGAAGACCTGCGAGAAGGGTAGTGTGGTGATTGTGGGGGACTTCGACATGCCAGGAGTGGACTGGAGTACTGGATGTCTTTCAGGACAGCTTCCTGCTGCAAATGGTCAGTGAACCAGCCAGGTTAGGGAATACCACTGACCTTGTGCTGGCAAATGGGGACTCTGTGAGAGAACTTACAGTGGAGGAACCGCTATCATGGAGTGACCACCACTCAGTATAGCTCACATTGGATATGTGCAAGGAAGGAGTGGAATCTGGCACAAAAGTACTGGACTTCAGGAGGACTGACTTTGGCAGGATGGGGAAAGTGGTAAAAGGGTACCAGGCCAGAATTCAGTTTAGTATGGACACTAACCAGAGGTGGGAGCTAATAAAGCTGGGGATAGTAGAGGCAACCAAAACCTGCTGCAAGGCCCAGAGGAAGAAGGCTAGGGCTAAGAAACCGAGCTGGTTGAGCAAGGAGGTCATGGAAAAGGTAAGAAGGAAAAGAGCTGCCTTTAGGAAGTACAAGAAGACAGGGAGGGAGGAGGACAGGGAGGAGTACTTGACAGAATCAAAGGAGGTGACAAGGGCAGTAAGGGGAGACAAAGCATCTACGGAACTCAGGCTGGCACAAGGCATTAAGAAGGGGAAGAAGGACTTCTATAGGTACATCGGAGAGAAAAGGAGCTCTAAGGACCACATAGTAAGGATTAGGAAGGAGGGGGGTTGGGTGGAAGCAGGGTGCAATAAGGCAGAAACACTGAATGAGTACTTCTGCTCAGTATTTACTAAAGAAAAGGGGAGGTGACAGTCAAGGGGGTAGAAATGGCAGAAACGGGGGGAAGGGGTGACAGATGGTGAAATCATGGAGGGCAGAGTTTGGGAGGGTTTGAAGGCACTGAGGGTGGACAAGGCGCCAGGCCCAGATGGCATCCACCCCAGGGTACTGAAGGAGCTGGCAGAGGTCCTTGCAGGACCTTTGGCAGACCCATTTAATGCCTCACTACATTCGGGGTGTGTACCTCAGGACTGGAGGATGGCTCATGTGGTGCCCCTCCACAAGAGTGGCCCCAAGGATGAACCAGAAGAAAAAATTACTCACCTTAGTAATTGCTTTTCTTCTCATGGAGTTTTGCTATATTATGACTATATGCAGTCAGCCACTGCAGCTGAACTGCCCCCACTGCAGCTGAACTGCCCCGGAGAGGAAAGAGTTAACTCCAGAGAGTCTGGAGTTCTACAGCGCAAAGGCGCTATACCAAAGCTCTATCTGGCCAGTTTCAAATGAAACTGTCAGATTCACTGCTTACAACACTAAGCAACAAGTCTGTGTGGAAAGCTCTACACTAGCCAAGTGGCTACCTACTAGTAGGAATAACAACAATATAAACAACAATATAAACAGCAATAATAATAATAACAATGAATAATAGTATTATTAGTTTCTCCCTAACAAGCACTATTAGACCCCCTTCCCAAGACTCAAGTCCAGGAAGGGGCCAACATATTTAAAACAGAAATACCTAATTCCCTAACCCTAAATAAAGGGGTGAAGGAAGAACTAAATGCATGACATAGTGCTTGCACTAATTTGCCACCCTACCCAAGTAGAAGTTCTGAGAGGGCAGGAGGGAGGTGGTCATATATAGCAAGACTCCATGAGAAGAAAAGCAATTACTAAGGTGAGTAATTTTTCTTCAAACACCATGAAGTCTTGCTATTATGACTATATGCAGATTACACAGCAGTACCTCCATGGAGGAGGGTCAGAACCCACTTAGGAAATAGGCTCTGAAGCACAGCTGTGCCAAAACGAGCATCTCTCCTGGACTGAATATCCAGGGAATAATGCTTGGTAAAAGTGTGAACTGTTTTCCAAGTAGCAGCTTGACAGATTTCCAGAATGGGAATATCTCTAGCAGCCGCTAGAGATGCAGCTATACCCCTGGTGGAGTGAGCCCTCAGTCCTGAGGGGGTTCTCTACCTAGTTTTTGATAACAAAATTGGATACAAGAGACAATCCACCTTGCAATTGTCCTCTTAGTATGGAGTTTCCTTGCCAACCTAGCCATAGGTAAGGAAGAGTTGGAGGGATTCGAACCTGTGACCCTTGGTGCGCTCCAAATAGTAGCTTAAGGCTCTTGACGCCCAGTCTGTGCAGACTCCTCTCACCTGAGGAAGAATGCTCAGTGAAAAATACTGAAGAGAGATGGATTGGTTCAGGTGGAAATCTGAAACCACTTTAGGCAAAACTTTCTGTTAGTCCTGAGGACTACCTTATCTCTGTGGAAAGAGATAAAATCTTCTTCCACTGACAGGGCCTGTAGTTCACTTATGCGTCTGGCAGAAGTGATAGCCACTAGGAAAACAGTTTTCCAAGTCAGAAACTTGAACTCTGCTGAGGACAGAGGCTCAAAGGGGGGTTGCATTAACTGAGCAATGCAAACATTCAGGTCCCAAGCGGGAGCTGGTTCTCGAAAAGGAGGGTTGGTGTGAAGTAACCCTATAAAAAACTTGGAAAGCACAGGGTGAGAAGAAAAGGAAGCAGGCTTCCTGCTGACAGAAAAGCAGAGACAGCTGCCAGATGAACCTTTAAGGTAGCTGGCCTAAGGCCTAAGGAATTTAAATGGACCAAATAGTCCAGTAAATGGGCAGATCAGCAGATTCTGGGATAATCTGCTTCTCAGAGCATCAGATGGAAAACCTTTCCACTTAGAATTGTAAGTGGCTCTAGTGGAAGGCTTCCTTGAAGCCTTTAAAATATCAAAACACCTTGAGAAAGGTGTAAGTCAGCAAATTCTAACCCTCAAGAGCCATGCCTTGAGATGGAGGGATTTGAGGTCCGATACACACCTCCCTGTGCACAGGCCAGTAAGTCGTGGACTCTGGGCAAGCTCAGGGCAGGGTGGACTGTCAAGGACAGGAAGCAGTGGGTACCAGGGCTGTCTGGCCCAATCTGGAGCAATCAGAATCACCTTGCAGGGCTGAGATCTGATTTTTACTAGTACCCTGAAAAGAAGGGAAAGGGGGAAAGGCATACAGGACCTTCCCTTTCCAATCCAACTGAAAGGCGTCCAGGGGGACTGATCCCAGCACTGGAGGCCTGCAACAAAACAGAGGAAGTTGGTGGTTGTCTGGGGCTGCGAAAAGATCTATCTGAGGGGTGCCCCATCTGGCAAAGACTGACCCCAGCACCTGAGGATTCAGAGCCCATTCGTGATGGCCCTGAGAAATCCTGCTGAGGCATCCGCCAGGACATTGTCCTTCCCTGGAAGGTGAACTGCTATCAGGGAGGTGTTCAGGGAGTAAGCCAGAGACCACAACTTCATTGCTTCGGTGCACAAGGCTGATGACCGAGTGCCCCCTTGCTTGTTGATGTACCACATTGTTGTGGTGTTGTCTGTACTGACTTGAACTACTTTGTTCTGGACAGAAGCTGAAAATGCCTGAAGAGATAAAAGGACAGCTCTGAGTTCCAAAAGATTGATGTGGAGCAGAGATTCCTGGGAGACCACACTCCCTGAGTGGACAGGTCGCCCAAGTGAGCTCCCCACCCTAACAGGGAAGCATCCGTGGTGAGGGTGAGGGAGTGGGAAACGGGAATGAAAGGAACCCCTTGTTTTAGATTGCTTTGATCCTGCCACCAGTATAAGGCCAGGATCAGGGTTTGGGTCACTGGAACCAATTTGGAAAGGGGGTCCCTCCTTTGAGACCAGTAGGCCCTCAAATGGAACTGAATGTCCCTCATCTGGAATCTTGCTCCTTGCACTACAGCTGTGGAAGCAGCCATGTGCCCTAGGAGTTGCAGAAAATGCCTTGCTGGTCGAGACCCGCCAGGGTAAAGGAGGATGCCAGGGCAATGAGTCTGTTCCACCCTTTCCGAGGGGAGAAATGCCCTGGCTAACTTTGTGTTCAATTCTGCACCTATGAAAGTTAGTACCTGAACTGGTTCGGGACTGACTTTGGTAAATTCAGCAGGAATCCAGGAAGTGAGAAGCTGCTGGGTGACTTGCAAGTGGGATTTTACCTGATCTGGGACTGACTCACTATGAGCCAGTCATCCAGGTAGGAACAGCAATCCCTTGCCTTCTTAAATGAGCCACTACCACAGCTAGACATTTTGTGAATACCCTTGGTGCAGAGGTAAGGCCGAAGGGCATTGCCCTGAACTGGTAGTGGCCTGAGGGTAGTTCAAACCTGAGGTACTTTTGGTGAGAAGACCTGATCAGAACATGAAAATAGGCATCCTTGAGGTCCAGGGAAGCTAACCAGTCCCCTGGCCTCAGGGAGGGCAAAATCATTGTCAGAGTTAACATTTTGAACTTTGGTTTCAAAAGATGCTTGTTCAGGTACCTTAAATCTAAAATGGGCCGCCATTCTCCTGTCTTTTTTGGGGTAAGAAAGTATCTTGAGTACAGCCCCTTGCCCTGATGGCAAGGAGGGACCCTTTCTACTGCTTTGCAGTCCAAAAGAGAAGAAACCTCTGCTTCCAAAGCAAGGGCTTCTGAAGGATTTGCAGGTGGAAAATGTCTGGCTCTCATCTTCGGAAACTGTTTGAAGCTGAGAACCAGACCCTGGCCTATTACCTCCAGAACCCACCTGTCCGAAGTTAGGGACACCCAGTTCTGGCTGAAATAAACCAACCTGCCCCCCACTGGTACAGGAGAATCGGCCCTGGGCACCCCATCAGGGTGCCTGCTTGGCAGTAACCTTAGGCTGAGGGAAGGGGGACGGTTTACTTGTGCCCCGTCTACCTCTGCCTCTAAAGAAACCCCTCTGTGCAAATGCAGAGGAGGCCTGAAATTGGTAAAAAGGCCTGTGGAAAGGCCTGCCCCTACCTCTGGGAGCGTGCCTCTGTGGAGTGGCATGCCTCTCCTTAGCCTGGGCACTTTTGTAGGTAGTTCTGTATTCATCCATCTTTTTCATATAGTTTTCTGTTTGTTCCCCAAACAGAGAATTGCCCACAATAGGAAAATCCATAGCCTTTGACTGAGTATCTTGGGACAGATTAGTGCATCTGAGCCATGCCAACCTACGGAAAGCTACAGAAGTGGCCATGACCCTAGAGAAAACATCATGAACATCAACAGCAGTATGAAATTGAACTTTAGAGGCTTCAATGCCATCAGCAGCCACCTGTTCCAACTCACTAGCCAGCTGGTCATGGGCCTGCTTGGCTAACTGCAATACTGTGTCCCACCTAGATTTCTGATATCTAGCCACATAAGCCATATAATTTGCCTGCCTGAGTCCCAAAGAAGCTGCCATATACTGTTTTTTCACCATGGCATCAATCTTCCTGGAATCCTTATCAGGAGGATGTGAGGCCAGAGGAATTAGCCTTGTCACAGGCTGCAGCTTGTACCACACCTACATGACTACACTGCTCAGTGAGGAAGTC
This sequence comes from Neoceratodus forsteri, assembly GCA_016271365.2. Classification (NCBI taxonomy): domain Eukaryota; kingdom Metazoa; phylum Chordata; order Ceratodontiformes; family Ceratodontidae; genus Neoceratodus; species Neoceratodus forsteri. The sequence continues at coordinate 1,303,497,249 of CM057456.1, forward strand.
TGTATCAGAGCCTGACAAGGTATATCTTCTGTCCATTTTTTATCTACAGGAGGGACAGAATGAGGATTTTTAAAATCTTTGTTGTTTGCTTCCTAAATGACTTATGCAAAGGAATAGACAACCTCTAGATTCTGGTATATCCATCATTTCTACATAATCAGGCTCCTCTTGCTCATCCACAGCTTCCTCTAAAGGAAGCTGGAGGTTTCTGCAACCTTTTGTAAAACATAAAATGAGAAGGGACTCAGACAGAATAGGAGGAGATTCTAAAGGTCTGTCTGGAGAAATGTCCGGTTCAATGGGCACGTCCAGACCCTCAGCCACACATGTAATGATCAAATTCGTCCTCCCTCTCTGTGGTCTCATAAATTCCTCAACATCATACTCCTGAACCACTGGCACTGAACGAACCAACCTTTTACCAACTGTAGGGTGGTTCGGCAGGACCCTGAGACAGTGACTGGACAATCTGTATGGCTTTAGCTATTTCTGCAGCAGTTGGAGAGACAATTTTGGACTCCAAACCTACTGATTTCTTAGTCTTTTTCACTGAGACTGGTTCCCCTGAACCAGCCTTCCTTTTGCCCGAGGAAGTCTAGTCCTGGTCAGAGGGCACTCCCTCTGGTCCAGTGGGTACTGGACCGGGCTGGCCATCCGGGTCAGCGGACTTCTTGGCCTCTCGTTCCCTGAGCCGGCCCAATCTCTTTTCCAGGGTGGCTGCAGGAAATTTTACAACTTGGCAGTCTGACAGGAGGTGGTCAGCCCCAGACAATAAACACAAGTGGTGTGTGGGTCAGCCTTGGCAAGGCTTCCCCAAGACATCTCAGTGTTGAAACCAGTGGGCCGGTTTTTCTTTTGGGTTTCTCAGACATAATGCCAGCCTAACCAAAAACTTGCCCTTTGATGGCAGTGCCAGGCAAGACACCCTTATCGGTTCCTAACCGTGTCACGGTATTTGAAAACCTATTTTAAAAGCAAGGTTTTTAGAACCGATAAGAACTGGAACCGCACTCTAAAAGCCCAACCACACTTTAAAGCGTTAAATTAAGCAAACCCGATCGGTTCAAAACCGAACCGATAATTGAATTTCCACACAGACTTTAAATTTTCTACTACGGTTTACCAGATAGAGTTTTAACGAAATGCAGTAAAATAAATACTTTTTGCTGGTTCAAATGAACGAAAATACCAACTTGAACGAGAAATGAACAGATGTGAAGGAGCTGATCTCCGGAGCGACTGTTCAGTGAAGCGGAGTAAAGAATCTGACAGTTTCATTTGAAACTGGCCAGATAGAGCTTTGGTATAGCGCCCTCACGCTGTGAAACTCCAGACTCTCTGGAGTTAACTCTTTCCTCTCCGGGGCAGTTCAGCTGCAGTGGGGGCAGTTCAGCTGCAGTGGTTGACTGCATATAGTCATAATATAGCAAGACTTCATGGTGTTTGAAAACTACAGACCAGTGAGCCTCACATCCATCGTGGGTAAGCTAATGGAGACTATCCTGAAGGAGAGGCTGGTGGCCCTCCTAGAGGCCAAAGGACTACAGGACAGCAGACAGCATGGCTTCACATGGGGCAGATCCTGCCAAACCAACCTGGTGGAGTTCTATGACTGGGTAACCAGGCAACTGGACAGGGGCCATGCAGTGGATGTCCTATATCTGGACTTCAGTAAGGCATTCGACTCGGTGCCACATGGAAGGCTGGGAAGTAAGTTAGTAGGCACAGGGCGGGTGCAAAGCTGGTGAGATGGGTAGGAAACTGGCTCGGGAAGGCAACAGAGGGTGGTGGTGGGTGGGGAGCTCCCACACCCACGGGTAGTGACGAGCGGTGTTCCAGAGGGCTCGGTGTTGGGACCAGTGTTGTTTGGGATATTCATTGCAGACATATCATGGGACATCAAGAGCAAGATCAGTCTGTTTGCTGATGATACCAAGGTAGGAGCGGTGGTGAATGACCTAGGGGGATGGCAGGGGTTGCAGGATTATCTGGCAAAGCTTGAAACCTGGTCAGACACCAGGCAACAGGGGTTTAATGCCAAAAAGTGCAAGGTGCTGCATTTTGGGATGAAGAACTCAAGGAGGAGTTACCAGCTGGGGGGTGTGCAGCTAACCCAGACAGAAGAGAAGGATCTGGGGGTGCTCATTACAGGGTCAATGAACAACTCAGAACAATGTAGGAAGGCAGCTGCAAAGGCCAACAAAATGCTGGGTTGTTTTGCAAGGGGTATATCCTCGAGGAGGGAGGAGGTGATTCTGCCACTGTATAGGTCATTAGTTAGACCACACCTGCAGTACTGCGTGCAGTACTGGCGCCTGTATCTGAAGAGGGACATTAAGTTACTGGAGGGGGTGCAGCGCAGGGTGACAAAGATGATCAAGGGGCTGGGGGACTTATCATATGAAAGGAGGTTGAGGGAGTTGAACATGTACTCACTGGAGGAGAGGAGGGACGGGGGGACATGATTGAAACCTTTAAGTGCATGAAAGGAATAATCAAGACAGGTACAGAGGGGCTGTTCAAAGTAAGGGAGGGGAGGGACACCAAGAGCCATGATAGGAGACTGGAGGGAGGAAGGTTCAGGAGGGAGATTAGGAGATCCTTTTTTACAGAGAGGGTGGTGGCTGGGTGGAATGCGTTACCTGCAGAAGTGGTATCCAGTAGAACAGTGGACTGCTTCATAAGGGGATGGGACAGGACAAGGGGGAGGGTTAATGAAGGGGAAGGGGAAGGGTGGAAGGGAGGGGCAGCTACAGAATAAGGGGTGCTAGCTGCACATTCAAGCAGACTTGAAAGACCTCTAGGCCTTTATCTGCTGGCAAATTTCGATGTTCATATGTTTGTATGTACAACATACACACACACACACACACACACACACACACTTGCCACAAGTTAGGGGAGCATTGCAGGGTGTAGTTGCAAACATGATAGAGTGTATAGTACAGTATTGTTCGGTGTACAGTTCCATCCCTTTCAAAATGCTGTTGTACCGCAGTTCAAAGGTCATGGAATGTGATTGTACCCTTCTGTGGTACAATAGCATTCTAAAACCTCCAGAGACTGCACAAATCAGTTTCATTCTGAAAGCGAAAGAACAGCCACGCACATATTTCACATAATACTATACACTATAAAAAAATACAGGACGAGCAACTTTATGCACAATCAGTGTGTTCTGCCACCTTGGGGTTCTGATTCCCATCGACCTCTTGAGCTCCGCGTTTGAGGTCAGAGGGAATCAGAACCCCTCTGAGTCAGAGCACACTGGCTGTGCATAGTTGCCCATCCAGTATTCTCTATATTGCCAGAAACTAGTCCAATAAAAACAAATATGTTCTCCCACCCCACACACACACTTTTTAAAGAAGGCTATGAAGTGTGGGTACTTCACACGGGGGTACTTAAAAACATGATGTTGCCAATCCAATAAAAACAAAGTTCTCCCACCCCACCCACCATCACACACACATTTCTCACAGGGAGGAGGGATACTTAAAAACATAATATTACAAGTGCATTAAAAAACATTTTTCCCTCCCCACAAACCACAAACACACCAAAAGGGCCACAAAGTGAGGAAACATTGCACCGGGGGGGGGTCGAACTTAAAATCATGCTGTTGCCAGTCCATTACAAACAAAGTTCTTCACTCACCCCACTCCCCTCCACACATTTCCAAAATGGAAACAAAATATGGGGATGTCAGGGAGGAGGGGGTACTTGGAAATATGCTGTTGCCAGTCCAGTAGAAATGTATTTGTATTGGACAGGCAGCAGTATGTTTTCTACTACCCCCCCCCCACACACACACACACACACCCACACTGTGACGTCCCCATGCTTTGTGGCCCTTTTGGAAAGTGTGAGTGAGTAGTGGGATGGGAGAGCAACTTTGTTTTTATTGGACTGGCAATCCAAGGTTTTTAAAGTTACCCACTCACTTCTAATTTCAAATCAAGTAAAAGAGAAGTTCTTTCTCTCTCTCTCTCTCTCTCTCTCACACACCTCCTCGAAGGTCCCATTTTGTGTCTGTTTTACTAGCTCCTGTTGTATAATTTTGTCATCATGATGTGACCCTTTATTAAACTGTAGGAAAGTTCTGTGTTTTGTACAATGCTCACAATGCACAACACAGACACAGGCAACACCACACCACACCACACCACACACACTGTGGCCAGTTTCCATCTCAATACATCTGGCATTCACCTTCCTAACTTCTGGTTCTCATTTTTATTTTACTTTTCAGATAGATACATGCCTCCTATGACTTCAAAGATACAAAAAAATTGTATGCATTAAGTTACCTGTTAAGGAAGACTCTACTTTTAGAATAAAAAGTGCAAGGACAGTCAAGTGATCTGTTTTTCAGCAGTTTGTTTCATCATTTTCACATCCACAGTAAAGTCATTCATTTTATGTATAAAATTACATATAAAAAGCTTATAAATGTGGTGGGTGTGACAGCTGGTTCTGATTAACCTATGCTTTTTGTGTTATAAAAATGTGTTATGGACTGTCTGTCATGTGAGATGCTGAGACAGCATGTGAGATCACACACACACACACACACACACACACACACACACACACAGGTTTTAGACACAAAGTGCTACCTGGAAGGCCAGAAGCTAATTACAGGCTAGAAGATACCTAACTGCCAAGATAGATCATAAACGTTTATAATGGTTAGAGGAAGAAGAGCAGGTTATGACGTTTTAGTGCGAAGTCATAAAATATGCTTCGATGTCCTGGAAAGGGGAAGCTGCTCCTAAGATCAAAGAAACTCATTTTGAAGAAAATGAGTTGTGCTGAGGATTACAGAATGTAATACTTTGAAAAGACACCCTGTTTTTGTATAGATATATTTGTTTATATATTCTGACAGAGGAGGAGCTAGGTGATCTCACACAAAGGGGTTGGCAAATACAGTTTTTTTAAGAATATTCTGTTTTTCTTCAGAGACACTTTTATCTACACTCTGACAAAGAAACGTCTTTGAGCACTTTAAGCAGGTATTTAGAGAGAGACACACAATCTAAGTACTGTAGAATGAATTGCACTGTTAAAAACTTGTTCTTTTAAAAGATTGTATGGTTCTTGTGATATAATAGTTCTGTATTTTATATCTTACATATTTGTTTATCTATTTTAGTAAAACTCTGTTTTTAGAGCCTTCTTGGTCTGTCTTTGAATTTCTTTCCTTTACAAATGAAGTATATATGATTAAAGCAGACACTGAGCATAAGCTTGAATGGTGATACCAAACTGGAATAAGGTAAGGGTTTAATTTGAAGTCTTTTATTAGAGTTTTTAAGGGTTCATTTCTGTACACCTGGTTAGGTGCCCATAGGCAAAGATATCTGGCCCCCCAAAGACAGAATTATCTGAGCCTGTGCATTGGGTACGCTAACAAGAGGTTCACAGTTTGAATCCTTCCAAGACTTGAGACCAAAGGTTGATTCGAACCCACAAAAACAGACAGGAGGGTTACCCTGTTTCTGTTAACTGTTCACAAGACTGGGCTCAGAGGTTGGCACTTTGGGAGTAGAGGGCTGACCTGCTGAGTGGGTTTGTGACAGTAGGAAGATATTTTCTCCTCAAACTCAGTCCCTAATCCAACACATGCCCGGAGCAAAATGCAGAGTTTGGAGGAAGGAAATAAATTTAAAGTTTAGTGGTGTGTAATTGTTACTAATTTATTGTCTGTATGTTATGTTATATTTGCATGATTGCATTGTATTGTGTATTACATCTTGACTGTAACATAGATTATGGTCCTGGGTCACATTTGAAAAAGGGCCTTGGCTCATATTATTTACCCGGTAAACAAAAGTTTAAATAAAAAAAAGACAATGAGGAGAGGATTAAAAACACAATAGTCACAAGCCTAGAAAACCCAGGGAAAGTAGGGGTTGTTAAGTTCTTCTGCACCCCATACTGATTTTTAAAGGCCCATGTGGATGACTGTCAAGTTAGGTACCACCAGCTCATGATTGCCAACAATTTGGGACAAATTACTGGGCATTGCAGAATGGTGGCAGGGATAGGGGAGGCATACAAATTACAGCTGCAGCCTTGGACTGGTGCCATCAGGCCACTGCACAGCTCCTACCTAAATCATGGCACTGTCTCACAAGTGCTTCCATTAGAGGGCCTCCACCTGCACACCACTTTTATACAGTCTTGCCAGAGACTGCCTGGGATGGGTGTCTGCCTGCCACCTTAACTGGCTGCTATACCCTCACTCCTTATGTCTGCCTGCCTCTCAGCCTGCTGCTGCCGCTGCTATACTCTTGCTCATATCCAGTTCCTAAATCCATCCTGGCTCTTTCTGCTTGAACTGGTCATTGCTACAGTATATGCTGCTCATTTGTGTTTTCGTTCTACTGTCACCCAGTGCTGCTGCTGCTGCTGCTGCTATACATTCCCCTCGCTGCTGTGCTTGCTGTATCGGGTATCTCATCTGTTCTGGTATCTCTGACCAAGCTCTGGTTCTGACTGTAAATCTGTAGGTCATGTTGACTGCCTTGGTTCCAAAGATCTCTCCAGTCTCCAACTTCAACAGTGCTGCTATTGTAAGGAAAGGGATGGCATTTCAAACTCCCACCAGCTGGTTTCCTATACACAAAGCAGCCAGTTGGCAGAGAGTTAGCCACCCCTTTTCACTGTTAGCCAGTAGGTGCAGCAGCTTGGCGTAGGGAAGCCAGTAACAATGTACCAATGACAACCAATCATGAGATGAGCCGAGGCAGAGCTCCAGGCCACCGGTATACTTTAGTGTTTTGCTCATGCAGACAAATAAGGAACTTGGCAAGCAAAAGAACAAAGAACCACTGCATGGCAGCCCTCCTCACTGATTGATTATGTGATGTTTCAGACATATATTAAGATGTCAAAAAATCCCATATTTGATTAGCTTTGTTCCCAGTTTGACAGGCATACATTCAGTACATGTGCCCCCCCCCCCATTTATTCACATTTTACTGTACTTACAAGCATACTGAGCATATGACTGCTGATGGCCATGGTGGGAGAGAAGAAGGATGCAAAATAGCTAGCAGATAGCAGCAGTAAAGAAGCTGCTTAGCTGGTTGCTGGACAGCACCATGCAGATGAAATGAGCCAGCCACTGTCTGATCATAGTAGCTTGTTCCTTTCAACTATGAAAAGTTTCCACCCAACAGTCAGTGACAGGTGTCATGATCAGCATGCCTGGTCATTGGTCTGTTCCTGCCGAGCCCACTGCAGCCTAAGATGCATTGGACCCAACAGTGACACACCTCTGAAATGCGGTTGTTTGTAACAAAATGTTTGCTGTGTACGCATATGCACACTAACATAAAAAGGATGCAGTTACAAAAAACAGTACAGCATTATAAAATAATGTAACCCCAAGGGGATGCTACCCTTAGGGCTACTACCCCTGTCTGCCCCCACGGAGGCAGGGTGAGGGGCCCAGATCCATTTTCGGGTGCCTCCATCCAGAGGTCGGGGTTAGTACACGTAAGACTACCTCGGTTACAGCCCTCTGGGCAACTGCAACCCCCCTTCCGTCCCACTAGTGACTCACACTGGGTGCCAACAATTCTTTCCACCAGTACACTTACCCCACGGATAATATATTCCAACTCACTCCGGGGACCCCCTGTAAAGTAAGGTACAGTTATATTACAGTCACCATATAGCAACTCATCAGAAGAGTACAAACCAGTCAGGGTGTAGTTATAACAAAGAAATCTGATTTATTAAAAGGGCAGATAACAATGGAAAGGAGGAAAATCAGGTTGATTGGCTTACACTATTTCTATACACCTAGGGCTCTGTGCACAGGCCTAACCCTACGATTTACTGTCCCTGGGTACCCAAGCCCTAACGGCTAGTCCAAAACGTGGCAGCTGGTAGGGGTCCTTCACACAGAGAAGAAAGAAAAGTTTAATTAAGCAGTCAGTATAGCAATGCCATTTGGAACCTCTGTTGCACATTTAACAGGAGCTACCCTGATTCAGTACTCACAACCTCCAGACCAGACAGAGTCCTTCAACACCAGCAGGGCTGAGCCTGAACTCCACGAGCCTCGTCACACATTTATATGGCAAGCTCCACAGCAATAGCAGAGGGTACCACACCAGGCAGCTGCTGCTAGGCTCTCCAGATTTCACAGTCACTGAAGCACTGCAAATGGCAGCTTTATTCCTCCTCCAGCGGACTTGAGCATGATTTAGCAGATTCTCCAGTCCTCCAAACAGGTCGAGCCTGGTGGGTAGCTGTGTAGGACACAGCCTCCTCTGACCGCACGCCGGCGGGTTTACTCTGACTCATCTCACTGGCAAAAATGGCCACTTCAGGCCTTCACGCGCTTCCCACGCGAACACTTCCACAAGGCAGAAGAACACAGCTCCTCTCCTCACCTCAGCCACAACGCATCTGACCCTCACAGCCTGGGGCACTCCTCTCAATTCGGGCGCTACCCGATTCGATTGGCTGGCTGAACCTGCCAGTCACTTCCTTCAGCTCTCAGTGGTGCAAAAAGCGCCATAGCCCATAATACCTCTCTCAAATACAAACAGTTCCCCTATTGGTCAACCGACTCTGGGGGGTCCCAAGGTACTGATTGGTCCAGTTCAATAGTTCTGGACCAAAATGGAGGAGGCAATCGAAACAGTTTTTACTGCAAGAGAAAACAGGTTAGAACAACTACACTGCCATTATTATTTTACGATATTTTAAGCAAACATTCACATCCTCTTTCAGATCTCCCTTAGCACCACTAGCGATGGCAGAAAGAGAGCATTTACTCTGCAGCCCGGGTGGGATTTGAGCATAGCAACACTCAAACCCCCTCCCTGATCAATCATGACTGCAAACCAAAGCAGCCCTTAAAGAGACAGTATACGGAGGCCTTTTAAAGCGCCACTGGTTTCATTTAAACGTGTGCTTAACGTCAATCCCAACCAGGCACGGAGCATTTACCCAAGCTCCGGGGAAGCTTTTAGGAACCCCCATTTGCAAGGGGGTTACAATAATATCTCTGAAATTGGCCGGGGGGGCAGACATTTTAAAGGAATCATGAAACTTCTTATCTCACACAAGCATTTGATTTTGATTTAAATCTGAATCCTTGCAAACTATGCATACGGGTGTGTGTGGGGTGGGGGAGGCATCTTACGTAGTGCTAACTTAGTCAGTTTGGTTTGTCTCAGATGTTGAAATTTTGTAGGGATTACCATAAGAACAGTTGTTCATGCTGAAGTTCTATTACAGGTATTCAAATTATCCAGGGGATCTTTCGGATACCACAGAAAAAGGTAATTTTACATCTTGTGGGTTTTTTTTTCTTTCATCTGGAGGGGACAGACGTATTTGTTTGTAACATTTGACCAGGAAAGACACACTGAGCTATGATGGCTCACTCCCAGGTGCAACCAGTGGAGGTGGGGGAGCAGTACATGAACCTGTTTTATTGACTGGGGGAATGTTGACCAGGATACTGGGGAAAATCCCATCTTTTATGATGCATGTCTTTTGATAAGTGTCAGGGGATCTTTAGCTTCTACCTGGACAGTCACCAGAGATGGGCAGAAGGGACCTTCATTTAATGTACAATGGAGTGTTTGGCTCAGATTGTCCAAAATCCCTTTCAAACTATGCTTTGGGTCATTCAAATGAACCAGTATAATCCAATGAAATAAGTTGAATGAACTCCAGTCTGATAGTATTTACTATTCCCTCTTTATTTCTTAACACACATCATTTAAGGCGCAACAGTTTCGTGGCATCGCCACTTCTTCCGGCCTAACTGTGCTGTTTCTATTAAAAAACATAACTGTATATCTTCAATAAACATTCTCATTGTAGCTTCTTACTTATACAACTATACGGTGGTTCCCTTCACCGCCTCATTCTTTTGTTACTTTATCTATTTTCACCATGATAACCGCCCTGCATTTTATATCACATTCATGTCGCAGCATACAAAACCTTCCTTACCTCTTTATATTTTTCTTTTTTTTAAACTATTCATTTACTCAGTATCTCCTTTCAATCATATATAATATATATATATATATATATATATATATATATACACACACCTTTTTTATTCTTTTTATTTCATGTATGTCACTTCCTGTCGCTTCTTTCTTAGGTCTCCTTTCCTTTGGTCATGTTGTCTGTTTACAAATCGGAGAAACAAACAAGCATGTGTCAATGCCGAATGTTTGCTTGCTGGTATTGGCATGGTAGTGCAAGAGTTAGAGAGATGCATAGTAGGAATGGCAGTGAAGTAGTGAAATAATGCCAACCACCACCCCTACCCTGCAGAGACTGACAGGCATTGGGGCGTGCCTTTGTGTCAGCCATAATGCTCATGCCATTCCACCTCACCTCACCCTACAGACAGTGACAGGTGTCACGATGTGCCTTGGGGTCTTTGGATCTTACGCTCACCCCGTTCCATAAGGAAATAAGGTGAGATGGGTGCAGCATAGGAGAATGGGGTGAACGTTAGGGCCAAAGACCCCAAGGCACACCTCAATGCTGGTCAGTGGCTGCAGGGTGGAGGTGGAATGGCGTGAACATGACGGCCAAGAACTCCAAGCCACACCCTCAGTGCTTTTCAGTCTGTACAGGGTGGGGCATTAACAGTTGGAAACCCTAATGCCCTGGGCGTTTTGGTATTTTCATTCAAAATTTTCAGCATAGGCTTTTTGGGACCTCCCCTCATGAACAGTGGCACTGAGATTTCATTAATCTGTTCCAAAGCTTGAATTCGCACAGCAACTTCACCATTCTGCACCACAGGCGCAAAAACACTTTTTGGGCAAGATGCAAAAAATGACAGCTGTACTGTTCATAAGGAGGTGTGCAAAATGGGCAATGTTGGAAATTTTGAGGGGGAATATTACAAATTTGTAAAGTTACAAGTGTGTGTGGAAACTGCTCAATGCACGCTCATAACGTAGTCATTTTATGGACTTTTGTCACCAAATTTTCAACATAGGTATTTTAGGACCTCTGCCTATGAACAGTGTCACTGTGATTTTCTTAATCTGTCCCAAACACTGATTTCCCACAGCGACCGCATCATTCTGCGCCGGAAGTGAGAAAACACATTTTGGCCAGGATGTGAAAAATGACAGCAGTACTGTTCATAAGGAGGTGTGAAAAAATGGCAATGTTGAAAATCTGGAGTGAAAATATTACAAATTCCTCACTCTTTAATTTCAGTAGTTATGCTTTTGTGAACAGCACCACTGCCCCAGTGCTTGTCTTAATTTCACAAGGACTCACCACTGTTCTTTGTACTCTGCCCTCTCCCTCCCACCCCTGGAAGGTCGCCCTCTACCCACTGTGCCTCTTTCATTTCTAAATTCTGGCTGGTATCTCTCCCTCCCACCTTTGCTCCCTACTCTCCCTTCCCCCCCATACTCCCTCCATAACTCAAGTTATCATTCCCTTGTGCTTCCCTCTTGTAAGTCACGTGCTGGACAAGCTGCCTCCTGTTTACACTTTCCTAAACTATTGAATTCTCACCCCTTAGCCGTTCTGTCTGCATCTTCCAAGCATTCTCTCTCCTCTCTACTCAAAGTCCACACTGCTCCCACCTGTAAGTGCCCCTACTCAAACCGAGCAATGCTCCACTTCTTCCCTTTCTCCTACTCCTTGTCTTTCCACGTTCCTACTCTTCTCCTTCCCTCTGCTCTCTCAACCTCTCCTCCCTCTCCTACTTCCTTCTACACTAGTTCTCTACTTCCCTTGTTCCTCCCCCCATGCTCCTCCCCCCCTACACTCTATCCTCTACTGCCCTCAAAGATATAAGGTTCTTTACCCTGTTCCAAAGGGTCACCCTGAACTTGTGATATTGATATTTCCTATACAAAACTTTGCACTAACTTAAATCTCTGTGCGATATTCCACTGTTATCAAAAGTCATAAAAAGTCTTAGGCCCCCACCTTTGCCCCAGTGGATGGGAGTTATGGTGGGCAGCCAGCATCTTCCCTGAGACCAGCCCGCACCCCCAGCCTCAGAACTAGAGTGAGACCAGATGAATCCTTCCCCATGACCGGAGTCTGAAAACAGGCAGGTCAGGCACAAGCATTCTAGCCAAAACTAAAACCTTAGAACAGATAAGGCATGGCAGTAAATAATATAGAGTTGGCAGTTTGAATAATACTGGGAAAGCCATTTCCCAAAGACTTGGAATAATCCAGATAGAGCTAGTTGACAGGGACCCGGATAAACGCAGGTCAAGCAAAGCCAGTGGATAAGCAGGCCTGAATGGCCTAGCAAGGTCCCAAACCATTTTACATGCAGATAATGCAGGCAAGACCCAAGCTGAAGCAAGCTAGCTGAATATATCTGATGAATATTATTGCCTGTTAGCTTACCATATTTGGTTCTCAGCTAACCACGCTTTTGCACCTATGCAGTTTCACAGCTAAGGAAATAGCACTGTCTGGGATTTTTTTTTTTACTGTGTAATTCAACCCCCATCCCACAAAGACCGTATTGGGTTTCCTCTCTGTAAGTTCACAGCAGACCTTGATTTAATGCCCATACAATTAATGCAGGCGGTGAATGACAAGAGAGGAGCTCCAAGCATCTTCATTTTTATGGAAACAGGGGCATCACCCACCCACTTTAATAACCTTCAGTAGCAGTTAACGAAAGTAGTGAGTGAGTGTGTGTGTGTGTGTGTGTGTGTTTGTAGTATAGGGCATCATCTGATTTTTCTTATAAGAATATTTAAGAGCATAATGGCTTAATGACAATTCTAGCAGACATCTGTGTTAATGTACGGGGCTGGGATAACCCAGGGCCCCCATTATTATTATGTGGAAGCTTATAGGAGAAGCAGCAAGGGTGAGGATATTAAGATCTGCAAAAGACTGCAAGGATATATTGAAACTTGCAGCTTCAGCTCATGCATTGATGAAACAGTTTGCTGTATTGCCTGCAAAAGGATTGGTGCAGTTAAAGAGAGAGTAGCTAAGGCAGACACAAGATTGTTAAGTGGGGTTCCACTGTTAAACATAACATGACCCATTGATCATTAGAGCTGAGTGAGAGTAGTTAACAGTGCAAGAGAACTGCACCCCCCACTTAACCGTGCTGTCACCACTTGCTCTTTGGAGGTGGGTGATACCAGTTAACTGGAATCTCATCCAGATGTCATTAAGACTCACCAGCATTGTCTCATTAAATTTCTTCAGAGCCCTGACCTACAAATTCTTCCCAGTATTCTGTCACTGCCATAGGTTCTAGTATATCATGCCAGTCTCTTACCACTGCTATCAAGTGAGTACCCTCTGACTTTTTGTATCTTCCCTAGTCTCCCTATCTGCCCTGGCCCCTGTCTTCCCTAGTCCATCCTCACCTTCATGTCCAGGACTCCTTCTATACCCTCCATCCTTGATCCCGGTCCAACTCTCTCCCTTGCTCTTTCATTCTCTCACAACTTCTTGCACTTATCCCTTGCCCCCTCAGTCAGACTCCGTCCTAATCAGAAGTAGTTATGTATTTCTTCTAACCCCCTTCCTTCCTTCCTGAACTCTCAGTCATCTTGGGAAGCTGACAGCAATCTTTTAAGTTTTTACAGATAATATTTTTGTTTGTCCCTCTTAATATGAATTGGTTCCTGTTTGCTTCACTAAAGTTTTTCTTTTCACTGACCCTGTATGTATTTCCTACCAATTATTGTTTCCTTATGGTATGTCACCACTGCTTACCCGGGCACCAGATTTCAATCTGTTTTATTATTGTTTTTACTGACCATATATGCACTTTTTTTCTACCAATTATTGTACCTGCATGCTATGTCATCACTCTTATTGTACACTGTTGTTTAACATTGTTCTTACAGGACCTCCTTGAAAATGAGCCTGCTCAATGAAGTCTTCCTGCCAATAAACATAACTTAAACTTAACTAACTTAACTATGCAGGTAAGAGAAAGCAAAAATCTCAGCACTCACTCCAATGACAGCACAAATGTTTCTTCAAGAAGGTTCAAACATTTAGTGTGGTAAAGTAGCCCAGAAAAATGCCCTATATCCCCAGTGCTTCAGCCCAACACAAGACCTTCCTCGGGGGGTGGGCCTGTACAGGTAAGCAGCACCCCCCAGCCTGTGCTAACAAGTGACAGCAAACAGAAAGGTGTTCATTAAAACCACAGCTCCCTCCTTCCATGCTAATGAGTGACAGTGAACAGAATTGCGTTTATTAAAACCGCAGCTCAGAGGTTAACGACAGTATGCAAGGGACTGGTCATTGACTCACTTTACACAATGAAAAATATATTTATATATGCAGTAGGAGTTAGGTTGAAATCCTGAACACATAAAATTGGAGCACTGATAACACTAAAAACAAAGTCGGAAAAGAGATACATTGGATAGGCAGATAAGGCAAGTGAAAGAGGTATAAAGAGATGTATATTTTTATTTCCTTTTCTTTATAACAATGGCTAGTTCTTTGTTTTAGTCTTGCTATGTCTAAGAAACTTGCAAGAAATGTGTCCATAATCCAATAAACTCTAACAGCTAATCAATGCAAATACAACTTTTCTATGAAGCTGTACGAATCTTTTTTTGTCATTTTTGGTTTTATTTTTTTATACTGTCCTCAATGAGTTATTGAGCTACGTCTCTGTAATTGATTGATCTTTTCCTGATGTCTAGTGGCACTCCCCCCCAATCGCCTGGGTTTGAGTTACCATTTTTACTAACTCCCTGCCCCACCCCCAAAGAAAAAAGAAAATGAAGACAATATATACTCAAGTCACATTTGATAAGTCCGCTTAAGCAGTTACACTGGGCTCTGCTTTCATATTTCATTATCGGTGTGTTTTGTATCTTTGTAAGCAAAAGTATGCACCATAAAATCACATGATATATGGAGAAGGGGTTGGTCACTTTTATGAGGATACTGCAGCCTTTTAGTGGCAAGGGGTCAATTAAAAGCAAGTGTTAACTTTTACCTCCCATTGCTCTGGGTCCATACTGAAACAGGTGCCTTTCCATCGCTTAGTTTTGCAGTGTGGTGAGAGACTGGGGGGGCATTCTGGTAATTGTGGCTGTCTGGGGCTTTTTGTTGTTGTGTAAAGTGAGTTAATGACCAGTCCTTTGCACATCATCAACTTCCAAGTTGCAGTTTTAATGAACACAGATCTGTTCACTGTCACTCATTAGCATAGGTGGGGGGGGAGCTGCAGTTTTAATAAACACACTTCTGTTTGCTGTCACTCATTAGCACAAGTGGAGGGGGAAGCTTACCTGCATAGTTAACTAGTCTCATCCACCTTTAAAGAACAAGTGGTGACAGCATGGTTGAGGGGTGGGGAGGGATAGCAGCCCTATTCATCCATTCTGAAACTGATATGAGTTATAAATCACAAAAAAATATGCTTATAAGTAGACACAATCTTTTCAAAATACTGTACAACAATAAAAATAAACTGGCCAGTTCAAAAAAATTAACTACACATATTTCCAAATCAAGACGGCTCTTGCTATTTTGAGTTCAGCATTTTGAGCTAATTAAACAAATCTATTCAGTTAGAATCAGTCATGTAATATGCCAAATAATAATAATAGTATGTCTTTGTTGTGTGTGCTGCTTCATGTTCACAGTATAACTGCAACTGGCAAGCTCCCTTGTACTCTAGAGCTACAGATACATGTCTCTTGAGGCTGTATACTGGCCTGTGTAAACTGTTTAAAACCAGTCTGGTTCGAATCATGCAAACCTTCTACCTGCTCCACTTATACCTTGATTCACTTTTTTTCTAATTTGCCTACTGTACTGTAACTGCACATATTCTTCCAACAGCTTGAATGTTTCTTAGTACCTTTCATGTTGGCAGGCTATTCTTACTTTATTTTACTGTGCCTCTTGTACTGTATTTGTAAAGAACTGTGTAATATTGTGTTCTAGGTGCCTGTAGGTTTACGGAAATTATAAGCAGACAACTGAGAAATTCAAGAAGAGACATTATTGGGAATGCAAAGTCCATCCTTACCCTATTCACACTACCTCCAATGCATTTCAAATATCCTGCAAATCTGCTTATGGTGACATCACCGGGGATTATTCAGAAACACATTCTCATGCTCACACGTAACAGGGCTTGTGGTGTATTTCAAATTACTAACATGCTGCTATTTTTGCTCAAAGATCCATCATGATTGGTCACACACACACACACACACACACACATATATATACACATCTCAATGAAAGTCTATACAAGTACTGCATTTTATCATAAAGGCAAAGCTGAAAAGCTTATCAGACTCATCAAAGAAGAATATTTTATTTGGGATGGAAATATTTGTATACAAACAGGAGGCATACAGCAAGTAATAAATATGTGTTTACTGTGAATGAACAAATGTTTTTTTGTAGATTTCTTAAAAAACAAATTATCAAAATCCTCATCGAGAAAAGTCAGATTATATTGACTAGGACAAGTGACAATAGAAACATCACATACAAAACGATATATATTGTTAGACATGTCTGAATATGTATTTACTCAGACTGAGGCCTACACCTAAATTGCTACAAACATCAATCATTTCCTAAACCAGAAGTTCTCAGTTCAGTTCAACTTTCAGTTGCTCCAAGCTACTTATGGGAGTTATGAATTTCACTGATAAAACAGGCAGATATGCACGGCACCCACAGCAGATATACACTCAGCTGTTTGAATTAGAAGATGACTGGAGGGACTATCCTATGATTGTGACCACATTAATGATAATACAAACACATAATGAAATACAAAATACAGCAACTTGTTTTTATTTTTGTTGTTTTAAGCTGAGGTGAGGTGCAAGTGAGGTTCTAATCAGAGAAAGGTGGCCAGGCATAGAGAGCTGTGTCAGTCTCCCACTGTGAGGCCAATTCAGTCAGAATTATGTGCCACTGCCACAGTAGGGGTAGAGGCAGATATGGTTGCGTAATGCCTGCAGTGGGTGGAGGGATTAGATGACTAGTGGTGAGGTGACTGACTATGAGTTGCAAGTGCAGTTCTACTGTACCACTGTAGAAGTTTATGTGATTTCATGTCGGAAGAAATCAGTAACGTGACCACCAGAATTAAGCTGAATCAGGAGGCTCTCTGTCAAATGTTTATATTCTTTTGTAAATCCTGAAGTCACGTTCATGCAACAGAAGCTACAAAGCGTTGCAAAGCACTTATCTGTACCACTTTTGTTTCTTAGGTACCAAACAGCGAGGCCTGCAAACATCACAAATGAGATAAAGGAGGTTGTGACTAAGTAAATAGACAGATTATTGACAGTACACACATACACACACACTCTCTCACACTGAAAATAGTAAAAATGTGATTTTGACATTGCAGACTGCCTTTCACATCCGTCAGCTGCAATATGAGAAAGTAAGGTAAGTGTGGTTCAATGTGTTTCAATGGGGTTTTGAACTTCAGTGTATAACTTTGCCATTTTTGCATATTTTGACCCTGAATTTTCAACATGGCCTTTTTGGGACCCCACCTTATGACCCATGGTGGTAGAATTACACAAATCAAGCCCAAAAGGCAATTTCATGGTTGCTTGGAGAAATCACCTTTCAGGCAGGATCTGAAAACTTTCCACTGCCCTTGTTCATGAGGTGGAGTCATAAGAAGGCTATGTTGAAAATTTGGAGTCAAAATATGTAAAAATAACAAAGTCATGCACATACATTGACATTTTACTACGCTCACTCATAACTTTCATAATTTTAAATATTTTGACCCAAACTTTTCAACACAGCCATTTTTTACATCACCTCATGAACGTGACAGCTGTCATTTTTCAAATTCTGGCCAAAATGTGTTTTCGCACCTGTGGCGCGCAATGATATTTAGGTCCCGCACAATGACATTTTGGCAGGGATTTGAAAATACTCAGTATGGGGTTCATGAGGTGGGGTAACAACCAGGCTATGCTGACAATTTGGTTGCTGTTTTGGCAGAAATGCAAACGCAGGACCCAAAGCAACATACATGTTCATTTCTATGGAGAGCCTGCACTCCCCCAGGCAAATGAGGATCAGTTAAACGATTTCAAAAAGTAAATAAATTCTTTGCAAAAAAACATGTGTTAATGCAACAGTTAAGGTTCAGATTAAACTGACAAAAGTAGGGAAATTTGATTTGATGTTAGGGTTTCAAACCCTAACACCCCTGCCCCATCGCTGAAGAAAATGAGAGGTGAAGTCTTCCTTGGGGTTGTCAATCCTAACGCTCACCCCAGTGCAGTAACAAAAAAGTTGAGATGTGATGGAGACAGGTGTGTATGTTTTATGGGTGTATAGAATGGGTTAAGCATTAATGTTGACAACCCCAAGGAAGACTCCACCCATTTGCTTCAGGGGTGAGATGGGGCGTTAGGGTTTGAAACCCTAACATCAGATTTCCCTACTTTTGTTGGCTTAATCTGAACCCTAACTGTTGCATGAACACAGTTTTTTGCAAAGTATACATATACATATATCAGGGTTTTAAATAATTGATCAGCAGTTTTTTTCTTAGGACAATACTAACTGTACAGAAAGTATTTATATAGGTTTTCTAGAAGTGTTATGTTAGTTAAACACAGTGAGGCAAGTGCAATGCAGTTTTCACAATGTTTTAGAACTTTTATGAGCAAAACGCTAATTAATTTTTAGAGTTAAATAAAACCCTGATTTATATATATATATATATATATATATGCACAGTCCTGCCCCTATGGTTAGGGTTGAGTAGCCTGTTTAATGTTAAACCTCAAATTTTGCACTTTAATAACTTTGCAACTGATCAATGGATTTACACAAAATGTGGCATGCGCTGTCCTGTGGGATAGATCTCTTGATGTAGCAATTTTTGTTCCAGTTGAATGTCTGGATTCTGAGATCCGGATAGTACAAAAACCTTAAAAGTCGCAATTGTTTCATTTTTTTCGACACTCAAATGCCAAAAAAAAACTTCCAACTGTTTGCAAATGCAAAGCTATGGGCTCAGTGAGTTAAAGAGAAGTAGTAGTAAATCTTGGAAACCACTTTCAAACAAGTACAGTAACTGTAAATGAAGCCAAAAGTTAAGTCACACATTTCAGAGTCACAAGCACTTTTTTACACATTCCCAGTCATGTTTATCACAAAACATATATCTGTACAAACAGAACTTGACAAGGTCTGACTGAAGATATCATATTTATCTTCATTCGAGGCCATTGTTATTGAGACATCTCACTCAAGGCTTCACCACAAATGATATATCATATCATTAGCCTCTCATGAAGATAAAAATGATACCTTTAGTCAGGCCATGTCATATCATATCCCCTATAGATATATTATATGCACACCGTCATGCCGTTATAGTTAGGTTTGAATAGCCTGTTAAATGTTAAACCTCAAAATGTGCACTTTAATAACTTTGCAACAGTTCAATGGATTTGCATAAAATCTAGTATACACTATCCTGTGGGGTAGATCTCTTGATATGGCAATTTTCGTTCCAGTTGGAAGTGCAGAGTCTGAGATCTGGATAGTGTAAAAAAGCTAAAAGTCATCACTTTTTGCAGTTTTTTTCTTATTGCCTTGTGCCCAGATGGCGTGGAATTCTGGTGTGAATTTTTTATGGTAGAAATAACTTGGGTATCGGAATTGCTATGCTTTGTTTGGTGAAAAAATATTAATCTGTTGCAAAGTTACTTAGTTTTTAAGTTCCCATTATTTCCTATGGGAAAATCATTCTCCAGGATAGAGGTAAAAAGTTCGACAAAGGATTTGGCCTCACAACAAAGGATCCTTTTGTGGGAGGGGCCAATTCTTTTTCATGAGAAAATTCCTTTTTCATGAGCCACTTCTTGTTTTTCCCCCCAGAAACTACAAAGCATGGAAAACTCATAAAAATGTTGCCATTTTAAAAATCAAACACCGGAATCTAGGTAAATGGGTACCATTTAGCTAGATTATGATGTTTGTTTTCACAATTAGAGCCAGAAATACTTTGTTTGGACATCCAAAATCCCCAGGTGCCCAGTTTAACGAGAGAAGTGCTTCCACCACGTTCTCTGTATGAGACAGCAGGACTTTCTGGACTTCTGCAGCCACAGCTGAACTTGTGCTGCTGGCTGCAGTGTCAACTGTGAGCCCCCTTGGCCCGGTGTTTAGTGTCACCCTTCAACTCCCCCCAATCACTGTGCTCTTTAATAAAAATAAATATAGTCCCCTGTATTTAGTGGCACCCCCCACCCTCCGATCGCCATCCTGTAAATTTTTTGTTTAGTCCCTAGTGTCTAGTGGCACCACCCCCACCCTCTGCCCAGTTTAATTTTGTTTGTTTTTTAATTTATCTATATATAATCTGACACTGGGATGCCCATCCTCAGTGTCAGATGCCCTCCCCCCCGCAGCCCCTTGTTTTATTAATTGTAGCTGACATCAAGGGGCCCAATCCCCGTGTCAGCATTTAGAACCTCTCCCAGAAGTGTGGGATACTGAGAAGCCCACACCCAGTGTCCTGAGATGTTTTTTTAATTTTATTGGTACTTGCAATAGAAAACTGTCCTGCAACATCTTTTTTTCTACCTGAAACAAAGAAAACAGTCCCTCATCATCGTCGCTGACCCCTCCCCCATCCTGATCCTCCCACTGAGCACCCACCTCCCTACAACCCTCCCTTACCCTATATTTGCCACCGGAGGTCATAGGGTGTCATCTTCTGTGGACTGAGATACATCTGCACTCTTCAAAGCCAAACTGTGAACTGCGGAATAAAGGTAAGTGCCGTATAATGTATTTCAATAGAGTTTTGAACTTATGTTCATAATTTTCCCATTTTTTGGAATTTTTTTACCAAATTTTCAACATGGCCTTTTTGGGACCTCACGTCATGAACACTAGTACTGACATTTCATTAACTGGGCCCAGAAGGTGATTTTGCCGTCACTGCCCGAAATCACCTTTCAGGTCTGAATAATGAAATTTCATCACCAGTGTTCATGAGGTGGGGTCCCAAAAAAGGCCGTGTTAAAAATTTTGTGAAAAAATTCCTAAAATTGGATGAGTTCTGTGCATTCATTGAAATTTTTCTACAGATGCATATAACTTTTATAATTCTTAATATTTTGACTCCAAATTTTCAACATAGCCATTTTTTCACACCACCTCATGAACAGTACAGCTGTCATTTTTCATATCTTGTCCAAAACATGTTTTTACACCTGTGGCATGGAATGGCTTTTTGGCATGCATTTTAAACTTTAAACCTATGGGGTTTATGGGGCGGGGTCATAAGAAGACTATGTTGAAAATGTGGGGTTAAAAAAAGAAAAATGCGGAAGTTATAACCACTTGTAGCAATTTTGCTACGCATGCTCGTAACCTGAGAAATTTTAAATATTTTGACCTCAGATTTTCCACATAGCCTTCTTATTATCCCACCTCATGTATGTCGCAGCTGTCATTTTTCAAATACTGCCTAAATTGTGTTTTCACACCTGTGGCGCAGAATGGTGTTGCAGTTGCGCTCAATTACATTTTGGTGGGGATTCAAAAGTTTTCTGTACCAGGTACATGAGGTGGGGAAATAAGGTAGCTATGCTGACAGTTTGGTCACTGTTATGCTATAAATAGAAGCGCATGGCACAGAGGGCCCTCTGCTTCCACAGTTACATATACAAACAGATAAGCCCCCCAGGATGAAGCGCAGTGCTGCAGAATTCTGCAGTAGAGTTACTGTAGTAAACAATGCAATTTCAATGGGAGTTAATCCCTTTTGTCATGCAGTAAACCTGTGACACTACACATCATCCTGGAGGGCTTATCAGTGTATAGTGTATATATATATATATATATATATACACACACACACACACACACACACATATATATATATATATATATATATATATATATATATATATACACAACACACACATATATATACATATATATATATAGAGAGAGAGGATACATGATGGGCAGTAGTGAGATATGGAAAATAATCTCACTCTTGCAGAGTGAGTATGAATATCTCATGAGTGTCAAAGGCACATGTGAGATATCCATACCTCACGATGCAGGAGTGAGATTACTTTCCATATCTCACTGCTGACCATCATGTGTTCGATTTATGCAATAGGGTAGGAGTGCAGGTTTATGGTTATTAAGTTGAGAGACTGCTGAAATTGATTGTAAAGGACAGTGTTATTTTGTTTCTTTGTGTACCTGCGCTGTTATTAGGCTCTGTTGTGAATGGGGACTGTGTTTTTTATGAATGGAACTGGTTTGTGTTATGTGATTGGCTGATATTGTGTGGTTGTGGATTTTAATTGGTTGTGCTTGTGGAACAAATCTGTAAGATAGGTGCTTAATTAAGTAATATGATTGGTTAGTTGGTATGACAGTTACTGTTAAGTGTGTGTTGATTGGCTGTGGATCTGTAGAGGGCATAGCATTTTGCTGGTTGTGTGTTTTATAGTGTTATTTTTTTTTTTGAATGTTCAGTTTTATTTATATTTATTTTTTTCTGCTTCGTGGGACTTTAGTTTTTATAACATTGTGCTTTAGTAACTGTATGGCATTTACTGCAACAGACTGCATGGATTACTGCATCCAATTCTTCAAATATCTGCTGCTTCTCAGGTATTTCTTCTTCAGTTGCTATTGCAGTCTGAGGCAATCCACTTTGTTTTGTTCCAGGGATGTGTTCTTTCTATTTGTACTGCCGTAGATTCGCGATGTAATGCTGTCTGTTGCAGCTCAGCTTGTACCATTTACTGACCGTGCAGTTTGTGTGTTTTTTACCTATGATTTTATTGTAAACAGCTGTAGGATTACTAGCACGAGTATGTGGAGGATTTTAACTACAAATAAGATCTTTTTACAGGTGAATGTAGTCTTTGTTAATGCTGCCTATAACGTACTGCCTGCAATTGTTTTTCTCATGAGGCTCCAGTGAGAATATCAGTTTGTGATGTAGCAACTATGTATGTAAATCTAAATAATCTCACAGTTGCTATGTCACTGACATTTATCTCACTGCAGTGAGAATGTGTCTTTTTATTTATAACGTTTATCAACCACCCCAATGTATAAATATATTTATGCAATAAGGATGGAGATAGAGTGTGATAAACCCATTTATCTGAATAGCTGTGTTCATAAATTTCATTTATGTATACAGTGCTTATGTCATTAGCCGTTTATCCTCACAGTGCTTATGTCATCAGCCATTTATCTATACAGTGCTTATGTCATTTAGAATGTTCAGCCTCAGTAGCAGTATTAACCATATTCAAATGCGAATAACTTTAAAACGAAAAAATGATAGCATGGCACTGTGAGCATGAAAGTTGTTCAGCATGGAAATATCTACAAAATGAGTGGTGTTTTATTTATTGATACCTTTTAGATTTTTGGATAATTAACAAAAACACAGCAAAAAATTCTTTTTTTTTTCATTTTGTCTGCAAACAAATATAAATAACTTTAAAATGAAAAATGATAGCATGGTACTGTGAACACAAAATTTATTCAGCACAGAAATATCTACAAAATAAGTGGTGTTTCATTTACAGATTTTTTTAGTTTTTACAGAATTAGTGAAAAACAGCAGAAAATTCCATATTGTGCACTTTTACGTCAAACAAATGCAAATAACTTAAAACCAAAAAATGATAGTATGGTCCTTTGAGCACAAAAGTTGTTCAGCCTAAAAATATCTACAAAATGAGAGCTATTTCAGATTCCTTTTAGAATTTCTATAATCAGTAAAAAATGGCAGAAAATTCAATTTTTATTCACTTTTTTTTGACTAACTCATGCCCCCTACAAAAGCAAAAACAAAAGAATTGCATAAATGGAATATGCAATGGAAAACACGTGTAATAAATGATTTATCTGCACTCGAGCAGTTTGACTTCGGACACCTCACTCGTGGCTTACGACACTCGTGAGGTTACCCAAGGTCAAACTGCTCTTGTGCAGATAAATCATTTATTGCACTTGCTTCCATTGCATATCATATATATAGTATATATATATATATATATATATATGTATATATATATCTATCTATATATATATATATATATATATACAAAATCACACATGCCCTCACAATGCAAAGCATCATGGCTGCATATGCAAATCACCACAGAATGTTATGCTGGTCCAACTTTAAGCAAAATTGCATGGTGCCGAAAGGCCTCTCACACAGTTTGCAAAGGGTGCTAACAGAAGACATAGACATGTGTTTCGTCCTACCAGGACTCATCAGTATGCCTCGTCTGCTTGACACCCCAGTGGACTGGACCAGCTACCCTAAGACAGTGTGTCAAACAGAGGTTCTTGTTCTTTTAAATAGTTTTTTATTTTGATGGGTTCACCACAACATATCCAAGACACACTGTCTTAGAGTAGCTGGTCCAGTCCACTGGGGTGTCAAGCAGATGAGGCATACTGATGAGTCCTGGTAGGACAAAACATGTGTCTATGTCTTCTGTTAGCACCCTTTGCAAACTGTGTGAGAGGCCTTTCGGCACCATGCAATTTTGCTTAAAGTTGGACCAGCATAACATTCTGTGGTGATTTGCATATGCAGCCCATGATGCTTTGCATTGTGAGGGCATGTGTGATTTTGTATTTTCTGAAAACTTGGCTTCCCAGCCAAATGCCCTTTGGGGTAACCCTTGCCTCAGTGTTTGCACACAGAGGTTCTTGTTCTCATATATATATATATATATATATATATATATATATATATAGACAGCCAGAATGCAATGCAGAAATACTGCAGAATATCACAGAATGCTGCAGTTTACTGCAGGAGCCATTGTAACTCAATGGCAATTAAGCCCTTTTGTCATGCAGGATTTTATAACATTATTACTGCAAGTTATCACCTCATCATAGCTGACTCCAATATGCACTATATATATATATATATATATATTATACAATGGGGTGAGCGCAATATCAGTGTGATAAACTTGGTTATTTCCACTGCAGTGTGATAAATGGTAATGACATCACTCCCGTGATAATAAATACTGCTTATCCATACTGTGCTGATGTCACCACTCACTCACTAGCTACAGCCTGCATTCTAAAGTGAACTACTTCACAAATCTGTTTCTCACTGCTACTTGCAAGTAACTCAATTAACATTGCAAAGAACACTCACCTTTTTCCCTTAGTTTTTCAACAATTCACAACCCATTACTATGCTACTCTCAGATTCAAGAAAGACTGCATTCTAAATGACAGTACTGCACCACACAGTTTCTGTTTCTCACTTCTAGATGAAACTAACTCAGTTAGCATTGCCAAACATATTCACCTGTTTCCCATAGTGTTTCTAACACTCCCCGCCCATTCAGAAACACTCACACACACACTCAGAACACACACA
The DNA here is from genome assembly GCA_016271365.2 of Neoceratodus forsteri. Classification (NCBI taxonomy): domain Eukaryota; kingdom Metazoa; phylum Chordata; order Ceratodontiformes; family Ceratodontidae; genus Neoceratodus; species Neoceratodus forsteri. Next base: position 1,303,522,669 of record CM057456.1, read on the forward strand.
AACAGTGTTCTCAGGATAGCCTAGAGGTTAGAGTAATGAGCTTTGTACAACCTTGGTACATCCAGCACACCAGACCTGGGTCTGACTCTCACAACCTCTACTTCCACACTGTGTGACTCTGAACAAGTCACTTAACTGCTCAGTGCTCCCAAATCACCCTAAAAATTTACCCGTTACCAAACACTAAAATAAAAGAGCAAACAGTAAAACATAACTATATTTCTGAAGCTCTCACCCCCATTGCATAAATAGCACAGATCGTGTGCTATGGAAAATACAGGTTACTCACCTGTAACAGGAGTTCTAGGAATGGTATATGTTGTTCATCCACACTATCTGGCAGGTTCCTTGCCGCTTTAAATCCCGCCAGGAGGTCTTCAAACTGGCTCCTCCCACCCACCCCTGTGATAAAACTCTCTGCTCCACCCCATGATGCCAGATCTAGCCCACTGGGAGCCAAGTTCTGCGTCGAAGCCGAGGAGGTTTCAGGGGTCGTGGATGGTCACCATATACCATTCCTGTAAACTCCTGTTACAGATGAGTAACCCGTATTTCTAGGGACATGGATATGTTGTTTATCCACACTGTCTGGCAGACTCCTAGCAATTCTCTGGGAGGAGGGAGGCAAGGCACACACCCCCTACTTAGGGAATAAAGACTGGAGAACCGAGGCCCCAAAACCAGCATCCTGGCGTGACTCAAGGTCGATGTAGTAGTGGGTGATGAAGGTGTGTGCTGACTTCCAGGTAGCAGCCCTGCAGATTTCCTGGATAGGGACATCCCTGGAAGCAGCCACCAATGCAGTGGTATGGCGGGTAGAATGACCTCTTATCCTTCTGGGAGGCTCCATGCCCACCAACCTATAGCAGAGATCTATGCAGGAGGTGACCCACCTGCCTATCGTCTGCTTGGCTGCAGGTCTGCCAGGTGCGGCTTTAGCGTAGATGACAAACAGCTGGCGAACCTCTCCCCGAACTTCAGCCGTCCGCTCCTTGTAATAAGTGAGCGCTTTTCTAGGGTCCAAAGTATGGAGCCTATATTCGGCCTCCGAGGTGTGATTGGGGTAGAACACTGGCAGAGTCAACACTTGGTTAAGGTGAAACTCTGACACCACCTTCGGAAGGAATTTCAGGTGGGGGCGCAGGATAACCTTGTCCCTGTGGAAGACCAGATAAGGAGACTCGATGGAAAGCACCTGGAACTCTCCCATCCTTCTGGCTGACGTGTCTTCCACAACAGGTGAGAGATGTCACATCTGTGCATCGGTTCGAATGGCTTACCCATGAGCTTAGCTAATACCAGCAGTAGAACCCACGGAGGTGGAGGTTCTCGCACCGGAGGGGATATGTGATCAAGGCCTTTGAAAAAGTGCCCGATCACCTTCTCCTGCACCACCGACTGCTTCCCAGCCTGCGCCCGGTAAGCAGAGATGGCTGCCAGATGCACCTTAAGGGTCATCGACCAAAGCCCTAGCTGAGAAAGGGACCACTGGTAGTCCAAAATGCTTGCCAAGGAACAGGAGGAAGGGTCCAGGCCCTTGCCCTGACACCAAATGGAAAATCTCTTCCATTTGAAGGCATTGCATTTTCTGGTCGACTCCTTACAGGACGCCTCAATGATGCTGAGGACCTCATCGGAAAGACCCAAGGCCTGGAACTCTAGTCGCTCAGGAACCAGGCCGTCAGGTGCAGGGATTGAAGATTCAGATGGAATACCTTCCCCTGATTGACTGAGATCAGGTCCGGGTGGGCTGGAAGCCACCTCGGGAGCCTGGAGCTGAGACTGAGGAGATCTGGATACCAGAACTGGCAGGGCTAGTCTGGGGCTACCAGAATCACCTGCGCCTTGTCCCTACTTGCCTTGAGAAGCACCTTGTGGATCAAGGGAAATGGAGGAAAGGCGTAGAAGAGGCCCGGGGTCCACGGCCTCGAGAAGGCATCCCTCTGCAGCGAGCCCTGCTAAGGGGGGGCGGGCATGAAACAGTCTCAGCTTTGCATTCTCCCTGGAGGCAAACAGGTCCACCTGAGGCATGCCCCAGTGGGAGAAGAGATCTTGTACTACCTCCGGCAGGAGAGACCACTCATGAGACGCAGCCCCTATCCAGCTTAGGGCATCAGCCAGGGTGTTGGAAGCTCCTGACACATGAATGGCGAGGGGATCCGCCTCCAGGCTGCGCATGAGTGACCAAATGCAGAGAGCTTCCCTGCACAGAGGCATGGAGCGCGTCCCACCCTGGTGGTTTAGATAGTACATGGTTGTGGTATTGTCCGTCTGGACCTGAACCACTTGACCCCATAGAAATGGAGCGAAGGCAGTGAGGGCTAGATGAACCGCTCAAAGCTCCAGCAGGTTGATATGGCATTGGGACTCCCTAGGGGACCAGAGGCCATGTGCTCTGTGCTCCCCCAAATGGGCACTCCAACCCATCAGAGAGGCATCAGTCAATGGTGAGACCGAAAGCTCGGGGCGGATAAACGGGTTGCCCTTCTGCAGATGTGCTGGAACGGTCCACCACTGGAGAATGTTCCACATCCCCAGGGTCACTATCACTAGCTGATCCAGTGGATCCAAGTGCTGTGACCATTGGCTGGCCAGCCCCTATTGAAGGGGACGCATGTACCAGCGGGCCCAATGGACCACACTGGTGCAAGCCACCATGAGGCCCTGGAGGCACAGAAAGTCCCGGGCAGGGCGTGATTGCCCAACCTGAAATGATTGGGCAAAGGAGGAAAGAACCTCGGCCCTGTCCACCCGGGAGCCGTGCTCTGGCTCGTAGAGAGTCGAGCTCTGCCCTGATGAATTGTATCACCTGCTTTGGCACGAGTTCTGACTTGGCCTCATTGATGAGGAGGCCAACCTGAGAGCAAACAAGGAGGGCCAGATCTGTGGACCACTCCACCTCCGCTCTGGAGGGGGGCTGCAATCAGCCAGTCGTCCAGGTAGGGGTACACCTGGACCCTTCAGCACCGCAGGAATGCTGTCACCACTGCCATACATTTGGTGAAGACCCTGGGAGCTAGGGAAAGGCCAAAGAGCATGGCCTGCAACTCATTAAGGGATCCCTCCACTCTGAAGCGGAGGAATCTCTGGTGGGACGGACGGATTGGGACGTGAAAGAACGTGTCCTGAAGGTCCAGAGAACAGAACCACATGCCTCGTTCCAAGGATGGGATTATCTGAGCCAGACTGACCACCCTGAAGGTCCGAGACCTTAGGAACCTGTTCAGGTCGTGCAGGTCGAGAATGGGGTGCCAGCCTCCCATCCGTTTTGGGACCATGAAGTACCTGGACACAAACCCGGGTCCGGAGGAGGATCCGCCACCTTCCTGATCACCTCTTTTTCGAGGAGCAGGGCAATATCGGCTCTGCGAGCTGACAGAGAGGCTGCAGACTCCATAGCCCCCCTCGGGGCAATGGCTCAGAAGGGCAGGGCCTGCTCAAACTCCAGGGACAAGCCCTTTCCTACCACCTCCAACACCAAGCGGTCCATGGTGATAGCGGACCAGGCAGAAAGGAAGTGGCAGAGCCGTCCCCCCATGGGGGGATCCTGGGGGGAGTGACGAGGCTGGGGACGACACCCCTCAGCCCGTCACTGGGCAGGCTTAGAGGAGGGACCGGCCGAGGGACCGCCTGGGCCTATACCTCCCTGCTTCCTGTTGGAGGAAGCCGCGGGCTTGGGTTTGGGATGCCAAGCGTGAGCCTGCTGGCCCTGGTGCTGGTGCTGTTGGGCCGGATGTGCCGCAGGCGCAGAAGGACGAAAGAGCTTGTGCTGCTGCTGTCGGCAGCCTTTGTCCTTCTGGACGGAGGTGACTGAGTCCAGAGTGGCATTGGACTTTTCGATCCGTTGGCGGTGACCTTCCACTCCAGGGCCAAAGAGGTCGGTCCCCAGGAAGGGGACATCTGCCAGTTTTTGCTGGGTATCTGCCGTGAAGGTGGATATCCTCAGCCATGCTCTGCGGCACATGGCCACTGCGGCTGCAACCGACTGGCACAGGAGTCTCTGATGTCCAGAGCTATTTGGAGCTGCTGCTTAGCCACTGCCCTACCCTGGTCCCACACCTGCCGGACCATGGTCTGCAGGTCGGCCGGGAGATGAGGGATCACCTCATCCAGGGAGCCCATGCGGGCGTGGGAGAAGTGTGCCATCAGCACGTCCGAGCTGGCCTGGCGGAGGCCAAGGGAGGACGCAGCGTACACCTTGTGCCCGGTGTAGTCCAGCTTTTTGGACTCCTTGTTGGGGGGCTTGTCCACGTCCCTAGCATTCCCAGAATGCCAGAAAACGCTGTCGATGACCAACCCCTCGGCTGAGGGGTGCTCCGAAAAACCGGGCAAAGAGCCGGTAGGGACTGCATACTTCCTGGCTATCCTGGCCGAAGGCGCAGGAGAGGAAGTAGACCACTGCCAGAGCTCTAAGGCTGGGCCAACAATGGCTTCAGCCACCGGAAAGGCCTCCGTGGGTGAATCCCCTCAGTCCAGTGTCTCCATCAGGGGATACTTGGCCTGCATGGATATGGGCTCGAGCTGCATCCCGGTGGACTTCGAGATGAGCTGAAGCAAACCCATGAAGGACGATGGTCTTTCGTCCATTGACTGGCCCGCGGAGGACTCCAGGTTGATGGGCCTGGAGAACAGAGAGGAGTCGTCGTTGGACTCGGAGGAGTCCGCAAAGAGCTGCGTGGGGCCTGAGCCACTCTCCACCTGCCGAGGATGGTTGGGAGTGAGGGTGACCAACAACCTGTGGGGCAGACCCTGACCCGACTGAGAGTCTTTGGTCGGCGCCCCCCATTTTGGTTGAGAAGGTGGAGGTCCCACCACAATTGGTGGGGCAGCTGGTTTTGGCCGAACATCCGGCCCAGGCTTGGGTGCCTCGACTACAGCAAGGGGTTGTTTCAGCCACTCAGGTGACAGCCACTTGATGGTTGGGGAAGGTGACGGCGTCGGCTTGTTCCCAGACAGAAGTAACTGCTGCCACATCAGGTCCTCAGAGTGTTGACACAACTTGCGCCTAAGCCTCTCCTCTTCTGAGGAGGAAGATGAGGATGAGCGGTGGCACCGCTTACCTCGGTGCCGAGACTTAGACCGCTGATGTTGGCGGGATTGGCTGGACCGAGACAATGTCCAAGACCAAGATCCTCGGTGTTTCCGAGGATGGGTCTGGGAAGGGGCGGGGGACACCTGCTCTTCCCTTGGCTCAGAAGCCTTAACCAGGGACTGCAGCACCGGGGGCGCAGGCAGGTCCTCGGTCTCCATCAGGGGAACCAGTGAAGAAGGCTTGTCAGCCTCACCAGTCGACAGCCTGTCCGATGGGTCGAGAAAAATCTCGACCACGTTGACGAGTGTCTCGGTCGGCTGACCATGAAGCCAGCGGCCTTAGCCGCAACCTTGACCGAAGTCGACAGTTGGCTGTCAGGGGAAGGAGACCTCTCCCTCTCCCACGAATGCCGACAATGGGACTTACCCTTTGAAACTCGATGGCCCCTCTCCTTTCGTGGAAAGGGATTCGCAAAGCTCCTTGAAAGAAGCTGAATATGAGGTACCCAGTGAGAGCGGGATAAATGCAGTGACCGAGGAAGAGGATGATGCAGCCTGGGCCGCCTCCTCCTCGAGGCCGATCATCTGCTCGAGTTGCTCAGCTGAGCCAGCTGCCTCGGTAACCGCCCAATGGGCCTCCTTCGACTTAACTGGCGGGTAGCACTTCTCTGGGCGCCCAAGCTGTAACCGGGCAGCTCAGTCCTCCAGGACATTAACCCAGCAGGCGGCATGACTCGCGGGCTGGATCGTGTTCTAGAGCCAAGGCAGTGAGCGCACATGGAGTGCGGGTCTGTCCATGACATCTTCTGCCCACAACGGCACCGCTGAAATCCGGGAGTCGATTTGTCCATCGCAGCCGCGAGGGAGAAAGATGACCGAAGTCTTGAAAATTTTAAAATGAGTTTCGGGCGTAATCAAGAATTAGGATCCAGTCTATCACGCAGCGTTATGAGGGAACCTGAGCTTCCAAGCGGTAAGGAAGATCAGGTGTCATGGGGCGGAGCTGAGTGTTTTACCACCCGGGTGGGTGGGAGGAGCCAGTTTGAAGACCTTCCGGCAAGATTTAAAGCGGCAAGGAACCTGCCAGACAGTGTGGATTAACAACATATCCATGTCCCTAGAAATGTTCTTACTCCTGCAGAGTGAGCTCTGGATAATCTCACTCATGCCTTTGGCACTCTTGAGATATCCAGAGCTCACTTTGCAGGAGTGAGAATATTTTCCATATCACACTCTTGCCCATCATGTATCCCCTATATATCGCATCTACAGAGGGATGGGAGTGCGGGATCTCCCACAGTAAAATAAGAATACTATTACAGTACAACCAATCCAGAGGTTTGGATAATGGGGGGGTCGGATAATCGAGGTTATACTGTATACTACCTCAAAACGTAAGGAAATGAGTTGCAAAAAACTTTGTTAATGCTCCAGTTAGGGTCAAAGTGACAAAACCTGGGAAATTAGGTGTTAGAGTTTCCAACCCCAACACCGCATCCTCCCAAACCAGGCAGAAGAGCAGGTGTGGGGTGCGCCTTGCATTTCTCGAGCCTAACGCTCACTCCATTCTCATAAAATCTACAGATCTGACCTTATTTACAGATGGAATGGGGTGAGTGTTAGGTCTGAGAAGCCCAAGGCATACCTCAACCTAGCTCTCCTGCCTGGTGTGGGAGGGTGGGGTGTTAGGGTTGGATACCCTAATGCCTCATTTCCCAACTTTTGTTGCTTTGACCCCACCTGGAACATTAACAACATTTTTTGCAAGATAGATAGACAGACAGACACAGACAGACAGACAGACAGATAGAAAGAAGACAAGTTAATGATTTTTGGCACAATAGGAATTGCTCAGAGTATGATTTTAGTGTCAAGGCCTAAGATGGTGAATCAGTTGAGCAAGTCAAAGACTGCAGAATCCTTGGCATTATCCTGGACAGCACTCGATTCTATGGCCAGCATGTTGACTTCCTTGTAAAAATGGCACACTAGCGATTTTTTTTTTTGGCTTTATCCAAGTCTAGTACCCCGAGCCAGAAAACATCTAGCAAATAGTCTACTGCTGTCCCTCTTGGACTATGGTGTCTTACATAATTTATTGGGAACCTTTATTATTAACTGAAATCAAGCAGATTACATAGAGGATAATACATGATGTACTGGTGATAACCATTTGTAATCACCTTGAGTGGTTGTCAGGGCATCAGTAAACCTCAAGACCACAATTCAAGAGGTTTACCATTACCCTAGCAACCATGAGAGGTGATTACACAATGGTTATCACCTGTACATCAGGCATTGTCATTTATAGTGTATGGGACTCGACATGAGAAGTTACAACCCCCAACCCCCCCCAAACGCAAGTAATTTAGCTTTACTTATGGCCACATGATTGTGTAGGAAAACAATTTATTAGGATACACAGACTGAAATAACACCAGAGTTAAAATATCTATCAGACATAGCGATCACTAGACTCAGTAACAGTAAACTGTGACAATTGGAATGTTATTTGAATACTGTACTGAGACTAACAATCGCATTCTGGGTGTGTAGAATACTAAATAACCTTGGCATTCTGTTTTGTAATCCCACTGCTATGACATAGATGATATAGAGGATAATGTATGGTCCTCTATCCATAACAAGTTTGTAAACTCACAATAGTAAATGGAGTCCACTCAGAAGAAAGGAGGGTTACTAGCGGGGTACCGCAGGGTTCAGTATTAGGACCAGTCCTCTTCAATGTCTTTATAAGCGACATTGCAGAAGGACTGGAAGGAAAAGTATGTCTCTTTGCAGATGACACTAAGATCTGCAACAGAGTTGATGCACAGGGTGGGGTGGAAAGGATGAGAAGGGACTTTGCAAGGTTAGAGGAATGGTCAAATGTATGGCAGCTTAGATTCAATGCTAAGAAGTGCAAGGTAATGCACCTGGGAAACAAAAACCAGGGAAGAGTACACAATGGGGTGAGATACTAACAACAACAAAATGGAAAGGGACGGGGTAGTCATATCAGATGACCTAAAGGTGGGCAAGCAATGTGAGAAGGCAGCAAGGAGGGCTGGGGGATACTGGGATGCACAGGAAGAGGCATCACCAGTAGAAAACAGGAAGTTGTTATCCCTCTGTACAGACAGCTGGTGAGACCCCATCTGGAGTACTGTGTGCAGTTCTGGAGACCCAATCTCCATAAAGACACAGACAGGATGGAAGCTGTCAGAGGGAGGCAACTAAAATGCTGCAGGGTCTGCACGGAGGACATATGAAGAGAGACTTAAGGAGCTTAATATGTATAGCCTCGAGGAAAGGAGGAGAGGGGGACATGATAGAAACTTTCAAGTACCTCAAGGGAATCAACAAAGTCCAAGAGGTAGCATCTTTCAAAAAAGAGGTGTGCAAGAACAAGAGGGCACAATTTGAAGAAGAGGGGGGCGCTCAGAGGTAATTTAAGGTATTTTTTTCACAGAGGGTTGTGGATGCATGGAATGGCCTTCGAGAGGTTGTGAGTCAAAATCAGTGGTGGAATTCAAGCATGCATGGGATAGTCATAAGGCAATTCTGGGGGTGGGGTAGAAAAGTAGGCTGCTGGTTAACTAGGATCTGCAGCTTATCCAGTAGGTAGGGAAATGGGCAGACTGGGTGGGCCAAGCGGTCCTTATCTGCCATCAAATTCTATGTTTCTATGTTTCTATGTAACTCTTCGAGAGGTCGTCATGGCGGCGTTTGGAACCTCAAGAGCAAAGCTCGAGAGGTTTAGTCGCCATGACGACCTCGAGAAGAGTTGTCAAACTTGTTACGGATAGAGGACCTATACATTGTCTTTTATAGTGTATGGTCACCTATCTAATGTATTTCAAGTTTGAAATCTCGTTACATGTGCAGTTACCCTTAGGCATTAGACAGAAACAATCAGTCAGTACAGTTGATTAATGAAATGTTTACTTATGTTTAGTGTGAACAGCGAGAATTGACATCGCTAGTGACAAATTGAAAAAAAAAAACAACAATACAGTATTTTTACTGTTTTTTTTTACTTGGACATTTAATCTTTAAATTAGTCTATTGCGGTGCGGATGATCCGACGTGCTGCCATGACCTCTGGAGCTGAAGACGTGACCTGCAAGGAGACAAATGAGAGGGACAGTTGGAGTCAAAGTTCAAAGGAAGTGATTTTGTTAGGGCAGGGGTCACGGGAGTTCGTGTACTTACGTTACAGTTAGTTGGTGTCCTCATTACAGTTTTTCTGATGCCCGCCTGCGAGGGAATTAATAATTTTAATGTTTACAGCACCTTCTTGAAAAATACAGTTGTCGTCGAACAGCTTAAAGTTGGACAGGTTGGAGAGTGGGTTGGTGGTGCTGATTTTCACTCTCTTCTGGGACTGTGCTTCACTGCGAGCATTTTTGACAAGATTCTAAACTGTTATGCTGCAGTAGCTATGTACCTGGTGCAGCATAACAGCAAGCTACAGCAGCATAACAACATTTTAGCTGGTATGGATTTCCAGTCATAACAACGTTCTACCATACATTATAGAGGTTTATAAGGTTCTGACATCACAACAGTGGGATTAGAAGTTTGTAAACAGTTTACTGTCAGTGGGTAATAAGGGCTAAAAATGCATTATATAGCAGATAATGCCTGAGTAACAGTGGTCAACCACGATGTAATCACCTCAAGCAGTAGCTAGGACAACCAGGTGAATTTTGAGAGTGCAGCTCGAGAGGTTTACAGTTGTCATGGGAACCGCAAGAGGAGATTACATCCGTGGTTGACCTCTGTTACTCAGGCATTGTATTTTACAGTGTAAGGAAAAACTAGCCACTGTGGGGAAAAAAATACCATTTTTTTCAATGTGCGTTTGTTCTCCTGCTCGGCTATGAATGCCTCCTGGTTAGAATGGTGAGCAACTAAACTGCTAAAATTAGCCATTGTGATCTATACTGCAGTGGGTCTGTGACTGTCTGAATGGAATGTGTGTGTTTTGAATGAATATCCAAGCAGCATATAACGTTTCCTTTCCAAGAATTTTGACAGGTGGTGACATTCTATCCTGTAATCCCATCATTATGGCAGTTATTTATTTATTTATTTATTTATTTCAGTTTGGGATTAACACCTTTGAGTCAAGGATTCATTTTCGAAGGTTCCAAGTCAGTGTTACATAAAAAAAATTAAACAGTTACAATAATAAAAGGTATACAGAAGATGACATTAAGACATTTACACTGGCAGGTATAAACAGAAATTGAGATTAGTATACAACATTTACAGAGGCAGTATGATATGACTGAGACTAATGTACATCATAAAAGAGTGACAGCAGAGAGGAAGGGCTGATAAGAGAAGGTTGGCACGGCTAACCATTGGGGATCACTAAGTAGTGTGCCAACCTAGGATGGATAGGGGTGGGGTGGTCAGCAAAAAATGGTATTGTCAGAGGTAGGAAGCGGGGAAAGATGGGGTTGACAGCCATAAGTGGGCATCATCAGGTGACATGAGGGGGTGAAGGAGGGGGAAAGTGGGTGGAGAAAAGGTACGGTATGGGCGGATGAGGCCCTGACTCCATTAGTGTAGGCCAGTACAATCCATTTTTAAATTATTCTAGTTATTATTAAAATTATTATATTATTATAGACATAGTTAGGCAAGGTTTACAGCATACTGATGTCATAACGATGGGATTATCAGGTGTAAACTAATTGAAAACAGGGGTTAATAGACACTGTCCATACATTATAAGGTTATCACAATGGCTAATTTTAGCACTTTAGTTGTTCAACATTCAAATAAGGAGGCATTCATAGCCAAGCAGGAGAACAAACTCACATTGAAAAAAACTGTTTTTTTTCCCCCACAGTGGCTAGTTTTTCCATACACTATAAAATACAATTGCTGAGTAACAGAGGTCAACCACGGATGTAATCACCTATCGCGCTTGCCATGACAACTGTAAACCTCTCAAGATATACTAGGTTGTCCTGGCAACTGCTTGAGGTGATTACATCATGGTTAACCACTGTTACTCAGACATTATCCTCTATGTTACTTCGCTGCTAGGACAGGGGTTCTGTCCAGATACTAGTAGTGTACAATTCTATTTGTAGATTTGTTACAGCTCTGCCTATACACATCCACCAGTGTTTGTTATATAATAAGGCACTTGTTTTCATTTCACAACACAGTTACTTTTAAAACATATCTTTTTTTTCATGAAGTTATGCTGGGAAAGATGTCTTCCTCCATTACTGAACTCTTTCCTGAAATACTGCTGTGCCTGGGTTATGCCTCCTATCATCCCATGTATACCTCACACTGTATTCCTGGTCTATTATACTGTAATACTGCTATTTTGCACTACTATATAGATATAGGCACCCATCATATAAGCATGAGTGCCAGGAATGTGCTTTGTTGCTAATATATGCTAATGTTTATCATGCATGATTTATTATACCTCACTATAATACATTTATCTAGATTATGTTTGTCTTTCATATATATTCCATATATAATCTACCTAATCACTGATAAAATGACTCTGAGAGATCATCAGTGATTATTGTATACTTATTTTATTTATTTAGTTTTTGTTGACCGGGTAAGTGCACTAGACACATTCTGCCTATTTTCAGGCATGACCCGGGGGTGGGGCATACAGATGAATGCCAACTGACCTTGAACCAGATTCAGGCCCGGATTAAGAGGGGGGCAAATGGGGCAAATGCCCCAGCCCCCCCCACCATAATTACCCCCGACCCGGGCTACCGGCAAGTTTCGTTTTCAAAGTGGCTGCCGCTGCCTTAAATCCCTTGCTGCCGGTGGGCCCTGCTGTTCCTGTTTTTGCCAGCAAGTGTCGCCGCTGGCCGCTGCCTGAAGAATTGATCACTGCAATGGAATGGCCGGGGGGGGGGAATCACATGATATGCAGGCACTACAGAGAGAAGTCATGTGGTCGCTCATCGTCGTCTAGTCTGACCATCGTCTGACTGCGTCTGCGCATGTAAGTAAAGTTACTCCGAGTCCGTCCTACGCACCACGCAGAAGTTGGAGGAGATTAGAGCTGAGCAGACGTGGGTTGGGTATTGGGTTCACGATCGTTCGAGAGGTTCCCCTTCCCGCCCCCGGGCTAATCTTGCTTGCTACGGCGTATAGTAGTGCCTAAACTGCCTATAGTAGTGCGGTACAAGTACAACTAGTGAGGAGGAGAGAGAGGTGAACAGGACGGGAGACAAAAAAAAAAATATAGCGATCAGTCACACGAGGAGGTGGACTCGGAGGTACTTACTGACTTGTCTTGTCAGAGTAAGACTCAGTATTGAAAACTCGAGCCGGCCGGCCGGAGGCGAGCTGGGAGTCGGCGGGACGCGAGTCAAGCCTATTGCCTGCCTGGATAGGTCCTCCTGAGGCTCCTTCTCTCGTTTAATGATTTTTTTTTTTTTTTTATTGAATCGCCCTGCGGTCTCAACCTCCTCCTCCTCCTGCCTCATAAATCAGGGACAAAGCACAAAGGCCCAAAATCAGGGACACACTTAAAAGTTTTAAAATTGGTGGTGCTATCCAGTATCCACTCAGATTAATGCTGGCAGAATAAGGGACGCAGTGTATTATACATTTTCTGAAGAATATAAGAAGTCTGCAGCTTTATTGTTTTTTGACATAATTTTATTTCTTGCAATCATCACTGTTTAGTCAGGAAACACTGATTTTAGGAGGGACAGAGTAAAATTTTGAGGTGAAATCAGGGACATCCCTGAAAATCAGGGACACTTGGAGGCATGGACCACCATCCTGAATGAATTCTTACTCTGGGGGTGGGGGCGGGAGGGGGTATGAGCCCAGGTAGGTACCATAGAAAGAAGTGAGATGATCATGAACTGGTCTGCTACAGCCTGCATGTGATGTTTTTTCTTTTCATGTTAAATTATTTGGAAGTTCAAGTTGTGAATTAATTTCCTGACCTGCTAGTATGTCCTCCGAATACTTCCACACTCCGTCTCCGACCTCCTAGTTCCTTGACCACCTCTCCCTCTCTCGTTACTTCTCTGAGATGACGGTCCAGGTCGAGTGGACACTAGTACTCCTCTCTCTTGTCTGAGTGCCTCCCGCCTCCAGAGTCCCTAGTACTAACTCCCTGTTGCTGTTGCTCTTGATCCGACTCCGCTGCCAGAGGATCTGACGGCAGTTGAACAAAAAATAGTGGTGTGTGAATCAGCACCAGATGCAATGCCGGTAGGCAGGCAGCCAGATCCCTGCGCCCCCCCCCAGTCCCTCTCCTGCACAATCCTCTGGGCTCCTGGACAGACTTGTACTACTATTGAAAAGCCACTGTTGTCTCTGAGTCTGAGCATATACCTCATGTCTGAATGTGTGCTCTAGGGAGGAACTCAGGGACGGGGGGGTCATTCTCCAGAGCCTGAGCGGATGCAGCTGAGGATGGGGGAGAATTATTGGAACTCTGGGGTGGCTGCAACTCTGGAGGGATGAGGTGGGGGTGAAACTGTGGTCATGAAAAAAAAATAGAAGTCATCAGGCTTGAACGTTGAACCTAGGTCTGCAGGAGGGGAGCGGGCGCGGCGGGAGCCCATGCTGCCCATGAACAGCTCTTGCCTCTTCTACCTCTGACAGCATGGCCAAGCACCTCACACTCACATTCTTAAACAAGATGCCATCAGTGAAAAGAGCTACCTGGCTACATGTACAGTGCTCTAACATACCCACACTGTCATGCATAGTTAGCTGTTATCTCACCGAGCTATTATTATGACACCCTGTTAATGGTATACCATCATGTTATATACAAATTAAAAGCCTTTTAAATGCTTAAGAACTACTTACCTCTTAGTAACCTTAGGTACTCACTCACTGGCATCTAAAATAGTGCTCAGATTTGCTACTATACCACACAAAGAACTGAACACATTTTAAGTCTAACACACAAAAGTAGAGCACACACCAGTCTAAATATAAGTTAAACTTATTACCACATGCCAAAAACCTGCGCGTTTGGATGACCTTTGAAAGGATGTAATTTTTATCTGAAACGCGTCAGGTTTTTTGGCATGTGTATGTGTTAATAAAGTTGAACTTATATTTAGACTGGTGCCTAGCTATTAGAGGTGTGTGTGCTCTACTTTTTGGGTATTGTAGCACCACGTCCTCGTGCTTACTCCCAAGTTTGTTTTTGGACATTTCTAAGTCTCCTATGTACCTATAGTTTTACTAGATGGGGTCTCACCAACTGTCTGTACAGGGGGATAACAACTTCCTGTTTTCTGCTGGTGTTGCCTCAAATCCCAGTATCCCCCAAGCCCTCCCTACCGCCTTCTCACATTGCTTGCGCCATCCTTTAGATCACCTGATATGATTACCCCCAGGTCCCCTTTCCATTTTTGTTGTTGTTCGTACCTCCCCCTCCACTGTGTAATCTTCCCCTGGGTTTTTGTTTCCCTAGTGCATTATTTTGCACTTCTTTGCATTGAATCTAAGCTGCCTTACTTCTGACCATTCCTCCAACCTTGCCAAGCCCCATCTCATCCTTTCTACGCCTTCTTGTGCATCAACCCTGTTGCAGATCTTTGTGTCATCTGAAGAGGCATACTTTTCCTTCCAGTCCCTCTGCAATGTCACTTATAAAGACATTAAAAAGGACTGGACCCAGTACTGAACCCTCAGGTACCCTACTAGTAACCCCTCTTTCTTCAGAGTGGACTCCATTTGCAATTACCTTCTGTGGTCCTGTTGTCCAGCCAATGTTTTACCCAGACCCCTGGGGCCCACTCCCAGGCTAGTTAATTTGACTATTATTATTTTATATTATTTTTTATTATTATATTTATATTATTTAGCTATTGTCCAACAGCTCCAGGCACTGGCAGGCAGCCATCCAGGCTTGCATCCCACCTCCCACTACTTCTCCCAGAGTCCCTTCCCCTGCACAATCCAGCAGCCCCTGCTGCCCCACACACCTGACTGTGAGCCCATCTCTTGCTCTTGTTGGAACATGTGAGAGCAGGGCCAGCCCAGGCCACATCTGGTTGAGTGAGTCTGTTGTTGTGATGATCATGAATGCCAGCGCCCTGCTGCCCTGTACCCACATCAAATTTGCATTCCTCTGACTGCTGTGCTGATAACCTCCAGTCTCATAACTCATAGGGCAGCTGGGCAAGGCATAGAGGATGGATGAGCAGTGGCATCCCCTATTTTGAGGAGGGAAGCTATTAAGTAGCAAGGCAAGGCTTAATAAAGTTATATTACTTACATAGCAATTGGCAATGGCATGCAAGGCATTAGTGCAGGGCAGTAATGGCATACAGCAATAAATAAATGAGCAAATAAAAAAAATAAACAGCACAAGTACAGAAGCACTGTAAGCACAAGCAGAAAACTGACACACACACACACACCAACCACTGCGCACTGTAATTTCCTTGTTGTTGTTGTAATAGAAATGCCCTTCCTTCCTTTTGAGAGTGAATCTACATGATTTCAAATTCAACTATTTGAGTTTAAGTTGTTTAAATGTATTAAATGGAAATTGTACTTTTATTACCTCAACAACAAATTACAGACAGTGTTCAACTTGAGGATATGTAATCTGGTAATACTTCCTTATGACAGGACTAGAAGGCTAAGTTGAACTTACTAGTCCTGTCATAAGGAAGGAAGGAAGTTATTCACAGTTTACATATCCCCCATACCAAGATACCATATGTGGCTGATCATGGTACCCCTTACGCTTACCAGGGCAGGGAGGAAGTACTGCAATTAGGCATTTCTTTGTGATGGAGAACGTTGAGTTAAAGGGTTAGTGACCTACCTGCTTAACTTGCCAACTGGTGTTACTGTCTCCCAAAGCAAACATGTTCCTTGCCATAATAATGCTGCTTCCCTGTCTAACTACAATGCAGTTACTCATACCATTGGAGCCCTCTGTGGTGAGGGAGGCTCTCTCCATAGAAACATAGAAATGTAGAAGTTGACGGCAGATAAGGACCATGAAGGCCCATGCAGTCTGCCCATTTCTTTTTCTATCTTATAAATGTGCCATTGTCCTTTGCTCTGTCAGTGGCCTATCTATTCATACTCATTTGTATTGCTCCTTGTGCCTATCCCATGCCTGTTTGAAGCCCTGCACTGTATTCACAGCCACCACTTCCTGACGTAGGCCATTCCATGCATCCACCACCCTTTCTGTGAAAAGAATTTCCTCACATTACCCCTTAATTGGCCCCTCTAATCTCATGCTGTGTCCTCTTGTCCTGCTATTTTTCTTTTATTTAAACATGTTAGACTCTTTCACCTTGTTAGTGCCTTAAGGTGTCCCTCCTTGCTCAAGGGTATACATATTGAGCTCTGTTAATCTGTCCTCATATATCTTCTGATGCAGTCCCTGCACCATTTTGTTGCCCTTCTCTGGACTGCCTCAATTTGGTTAATGTCCTTGTGAAGGTGTGGCCTCCAATACTGCGCAGTACTCCAGATGGGGCCTAACCAGTGTCTTGTAAAGAGGATTATTACCTCCCTTTACGACTTGTGATACCCTACTAATACACTAACCCCCCAGCCTTACCTACTGCTTTAGAGGTCTGCTTGGATGATTTCAGGTCATCAGTGATGGCATTTACAGTTCAGAGGGCTTTATTTGGCTTCAAGATACAGTATTTATTTTTCTGTTTTCTATTTTCAGAGCATTTTGCTATCGAGTCTGACTAGTAAAAGAGAGACCATGACGCCTGGCCGACTCGAGTAGTTCATTCATTTTCAGGCAGAGAGAGACTAGGAGAGTTTATCAGAGGTAAGTAAGACTGCATTTTAGTTTTCATCATCATTTTGTACTAAAATTTATAGGAATAGTGTACAGTACATATCTGTATGACAGCTACATCATGGCTTGCAATTTCAAATAAAAGCATGCTTGATACATGCTGTGTGCAACCAATAATACCAACAGAATTGGAGGTGATCATTGGGCTGTACCCACCAAGGGGCGTAATGATGCTTGATGCCACAGGCGGAGGGTCTTATAGCCCTGGAAGGTGGATATAGCCTATACCACCACCCTGGAGGGTGTTATTGTGCTTAAAAAATTAGGTTATATGTGGATTGAAAAAATAGAGTTGCTTGTCTTTGGGTTAAGAGACAGGTGAGCATCGGATGTGAGTGGTGGTGAGCAGGCGGCGTGGTAGCGTCATAGTCTGAAAATGAAAACTGTTGTTGTTTTGGAGATCTTTATTTAGATTGTCATTTTGGTGGTGTCTGCGTATGTGTGCATGAGGGTTGGAGCTCGCCAGCTCAGTGGCTGTCTTGGTGACTCATAAGAAAAAATGGTGGTTTTCAGTTTTGATTTTAAAAGTGTGACCAGGATTTCTGTGGATAATGGGGCAAAATGCCACGTTGTCCATTGTACTGTCAAATCGTGACAGCTCAGGTGTGACGGGGAGATAAGAAAGAAAAGTAACTTTGTGAAAACAGGTTCATTTATTTCTTTTCTACTGGCTGTGCTCTGCTTATTTCAGCAGGATACGCATTAGGTTCATAATTTTATTGGGAGAACATGTTGTGGACTGTGTGTGGTCTCAGCTCTCGTTAAGACAAATACAATGGCGGAGATTTGAAAATGAAATGAGGTGTTTAGCCAATGATAGAGACCAGGTTGGGCAGCAGGACTGTGGTGATGGTCATAGGGTTGGCTGGGCTGATACTTTTAATAGACGGCCATCTGTTGTCTCATAGATGCCCAGCTAGAGAAGTCCCTCAGCCAATCAGAAGCCTGGAATACTTTTAACCATTTTCTAAGTGGCAGCAGAGGATGAATAATGGTGCTCCACATGTTTCTGATAATTTTGGCTAAAGCAGCTGTGCATGAATCTGGTGAAAATGTTGACCTATACTTTTTATGCTATTTTAGATTGCCACTTACCTTCTGACTTGTATGGTACCCATTTTTCCACATTTTGGTTCAGGAATGAAAGAAAAGAAAATGTGTGTCTTAAAATTTTGGATAGAGACTAACATTATTGTGGCTTCCAACTATGTTGACAGTTAACTGTGTGATTACTAATAATTACTACCTGTATGCAGTTCTTTCCAATCCTCATTTTGTCTCCCAGGTCTGACTGGGACGTGCGGAGACAGTGTGCGTGATAAGATTAAAGAAAATGCCACGAAGGGTTTTGCAATCAGGTGCTCTAAACGCCGCATTCGAAGAGAAGCAAGATAAACTGAATTCGTGTTGGCAAAGACCCTCGACTCAGTCAATTTTTCACGATTAATGCTTCTGTGTCAGCTGATGTCCTTGTCACCCCAACTAGTTATCCCTCAGCAAGTGTGAATGCTACTGTCAACTCTGAAGTTTCACAGGCACATCCTAATGCGGAATCTGATTTAGAACATTTTGAAGACAATACTGTAGTTGTCCACCAGTGTCCTTTGACTGCCACTTCCACAAATGAAAATGATGACATGTTTTTGGGACAGAAGGAGCCTATCAGCGATTCATCACACTCAGTACATGATGAATATGAATGTCGATCAACTGATCCTGCGGAGTGGTTCCCCATACGTTCCACCACAGTGGACTTCTGGATTGAGAAAGGACCAGACAGTTGCCAGAATAAGACTGACTCTGACAGTTACATGAAGTCAAAGCGTTATTACAACCCAACACAGAGACAGCCAAAGGGGCATTTCCGTTTCATGAAAAATCACATGTTCTACGCCAGGCGGACGAATGGTGAGATGCATCTGAGGAAATGGATGCTATATAGTCCTTCAAAAGGATCTCTATACTGTTTCTTCTGCACGCTGATGACAAGTCAGAAGGATCAGTTTCATGAGTTGACGGTTTTAATGACTGGAAAAAGCGGATGAGAGAATCCGCACACATGAAGAAAGTGACGTGCACAGAGATTGCATTCTCAGCATTTGCAACCGTCGCAAAGAATATTGCCATGTTGACCGCAGTTTGGAGAAGCAGTGTCAGGAGAGAAAGCAGTATTGGCGTGATGTATTATGTCGGGTAGTGGCTGTTGTTACTCTTCTGGCTGAGAGAGGCCTGCCCTTCCGAGGAGATGATGAAATAATTGGATCAAAACATAATGGCAACTTCCTTGGTTGCATAGAATTGATAGCGAAGTTTGATCCCTTTCTGGCCACACATATAGAAAACTTTGGTAATGCTGGTCGAGGAAAGCCTGCTTACCTGTCCTCAACTATATTTGAAGAATTCATTCAAATTATGGCGAACCATGTTCGAGGCACTATTGTTAGAGAAATCTCAATGGCCAAGTATTTCTCAGTATCTGTTGATTCAACGCCTGATTTAACTCACGTTGATCAGCTGACTGTGATTGCTCGATATGTTTTAAATGGTGTTCCAGTTGAGCGCTTCTTGACTTTCCTTCAAATCAGCAGTCATATGGCTGAAGACCTAGCAAATACTCTGCTAGACTACCTGAAGACTGAAGCCATTGACTTCATGGATTGCCGTGGCCAGTCTTACGACAATGCAAACAACATGGCTGGACGATACTCTGGCATGCAAGCACGACTCAGACAAGTGAACCCTCTAGCAATATTTGTACCTTGCGCTGCCCATTCTCTGAACCTAGTTGGTTCTAATTCTGTTGATTGCTGTGTCGAGGCAGTCAGCTTCTTTGGCTTTCTGCAGAAAGTATACACTTTCTTCTCCGCGTCTACACACCGTTGGTCAGTGTTGATGAAACACTTAAAAGAAAGGTGGTGGATTGACACTGAAGTCACTGTCTGACACACGGTGGTCTGCAGGTGCTGATGCAACAAAGGCACTCTTTGACAGCTATGCGACATCAAAGCTGCTCTAGAGGAAATGGCTGATGATGAACAGAATGGCACCTCAAGACATGAGGCAGACTCGTTGTCCCAAACAATGGAGTTAGTCGAAACAGCATTTCTTTGTGATCTGTGGAATACCATTCTTGTCAGATTTAATGCGATGAGCAAATTTTGCAACATAGCAAAATTGATCTTAAATCAGCTGTTGAATTACTGACATCTCTCAAAACCTTTGTCAACACATTACGTGATAGTTTGATACATTTGAAATGCGAGCACAAGAATTATCTGGCTCCTCTACTTACAGAACTGATCAGTCAAGGAAAAGGAAAAGAAACATGGTATGACGATGGCAATCTGAAGGAGTTTTTCTAACTGGCAGAGAGAAATTCCGGACTGAGACCTACTTGGTTATAATAGATTGCCTCATTATGGCTTTGAATTACAGGATTTCGGCTTACCAAAGTGTCTATGATCGCTTCAAAGTTATAGTGGACTCTGACATCTTAACTGATGAGGCAATACACCTTGAGGCTCAGAAATTAGCTCAAGAATACCCATCAGACTTGTCTGTTGAGGTCTTCCCTGGTGAAATGTCTCAGTTCATCAGCTTTGCAAAGGCAAGAGGTTGTGATTCACCACTATCTCGAGCATCACTACTTCATACTGAAGAACTGCAAGAGACCTTTCGAATGTTTCTGTCGCTCTTGCATGTACCTGTCACTGATGGTGACTAACTGCTCAGGTGAACGCTCATTCAGCAAAATGGCCCTCATTAAAAACAAACCAGATTCACAATGCAGATGACCGCCTCAGTGCACTCACCTTCTAAGTATTGAAAGTGATATACTTCACAAATCAGCTTTGATGACATTATTGATACATTTGGTAACTGCTAAGTCACGCAAATGCCATGTTCTAGTAGCATAAATTGATTTTGTTTTGGGGAAATTATGATGAATAGAGAATGGGGTGACAAACGACCAAGTGTCGGGGTAAGGATCCCATGGGCCCTTCCACCAACCAAAACAAGGGATTTTCTGGAACGCAACTTATTTCTACCTTTTTTTCTTGTCCTCCTCCTCCCCTGCCTGGGGTATATTCCTGATAGTTACTAAATGCAGCACATGCCCTGTGCACTATTCAGTGTAACTGTGCTTGGAAGTTGTTCTGCTCATGGGACATCCTATGCACCTTTTGGATTGACACACTACCTCTTACACAGGGTACATCCCTATGGTTGATGGAGAAGCTGGCCCATTTTCTTGATGAAATTGTTTCTTATTGACTATGTCAGACTGTCTTGATTGGTATGCCCTTTTATTCTTGTGTAACTGGGCTGTTTGCACACTACCTGTAAGGATGCTGGGGTAGATGAACACATCTCTACTACCTTTGACTGTGTAGTCCAGTCCTGCAAATCCATATTCATCTAGGTTCCCTTTCTTCTAAGTTCTCCCTGATGTACACACTGAGTCTTGTCTTCTTCTGGGGCCTCACCACTTTTACAGAGGTTGTCCACATTCAGTCTGGATGGGCCACTATAATATAGGAGAAATACAGAGAGTTTTTTTGTTGCCCCAGATATCTTCCATAGGGACTCCGACGTGGCCAAGTTCTGGCCCTTTCTTGGCACCAGCAGAAGTGATGTGAGGCTTTGACACCAACAGACCCTGGAGCCAGTGCCTTATCCCTATATCGTCATCCACCTCAGTGGCCAGTGAATCATCTTTACACTTGTCTTTGGCTGCTGAGTGTCTCTGTACTAGCAATTCTTTAGGCACTCCAAGATGTCACTCTCAAAAAAACCAAAAACAAAAAAAATGGGACCTCTCCTGTGCTCAGAGAATCAATAAACTGTTCTGATAATGGCTATCCTAGCTCCAACCTTAGCTCCTTTAGTACCCTGGGGATGTATGCCATCAGGTCCCACTGCCTTGTCCACCCTGAACTTAGCGAGCTCTTGTAGCACCCTTTCTTTTGCGAATGGAGTAGTAAACACCTTCCAGACTCAAGCCCCCCCACCAGACCTCCCCAAAGTTTGAACACTGCCCTTATCCTACGCTGTCTCACTTTGCAAATATTATATATATTTGTAGTAATGTTTATATATTCATATTCTGAAAGCACATACAAATTTGTACTATCCATATATGTGAATATGGAAACATACAATATATGATTTGAGGCAGTGGCATGTACAGTATTTTTCCAGCATAAAGTGTCACTTTTTACAGTAGGAAAAAAAATCAGAAAACGATAAGGAAACCCCCTAAAGTACACCATTTTCAACCATTTTTTTCAAAATTTTCTGCGGGGGCATGCCCCCAGACCCCCCTAGATGGGTTGGGGATTTTCACATGTCATAAACACTGCACATGCATGGGCCCCCCAGAGGTCCAAGTGCCCCAGGCCCCCCAAGAGCTTGATCTGGCCCTGACCAGATTAAGCTGTCGATGGCATTTTTAGTGAATAAGGGAAATTTGGCCAGGACACTGGGGAAATTCCCCTACTCGTTGGTAGGGGGAGCCTTGGCTACTGGCTGCAGAATGGCCAGTATGCGGGTGCCTTTGGAGGAGATGGACGTGGATAGTACAGGAGAGAGGGCCTACTCTCCTGTGCTTGCAGCTTTTGAGGCCATTGAGGAAGAATGTGCTGTGGCTGCTGTAGCTGCGGTGACTGTGATTGAGGCTGACGTGCCAACTGTTGGGGCTCCTGCTGTGTGGCATGGAATGGCATTTTCTTCTATTGAGACCGAGAAAGACATTCTACTGTCAAAGCAATCTGCTCTAATGCAGGAAATGGTTCTGTTGGATGCGGAGCTTGCAGTGCTCCCACAGGCATCATTGGGGCTTCCCTGTGATGTGGCCTTGCAGTCTACTAAGCCCCCTGTTAACGCAGACGGTTCTGCGCCATTTGTGAACTCAGATCCTGTTACTTCCGCCTCTCCGGAGGTCTGTTTAGTGGCTGGCAGTCTACCGAGCACTCCGTCGGTGTGCCCACAGCCCCCACTTGCTTTGGCGGAGAAACCTATGCCAAAATCCGGAAAACAACGTCTGAGGCAGGGAAAGATGTGAGGTAAGCCACCCGGAGCTCGGCCTGGGATGTCAGACCTTTGGATTCAGCAGCTGATGTTTTTCTTTTTCCAACGTCGAAATCGCCTGGATGGAGTAAACGTCTGGGGAGCTTGGCCCTTGCTGGGCGAACATCTGATGAGGTACTTTCTGACCAGTCCAGGGATTGTAGTCAGGGGGCTTCGTGGTCCCCAGAGAAGGCTTTACAGAGCACTGGTTGGGAACAGGGAGATGGGGGTACTTGGACTCCTGACTCCCAGGATCTGACTTATTTAGTAATGCTGAAAAAGGCAGCAGCATCTGTGGCCACTGACACTGAACTAAGCGCCAGCGATCCCCGGGGTAATTCTTTAGGTTGTTGCTTGATCGAGGGTATTATTCCTAATGTACAAACTGTATTGTTACAGACTTCTAATGACTTAAGGGGTGTTTCACCTGTTTTTGTTCCTACTGTTGTTGATCAATTGTCTTCCTTACATTAAGTAGCCCCTTCTTCTGTTCATCCCACCAATGTACTCCCTGATTCTGAGGTTCCTCTCAGGATGGGGCCAGCTCCTTTGTTGCCAGATTCTTCAGAGGATGACCCTGTTCGGCCAGTTGGTTCTAAACTAGCTAATTTATTTTCCACTAAGGGAGAACTGGCCCCTAGGTGTAATGCTGTCCGGTTGTTGTATAAGGGAGGGCTGGTGGAACCCCCCAATAGGGTTTATGTGGCCAAAACTTTACTCAAAGGCTCCATGAGGTTTTTTTCCCTTGGAGATCTTTGCCCTTATTAGTTTGGGGAATAATAATTATGACATCAGTTTTAAACAGGTTTCCAGCTTGGATAAATTTTGGGCAGAATATGCAGCCTGTCAAGCTTCACCCACTTGGTCCCCCTTCCAAGCTATCCCTTTAACTAAACCAGCTGTCAGGAATATTACCATTATGTTTATAAATGAAGGGGTTAATGTGAAGGATATTTTATTTTGGTTGAAACAAAGGTGTGAGGTGCTCAACAAACCTACCCCCCATTGGATAGTGAGCAAATCTGGGATGGAGGGTGGAGAGTTTGAGTGAAGTTGTATTCTACTAATGCTGGGCCCAGTCATTTACCAAGTTTTTTCTATCTGGGGAAAGATAAAGGTCTCATTTTTTATGTTGGGCAGCCTAAATCTTGTTTCAAATGTGGCTCCCGTGCTCACTTTAGTTCAGCCTGCGATACTGTAAAGTGTAGTCATTGTTTTGAATTTGGACATAATTCCAGTACATGTTTGAATCTCTTTAAGTGTAACCTCTGTGAACGTACGGGACACGCCTATGGCCGCTGTCCCTGGGCATCACATAATAGGGAGGATTGTCCTTCTCACGAAGGTTTGATTACAATGGCGCAGCAAACACAAGCTAAACTTGTTGCTGCTAGAGATTTGAAAGCTAGTTTTGTTTCCTGTGCACCTGAGGGGTTAGTAGGGGTGCCTGGAGTGGTTGCTTTCAAGGGAAATCATGCCTGCACCACATCTATTCCACAGGCTCAGCCTTCAGTTGCAGATCTGCCCCTATTCCTGTGGTTCCTGTCCTAGAAGAGGAGATGGTTGTGGTTGATAGTGAGATGCCCCTCTCCCCCCCCTTCTGCAGTCTCCTTTAGGCCTTGAGACTTCAGATTTTGTTCCAGTACCTCATAAGCGGACTAGGAAAGGGTTTCTTTTTCCTGGGACGATGCTCCAAGGTGTAAGAAAAACAGATGGAGGCTTAATGACTCCCTCTTGGAAGATCCTAAAATTCAGAAATTATGGAGGAGAGAATGGACAGCTAGGCTCTCAGTAGCTGACCTCTGTGAGGATGCTTGTGAGTGGTGGGAAGGTTCGAAATTGAGATGGAGGCAGGTTTTTCAGGGGAAGGCTGCTGCGGATCGGAATGCCCAATACTTACAGTTTTTGGCGTTGCGGTAGCAGTTGCAACATTTGATTTCCCTATCTGATACCATGCCGCATGATTATAGTGGACAAATTGCAGTGGTTTGTGCTCAAATGAAAGCCTTGCAATATGATTGGGCTAGTTCTTTGGGACAAGAGGCTAGATTTGGGACTCGGGTGTCTAAAGGGGGGGTGGACCCTTTTAAGGCCTATAAAGGATGGGTGGAGTCGAAATTTATTCGGACTTTATTGTCCCCCTTCAGTGAGCTGATAACAGCTCTGAAGCATTTGGTGGATGTTGTGGAACAGCACATTCTTGCAATGTTGGGCACCATCCCAGACTGTGAGTCGATGGATTCCTTTTTGGACTCCCTGCATCTTCCTCCTCTTTCTCTAGTGGAGCAGGGTATGTTATCAGCTGATGTTGTAGCCTCTGAAGTGACTCAGGCCATAGGGAGTTTAAATTTGAACTCGGCACCAGGATTGGATGGCCTTACTGCCCATTTTTACAAAATCTTTATGGAGGATATGGTTCCGGCCTTAACTTTGTTGTTTAATGATATGTTGTCTACAGCCTCTTTTACTAAAACAATGAAGGAAGCTATTTTAGTCTTGATTTTCAAAAAGGGAGATGTGGCTGATTTGAATAATTAGCGGCCTCTGAGTTTACTGAATGTGGATTACAAAATCCTGGCCAAGATTTTATTGGCCAGATTACTCAAAATTGCTGACATTATGGGTCCGGCTCAGACATGTGGCATTCCTGGCAGATGCCAACATGATAATCTGGTTTTGTTGAGGGAATTATTTTTCCTGGGCGATAGGGGGGTAGTTACTGGCTGGGTCCTGGTTTTGGACCAGGAGAAGGCCTTTGATAGGGTCTCCCAAGGTTTTTTATTTTCTGTGTTAAAGGCCTTTTGGGATTCCCGTTCGGTTTATTCATTGGCTTAGGGCTTTATATGCTGAGGCCACAATCATTCCTAATGTGACTGGCTGGTTGGGGAGGCATGTGATGATTGCACGTGGGGTCCAGCAAGGGTGCCCCTTAAGTCCCATTCTATACAATTTTTGTATAGATGTTTTGATTAGGGCAATTTTTATTTGTCCTCAAATTATGGGGCTGGGGGGGGCCTCTCCTTCTGTTCTCATAAAAATCTTGGCTTATGCTGATGATTTGGTTTTGACTGTGGACATCCATACTGGGGAATTGGCTTTGGAGCAGGTACTGCAGACCTATTCCTCAGTATCGGGATCTCGTATTCATTTTGGTAAAAGTGTTGGGGTTCGCATTGGTCACCTCAATCTTCCGCTTGATGGTACGTATGTGGGTATTCTGATTTCTATTGCTCCTTTTAAGTGTTTACATATTTTCTTTGGGAATGGAGATATGCAATCTCACAACTGGCAGACTGCAATTGGAAGGGCAGAAGGTCTCATTTCTGGGTGAAAGCAGTACCAAATAGGCAAGAAAAAGAGGGTCTGATTCCTCTTTTTTTGTATTTTTATGTGTTCCCTTCACCTATGGCCTTTTTTACTAGACTATATGAGTTTTTTTTTCAAGGGTTTTGGGGGTCCCGTCTAAACCCAGTGAAGCGTAGTGTGACCTATAGACCACTAAGTGAGGGTGGGGTTGATATGATTCACCCAGTTGCTTTTTTTAATAGTTTGTTTTTTGGTTATAATTTTGGGAAGGCTTTGAAGCCAGGGGAAGTGGTTTGGAAACCATTTCTTGTGCAGTGGTTGTTACCCTGTCTTCCACACTGGGATTCTGGGAAGAAGGGTTGGATGTCTTGACTTCTGGAAGTTCCTCCATATGGGAAGGAAGTTCTCAAAGTGGCCTTGTCCTGGGGCTTTTGCCCACAGGATTTCTGTGTCCTGTCTCGACATACGCTCTACGACAGGGTTTGGAGGCGAGAGGCTCAGGAGGAGGTTGCTTTCCCCTTCTGTCCCCCGGTTCATTTTGTTTGGATCCTCAAGCAACTCCATAACCCGTGATTACCCCCTATGTCTGGGATATGGTGTGGTTGGGTAATTATGGGAGACTAAGTGTCAAAAGCAACCATAAGCATAAGGCACTGGATGCTCGATATTGCCCCAGGGATCTTTGTCAGGGTATTCTAGAAACCCAACATTTATTTTTAGAATGCCCCTTCGCCCTTGCCTTTTGGACTTTGCTAGCTGGTCTGTGGTCTGAATCTTTAGTGCAACATTTATCTTATGAAAATATTATGTTTTGCACAAATGTTGCTTTATGTCAAAAGTATCATGCTGAAACTCTGTATATTGTTTTGACATTGATTCGATATTATTTATGGCAGGCCAGATGCATATTGGTTTTACATCAGAAATTGATTTCTTTACAAGAAATAATTAATAATATTAGAACTGCTGTACATTTAGTTAAATTGCACAATTTTAATGTTTATGCTGGACCACAGTTTCAACAGTTGTGGCAAAACAGAGACCTCTGGTATATTGATTGATTCTCGTTTTCCAGATATGTAACTCAGACTATTCTGCTTTGTTTCCTGTTATTTTTGTTTTTTGTTGACTTTGCATTAGTTTCCTGTGTATAGGATGTTGTTTCTTCTGTAATGAAGTCCAAACTTCTTCAATAAAATTCCACTACTCTTGTCGATAAGTCCAATGGGATCTTTAACATCCACCTGAACTACCACCACTCCAGGCAGACGGGACCTCGGTTTAACGTCTCATCTGAAAGACGGCACCTCAGAAGTGCAGCACCCCTCTCATGCTGCACTTCAGTGTCAGTACTGGAATATTAACCCAAGTGCCAGATGTGGGAACTGAACCCACAGCCCTCTGATCTCCCGGCTTCAGAGGTGAGTATACTACCTTCTGAGTCACTGACACTGCTTATATTCTCATATAATTATATGTAGTGTGTGTTTTATACTCAGGCATATATGCCACATGTAATAGAGCCAGTCAGCATTTCTTTTGTCCAAGCTATAATGCTAATGGAAGCATATTATGTCTCATAAGATACTCATTAGTAATTCTGTCTCCCAAACCATCATCCAATGGAGAATGACGAAGGACCAGTACATATTGTTTCTCATATCTGTAACTATGAGGTAATCTCTGTTGCTATGCTCTTATCTGTAGTATTTAGCTTCTGCAACCTACTGTAGCTCCTCTAGAAGAGCGGGGAGAGAGACCGAGATCTTGGAGAACCTGAGATCCTACAATCCTGGAGATTATGTACATTCTTCAGGAGACTGATGGTGAGAAACCCATCTCCCTTGTGATTTTCTTTGTCACTTGCTTGGCGTAAGTAGTCTAATAAACATTCATTAGTACTCTTGCTTGCTTGTTTATGTATGTTTCTTGGCAGACTCCGAAAACACAAGAATCTGTCTTATTAGTAGTATTATTATTTACTCTACTATCTGAGATTGTTTACATAACATAAATGGTGACTGCGAGTGGAGTCTGGATGTTTGCCAAGTTGCATTTTAATTTCCTCTGTAAATTAAAACACTGGATGAGAAATCTTCAGTAACAAGCATCCAAAAGTGTCTTGTGTTTAACTTTTCAGTCTGTTGTGTGTTCCACAGTGCAGATAAAACAATCTCTTGGCAGATATTCAATCTCTGTGTAATGAACTATTTTATTTTTATTTTGTTTTTTCCCTATTCTTTCTCTGTGGGAATACACAGCTGTAAAGGGATCCGAACAAACAGATAGACTGCTTTCATTTGTGGATTCAAGACCTAAAGGGTATTTACTCATCTAGGTGTCCACATTTGCCAAATGTTGTTTGTGTCCTTTCATAAACTTTGGTTGCAAACAAAGTTTTTGATCAACTGGCAGCTAAAGGTTTCTTATCTTAAAAGACTTGTCTAAAAATATCAGTACTGAGTTGAGGCTGGATGCCTTAACATACCAAACTATTTTTGGTGGTTGGTCTGGTTTTGCTGAAGTAACAAAATCTGGTGGTAGCCCTGTTGTGATCCTTCCCTATGCAATTTAACATCAGCTTTCTCGGAGAAGATTAAATGTGCTGTTGTTTCTAACCCTGACAGCACTGGGCATATGAAGCTCATTAATACTTTAAGCTGTAACATTAAAAACAATGTTGCTACCATCCAGCAACTTTCAGGTGGGGAAACCCACTTTACATTTGATGGGGAAGGGGACAACCCTGATTCTGAAAGCCCCATGGCTGTGATATTTTCAGCATCACAGGCCACATTGGGGGGGAGGGTTACAGGTTTGATTTCTGAACCTGGGCTGACAGCTGTTTCAGTACTATTTTCTCCACCCTTTATGGCTACTGAACCGCAATCCATAGTCGGAGAACTATGTTAAACATGCACACCACTTTTCTCCAATGTGCAGGCACCCCGATAGTGCCAGCACTGCCAGCATATGATGCAGAACCCCCTCCACCAGTGACACCTGGATCATCCCATACTGTGTCTGCAATTGCAGGCACAAGCCAGGAACAGTCTGGGTTATTCCCAGCTCATACAATGGCAAGCACTACAGGCAAGAAGGTGCAAGATATCCTAATACTGATATCATTGGCTTTTATTTTGGGATCACTGACCATGGTCCCAGCATTGGTTAATCCTAACACAGTTTTAGGGTATACTGAACTGCTATATCAGAGATAGCAATCTCAGCAGTTTTAGCTCAAACATACAATGGACACATCAGAACCATTGCTTATGCATCCCAGATGCTAGCCCCAGTGGAGCTGAAATATGACCTTTGTGAAAGGAATCATGTGGCTACATACTGGGCAGTGAGATACTTTATGTACATCATTGGATATGCACCCATTGTACTGCATTCCAATCATTTGCCAACTAACTTTCTGTTGTCAGACAGAGTAAAAGATGACTCTGTATCCATTGCCAGACTTACACACTGGTCTCTCATTTTGCAGGATCATGACATCACTGTCCTTCCTATCAAAACTTCATCCTTGTTGGCCTATGGCCTACAATTTACAGGAGAGACCCATGATTGTTCACTCCAACCCCCTGACCTACCTGTCCCAGGGCCCTTTCTGACAGAACCTGAGAAAGTGTTAAAAGACACCACTGTGTGTCATGTTTTGACTGATGACTCAACCACACATACCAACAAGGGTCAGATAGCATTTGGAATTATTTTACATTCTGGTGATGACAGAGTATGCATGGCTAGTAATTGCATCATCATATATGTACGATTCACAGGCAATGTTAAAACACGCCTGGCAAATAAAATGAAAATCAAGAAGGCGAGGAGTCTCCTAATTACCACAAATATTTGTGGATGGTTTAGAGAGCTGGAAAATCCTTGTGATAGACTCAGTTTGTGTTAAGAGATTTTTCCTAAAGTAAAATGATACCAGCACTCCATGAGAGGATTACGTTCTGCCCACTTCAATAAATATCCTTGAGATAATTACAGAAAGCACTGCAGATACTATGTTTTTATTATAGATTCTAACTGGGTCTGTTTCTCTCTAAACTGAATTTGTTTGGAAGAAAAACAAACTTCTGTTCCAGTACTCTATAGTATCACTGTGAAATACAGTGACTTGCTTGTGTATGTCACAACACTACCTAGTTTAGATACAAACTATATTCATAAGGTTCAAGCATATTTTAAATTTGAACCTTATGCTCCAAAATAAGGACCCTCATTTTAGGGCAGTGTATAGGTTCCTTAGTAAAGGAACTGGGGAATAACTTTCAGAAATAAGCCTTTATACCCCAATTGTATTGTATTATAAGAAAGTGAAAATGACATTCACCTATCCAGTGATGGGTAATTCCTGAACACCTGAGAGTAAATTTTATCTACTGTACCAAGTACATGACACTTCAACTGGTGAACACCAGGGAGTCAATAAAATATTAGACAGACTGAAATCCTCTGTCTTATGACCACGCATGAGAAATGATGTAGAATACTGCATCAGTAACTGTTGGATCTGTGAACAGAACAATCCTATACCAGCTAGGAAAAATACATTGTTACCCCAGAGGCAATCAGGCCCCTGGAACAACATCCAGATTGACTACATTGGCCCTATGCCAGCCACTAAGAACAACTAGTTTTCACTAGTGATCACCAACCTAACAGAGCAACACATTCAAAGTGACTGTAAATGTCTTGGTAAACCAGCTATTTACCAAGTGGGGGTTACCCCAAAGGTAAATTCTGATTACAGGGATATGGCTTTATAGCTAAAGTAATGCAGGAAACTCTGGATATGTTATGGATAAAACAAGTTTCACATCCCTTACCACCCACAGTCATCAGAACAGGTGGAATGTGCTAACAGGCAGATCAAAGTTAAGTTATCCAAACTTGTTCAGAAAAAACAAAAGAACTGGAATCCTTTATTGCCTTTACTCCTTATGGCAATAAGAGGGACACTCTCTGCATGTACACAGCATACCCCATTTTTGAAATCATGACCGGACAGTTCATGAGACTCCCAGAACATTTATTTCTGGACCTGTGTACTGCCACTGCTGATGGAGCATCAGTAGATAAATATGTTAAATATCTCAAACAAGGTTTGCTTCACAATGTATGGGCAAAGCCCAACAACAGGCCCTATCCCATTGTAAGCAAACTCAGTCCAGCAGTCTACCAAGTTAGACTGCCTCACAATAACAGTCATTGATAAATTGTTAAATGCCAATCAAATTAACCTGTTTAAAGGAGATTACATTACTTTTCCATGCCCTAATAATTATATGTAGTGTGTGTTTTACACTCAGATATGCCACGTGTAATAGAGCACTATCAGCACTTCCCTTTGTCTAAGCAAGCTGACAGAGAGATAAACCTTTGTTATGTCTTATATTATACATAAGCAAGAAATGCCACATGTAATAGAGCCCAGTTAGCATTTCTTTTGTCCAAGTTATAATGCTAATGGAAGCATATTCTGTCTTATATGATGCTCATTAGTAATTCTGTCTCCTAAGTCATCATCCAATGGAGAATGACTTAGGACAAATACATTTTGTTTCTCATATCAGTAACTATGAAGTAATCTATGTTGCTATGCTGTTATCTGTAGTATTTAGCTTCTGCAACCTACTGTAGTTCCTCTAGAAGAGCGGGGAAAGAGACTGAGATCTTGGAGAACCTGAGATCCTACAATCCTGGAGATTATGTACATTCTTCAGGAGAGTGATGGTGAGAAACCCATCTCCCCTGTGATATTCTTTGTCACATGCTTGGCGTAACTAGTCTAATAAACATTCATTAGTACTCTTGCTTGCTTATTTACGCATGTTTCTTGGCAGACTCCAAAGACACAAGAATCTGTATTATTAGTATTATTATTATTATTATTTACTCTACTATCTAAGATTGTTTATGTAACAATGCTTGGGAAGATGTCTTCCTCCATTACTGAACTCTTTCCTGTTGGTTGCAGTAATGGGAGTACTAAAGTAGGTCCCATGTCAATTTACAATTTGCTGTCACATTTTAAAAAAGTACTCAGCCAGTCAGAAATTCTTCCATTGTCATTACATCAGTTTAAGAATTCTAACTTTGTAAATATTGCATGTTTTTTATGTGAAGATTTTACTGGTTTTCTATGATTTCAACTTCTGACTTCAGTGCTGCACAGAATCATTATGATGTCATCAGCATTGTGTTAGCTGCTCACTGATTGGTTCTGTTCTGTGCAAAGGTCAAGGAAAGTGAAACATACCTAATCTCTAAATAAATGTTTATCTGGAAGTTAGATGGCATGATAAATAAGTTTATCAGGAAACGTTTATCACCACTGGTGTTGTATAAATGAAATGACGGTCTTATCATTGTCCTACTCCTCCAGAACTCTGACTACCCTTACAATTTTTGTTCTACATCTGTACTCCAAATCTCTTAATTTTTTTCTGGGCTTCATCCAGATTATTTTCATTGGTCTGTCTTACCCAGGGAATTACTTTGTCCTCCAAATCAGAGATTCTTTTCTCCACCTTTAAGGATCTTTCATTCATTATTTTGATTTCATCCACTACACCATCTAGAGTTTGTTTGACCTTTTCTACTTTTTCAGCAGCATTACTCCTCAGACTTATTTTTGGGGTAATTTCCTCCATTTGCTTTATTAAAAACTTAGGCTGTCAAGGTGGTTCACCTTTGCTCTCATTTCCAGTCCCTCAGGCTTTGAACCCTTTCATTATCATTGCTGGCACCTCCAAGTGCCCGGGCATTTGCATTCATGGCCCCAACACTGTAGAACTCTCTACCTTGTTAGGTAAGCGAGTGTCTGACCGTGGAGAGTTTTAAATCTGCACTCAAGACCCATTTATTTAAACTTGCCTTTCCTGAGTCTTGACTAGTCTTAACTGCTGCTGATATGCAATTTAATATTTTTTAGATATTTTAACTTTAAGTCTTTTATCATATATGCACAAGCATTTTGGTCATTTGTGAATTGTGCTTTTTATAAATAAAACATAGATTGCTTGACTGACCACTAAGCACTTGTTCCTGATTTGCTGTTATACCAGATAAGGGGGATTCTACTTATTCATTTCAAAACTTTTGCGGGAATGACATACAGAGTGAGTTGGTAAAAGCCCATCTATAGATGCATCCTGGGGTATTCTACCAGCTTTTTCTTTTTTATATGTTCATCTTCATTCTGGATTAGGCCTATGTGTGCTTGGTTGTGCTGTATTTTTGTTAATTACACTGACCCCCCATCTCTGATGCAAACTGTCTTGACAGAATTCCCTCAATGCCACTTTTCCCACTTTCATTGTTTAATTCTGTATTAGTTATGTTTTGTTGTTCTTCCTTTCTGACGGTATAGCTAAGCTACACAGCAGCTAAGCACTTTCAGATAATGAGTGACTGCTCAGTTTACATTCAGTAGTGTGTAAACTGATCATAGAATTATCACACTCAGAAGGCATCTGCTCTGCCCTGGGTGGCTCATATCCTCCTTCTGTATCAGCCTCCTCCGCCAGTTCAGTGTTTAAAGCTTGCTCATCTATTCCATGTTCAGTGGGTTTAAGCTAATTTTTCTGCTGTGCCTCCTGGTCAGCTTCTAGTTTATTCTCGATTTTCATTTTGCTTTTTCAGGCTGCATGCCCAAGGCAGCAGCTCTCATTAACATTTCAACATACTTTCCTTTGTCCAATATGCCTTGCTGTAACTGGCATTACTGTATGGGATGCTCCTCTGTAACTCTTTTCCAGACACATTTCTATTGTGCTCAGTGGTGGCAACAGAGGCAGCAGCACGGTATTCAACAACTCCAATGTAATGTCACGGGATAATGCAGTTGGCATATTTGAATCAGGCTCATGCTTCTTTGTAGCCCTAAACCTCAGTTTGGTTTGCCACAACTGGAATATCACCTTAACTTTGCCATTCAACAGTCCATCACTTTCTGGAGAATTCTTCTTTCTCCTCCTAATCGACATTCACGAAACTGATGGATTGTACACTTCCACAAGGCAATTAGCATTCAGTCTCCTTAGTCTATGCCACATGGTACTCCTGTAAAAAATGTTTGTATGGGAAGGACAACAAGGAATTTAAAGTAGCAGTACTAGTTATCCAACAAAAAATGTCATCCTACCTTTTTTTAGCAGTAATGTATTCATGATAATCTTAGATTCTTCACTGGGGTGCTTTAAATTCAATCAACTATGTTTAAGACCATGTTTATTTACAACTTTTATAATGTGTGTGGCTCTACAATAAAGGTGGCAGACCCCAGCAACTTTCAAAAATCTTCTCCACAGAGAGCACACACTAACTGCACCCACTGTATTTATAACGCAGATATGTCAGGGAGTTGCCAGCATATGTTTCTGATGGCCAGCAGTACAGTGCCATCCTGGTTTGCTTACATCCACGATTGTTGACATGGCAAAAAGATCAATAACTTTTAAGAACTTCAAAATCCTTTATCTTGCCTTGGGAATGAAATAAAGCAAAAAGAAAATCAGATATATTGATGTTTTGGTTTGTCCTAACTGCCCACCAAGTTATTTAAATTATTGTTAACTAGTACTGCTGCTTTAAGAAGCCACATATAGGAGCTGTAAGGAAGATTGCCTCTTTTATGTTGCTTGGCTGGCTTTTATGGTAGAGATCGCAAAGACATGACAATAACCTCGCACATGGTTAAACACGAGCTCTTTATCTATAGTGGCAATCAACTACCAACTCATTAAACACAATGGACACAAGCACGACACTGAGATGTGAATCTCTCAATTAATCAGATTTCACTTAGAATAAACTGACACAGTAAACAGGGAGAGGGAGGGAGAGAGAGAGAGAGAGATATTAAAGATTACCATACAGCATTGCAGTTGACACAATGTGTCCTGAAATCATACCGTTCCTTATGCTATCACTATCCTGAAGGGGGAAGAGAGAGAGGTCAAAATCCCTATTCCGGTCTCTACCATCTCGAGAGTTAATCCTGGTATCTTCCCTCCTTCTTCTTTCTTCTTTTTGATTGGCAAGCAAAAGATCGGATCAATTCAGGCATTTACATTATCACAAAGTGTAAAGGTACACTCCAGAGTTGAAGGTTTGAATCTCAACTACCCACACTACTAGGTCAGCCTCTTTTATGCCTCCACTTAGATTGTTCCCACAATCTGTCATTTCCACTAGCTAGTAGGATTTCAGCTCAAGCATCAAACCTCTGACTTTGGCAGTTAAAAGTCTTTGCACTGTTACTGCATGTGGATCTTGGCAGTAGAATGCTTTGTCAGTTTCTTTGCATCTTCCCTGGAAGCAGGTGCAGTGTACAGCTTAGCTGGCAGATAGCGTGAAGGCTGACTCACATCAGGTTCGGCTTCCTTGCCTCGGCTTACCCTGGCTATCATAAGCCAGAGGGTGTCAAAATGGCTTCCATCTCAGGTTTAATCAGGTACCTCCTTGTTCACCACAGTTCATGAGCACTCCAGGAGTTCTGGGTTTGAATCCAACTTCCATACACTAAGGGCATGTTTTTAACTCCTAGCTAGGGAAGAAATGGAAATTACGTACTTACCGTAATTGTTGATCTTCTTGAACAGTCTCCATCACTCACTCATTCACACTATTGGGATAGCGCCAGGGTGCTAGGACCAAACAGGAGCCAAAATTTTTCAGAAGGGTCGGTGCCGAGACAGGATCACGCATGCATGGCACCATAAGACTAGCTTGCGCCTGTATAGGCTATCTCGGCATCATCCCTCCAAATGCCTCAGTACCTTTTTGACCAAGGAGGTGCAGCGTAACTAATGAAAATAACTTATCCTGAGTTTCTGGGCCTGAGAGGGCCCAGACTGCCCTTGCAAGAAGGGTCAAAGAACAATGTCTTCACAGCCTGAACCATAGGACCATGAGGACAAGGAAAGAAAATGAGTGAACCCTGGGGATGGCGGGTGGGTGTGTGAATGAGTGATGGAAATTGTCCAAGAAGATCAACAATTATGGTAAGTACGTAATTTCCATATCTTCCTGGACTAAGTCACCATCACTCATTCACACTATTGGGAGAGTACCAAGCTAAAATCAACAATCCTGAGTAGGGTGGAGGAGATAGGGTTCACTCAGAAAGGACGGTCAAGGACTGTCCTGCTAATAAAAAGAGCTGTCTTGGAAAGAGCATCTAGAATATAGTGCATACAAGATAAGTGCTTGAGTTGTAACTCACCACTTTGCAGATGACTGCAATGGACACAAAATGAAACTCTGCCAGGAAGCCGCAACCACTCTAGGAGAGCGGTGAGAACCCGGCTTCACAATTTGGTATAGGGCCAAAATTAATACTGTCAAAGACATGAACTAATCTAATGTAAAAGGACCTCAGGAACTGAAAGAGCTCAAGGTGAAGTCTACTGGTTCAGGGTAGACCAAAAAGCTCATATGGAATCTCCACTACCAAGTATGGCTGACTTGCGAACAACAGGTCCAGGAGCACTTGAACCCCTTACTTGGTGAGCAAGAAGGTCCAAGTGGGGTTAGCCCATCAAGGAGAATGGTTTCCACTTAGTCACTGAAACCTTCCTGATGGAAGGCCAAGCACGACTTAGAAGCCTCTTGTGGTGGTCTAGTAGAATCAAATCCTACCCTTTGCATATTCCAAAAAGGAATCATCCTGCCCCTGTATGTACAACTGTAGTAGCAGTCTCTGAACTCAGAGAAGAAAGGAAAAGTGTACAGGAGGACATGTCCATTGCGGAAAAAACATTCCGACAGAAAAAAAAAGGGAGGCTGGATTTCTAAGGCAAATAGAGGCAGATGTGCATCGAGGAGGGACACAGCAGGACCAAGTTAGGGCTAACCCATTCATTGAAAGTGGCTAAATAGCAGCAGAAGTGACTCAATGCGGTGAGGCACCACTCACTCACTCTGACCTCCCCGAAGGGAGTAGGAAGGACTCTAGTTTGCTTTGCTGAAAAACAAACATCACAGCTCCATCATGCACTCGGAGAGGATAGCTTTGTGTGCGACTGGCATGGAACTGGTGCACAGGAACCAAAGGTGTGAATATTTGAGAAGCCATCTCAGAAAAAGACCTACTTGACCTACGGTCAAGAAAATAGCATGTCGTCTGTTAAGTTGAAGCAAGCAAGGCATAAGAACCTAAGTTCTGACTCACTGAAGAGTCACTTCTGTTGCTGCGAGGCTCTGATCAAGAGAAGAAAGCCTGATAAAAAAGGGAGACCAACAGACTGGGCAGTCACCTAGGTCTAAGAAATATCTCAGAATAAGAGAACTCTCTTTTGGAGAAAAGTGATGACTCATACCTCCGCTGGACCGGACTCCCCCTAGGGGTAGAAGAAGTTAGGTACTCTTTACCGTAGTTTAGAGACAACTGCCTCAAGGGCTGAGGCGGAACCAGACCAGATCCAAAAGTGTGGTATTGGGTAATTTCGGCTAGGTCCTGTGCTGTGATAATTTTAATATTTTTTTTTTTTTTTTTTACCATTACTCCGAGCCTGACAAGGTTTTAGGCTGCTATCTTTCAAGGACTGCCTGATACAAAAATGATGAAGATGTTATCCCTCTGAGGAGCAAGAGGAGCCTGAGTGTCCATAACTTGAAATTGTGACTGGACTAATAATCACAGTTGAAGAGATGTTAACCACCTCTGCTGAAGAAGCTACTAAAGGGGCAGTATCAGAAGGGGGCTATATACTTCTATCAAAGGGGCGGAAGAGTCTGTGCAGCTCCTGACCATTGAATTAGAATGTTCCACAGAGTGTAATTGTCTTGACTGAAAGAGTCTAGATGCAGAGGTGTATGGTCCACAGATACAGTCTGAGTACTATGGTGGACCCCATCACTAAGGAACTACTGAAAAGATCTTCCATCATGGACTCTGATGATAGAGAGGGCATGCCCTACAGTATATAAAATGAGTCATCCACTGTATCACTGACCAGAAGGACAGGGAGAGACTCATCTAGATGCACTTCTACCCCAAAAGGACCCCTAAGGGAGGTTTAGAAAAGAGCCACTAGAGACTCCACCACCATAAAGGATGTCAAGGAGCTCGGCACCACATAGGGAGCTGAGAAAGTGCTGAGCAGAATGAGAGATTCCGCTGGTAGAACAGTACAGAAGAGTTCCATCAGCGGAAAACCACTGGATGTCACAAGATCCCACACATACCACCACTAAGATGTGTGGAAAAATAATCTGCAGAACAGGACTTCATTCTGTGGAAAACATCTTGCCCCAAGTTCTGTGGAAGAAGAGGTCTGCAGAATGAAATCCATCACTAGTTCTTCTGGACAGCACCAACTGGCACCCCTGCAGCACCAGCATCACTCTTGATACAGGTGGGAACCAAGCAGTGCCTATGACAACCTGGGTGACACCCAAGGGCACCTGCAGCAGTACCCACAGGAACCCCCACTACCCATAGCAGCAACGGCACCCCGAGGGCAGCCTGACACCCATGGGACCCATGGTACCAATGCACCCATGACACCCATGGCAGCACTGGCACCCTAGGGCACATTTGGCACCCACAAAACTCATGGCACCCCCACAGCACCCTTGGGTGCCCACGGCACTGCCTGCAGCACCCATGGGTGCCCATGGGGGCTGGGGTATGTGCCTCGACTGTGTTTGGTGTGCACTAGACTCAGCTGGTGCACACCAAATCACATCCTGCTGGCCCATAGCAGCCTCCATCCTTCCATGACACTCCTGTGCAGGCAAGGGCATCGCAGCCTGGCCCACTGCATGTTGCTGTTGTGTCAGGGGGTACTGTTCGACTGCCACCTGCCCGCTGACCCTCCACAGTGGCATTGGCAGTGGTGTTGGCAGTTGTTGTGATGTTGCTACCTGATGCCGCCACAGCTGTACCAGTCCTAAACAGTACCAGTGACACTGGCAGGACCAAGGGCATGGCCTGCCTAGCAGGTGATGTGTTTGTGGCAGCACCCTGGCCTCTGCTGGCAGCCATGGAGAGGTCCTCAGGTCCATTGGGGAATTCCAATGGCAAGCCCCCATCCTCAAATTCAATGTCCAAAAGGCAATCCAGCCCTCGTACATAGGTCTCATAATCATCCTCAATGTCATCCTCTTCTTCATAGGCCATGGCTGCAGCAAACCCCCTGGAGTTGTGACCTGTGGTCGTAGCATCCCATCCACTATACCCCTTAAGGCCTGAACATGATGGTGTTGGCTGGCTGTTGACACCTTCCTCTGCCGCATTGCCCGCTAGTGCTTGTCCAATGGTCTAGGCTGTGGAACAAAAGAAACATGGTGAATTCACAGTACACAGCACAGTGTGCCCACACCACCACCACCACAGGCACAACACCTGGGTGCTCCCAATATCACCCAGTGCCTGCCCCATCCCAGTGTACTATGCCCACACACCATCACTGGCAGGGTGCACAGAGAACCACACCCACACCATGCAGCACAGGGTATATGTGAATTCCTGTTCCCACTATGTGGTACACACACCCACAGGCACACGTGTTGGCTGCCACACTATTCCTGTGGGACCTGTATCACAGACAGTGCCCCATGTGGCGTAACATGGCACAGCATGGTGCATAGGCACAACCGCATGAGGCATGCATGTCAGACGGCACAGCCCACTTGTGCAGTCATAATGGCCTGCAACAATGGGCACATGCAGCACACATGCCCACACACTGTGTAGATAGGCCATGGCCTGCATGGTACCACCGGGACAGGCATGTGCACACAGCTGTGCACAGTAGGCACCAGACATGTCCCACCACAGCTGTGGGTCCTACAGGACAACTAATTTTCACCATGTGCAACACTAGCTGCATGACCTGACACTCACATGCTCTGTGCAGATACAGCAGTGTCTTGCATCTGCCACCCTCCACACTCACTAGGGCCACCAGCCTGAGTGTGGATACAATGACATCCATTATTGGGTCCACCCTTAACTCCACTTGCATGGGACTGCTGTCCATCCACAACAACAACCTCAGTTGTCATGTCTCTTCCTCCTTAGCACGCCTCTGCAGAACATGCCACCGCTTCCTGCAGGCATCCACACTCCATCCATATCCACCCACATTGACCGGTGTGGCAATCTCTACCCACATTAGGCAGACAGTGGCATCAGTGTTCTTGTATCTCTGCATCTGGGCCAGCCTGTCCTTGTATGCAGTCACCTCGGCCTTCAGTTCTTCATCAGAAAATTTGTACCCCCATAGGTGCACGTGTCCCTCATTAGCACCTGTGTGGGGAGAGGGGGAACTGTTGTGAGTGTCTGGTAGTACCATGGAATGTGTGTGTGTGTGTGTGTCTCTGAGTGTGTCTGTCATAGCCTGTGTGTGGCCCTCTCATGCATGCATGCAGAATGTGTGTTTGACCACCAGCCATGGCAATGCACAGTTGTGGGGTACACAGTCATCCCTGAGGTACCATGACACAGGCATGTCAGGGGCCAGTGGTACACTGGTGCACCAGGCATGGCCATGACTGCCAACTGACATTCAGTACCACAAGACAACAGAACCGTGCCATTGTCTCGAAGATACTGCACACATACAGCGCGTGCGGGATCCCAGGTGTGGCTGTGGACCATTGGGTGTGGCTCGCCATGCCCAGCGGACCCTGTCAGGCTGTGGGAGTGGCATGATGCAGACATTCAGGTGCTAGTGGGTGACCCAAGCATGGACTGCTGTGTGCCATGCAACCCAGCACAGCACTTTGCGCCTGCGGCATGTCCATCCATACCGCTGAACCCACCAATGTGGGCGGTCCATGGGCCAACAACTCGCTGACATTCACAGCACAGCACAGCACACTGGCAGGGCCTGTTGCCATTGGCCAGATGGCTAACACACAGTCCATGAGCGTGACAGCCATCACACAGTACATGGAGATGCCTGTGCATTGGACCGTGTCCTGCACTTGTCCTGGCATGTGTGTAGCCAGTGACACACAAATGGTGTACCCATGATGCACAAATGCAAACCACAGTGCCTGTGATGCAGGCATTGCTGTATGAATATGGTGCACCCCTCCACCACGGTACCATCACCCAGTTGCTGTGGTACTGCTGCCATGTTTATTCCGCTGTGCGTGCAGTCACTGCCATATACAGATAGGCCAGCAGACATGGACCTGTCTCCCACGCTGCACTGGGGATGTGTGTGCCTGTATGCAGGCCCTGCAGTACTCAGGCCTGCAGTGTTACAGGGGTTTTGCATCATTTGGAGCACAGCCTGCCTCTACCACATGGTACTAATACACTGACATTCATCTGCATGCACAGTCATGCCATACAGTACAATATTGTGGTTACAGTGTCCTACATTTCTGGATCTGCCTGCTCATTCTTCTGTGACATGCTGTCAGTGTTGTTTTCCTCTGATGGTCTTTTTCCGTTACACCTGCCATGCCTCACAGACCTGCAGGTGGAGCCCTGTGAGGCTTTAAATAGCCCAGCCAGGCAATCCACATACTAATGTATGCAGATGAGGCTATAATGAGGTGTTCCATCTGAGGTTTGTCCCTTGAATTGCTAACCAGGGTAATTTGTATACAGCCATTGAATATAGCAAAATTTAGCCCTGAGCTAATGCATTAGTGCCAGGCAAGCTGTTGCACCACGCTACACGATCTACACTGTGCAAGTGCACTTTGCACCACCTCATCTACACATGCATGATGACGTAGTGGCATGCGGAGTCACACGGGGTGGCACACATTCGTGCTTGCGTGGCACTAAATTATTTTAGCGCCACTCACAGTGGTATAGAGGAGCGCAATTGCGTGAGTCCCCCATCTACTGTGCCACTGTGTGTGCTGACAGAGTGTGAGGGTGTTGGCAGTGCTACCAGACACGTCAGGGTACAATGCCTGAATCTAGGAGACAAGGGCTGTGATGCAGAGGGACCACAGATGGGGTGAGGCTGAACTGGCCAGCCTTGTTCAGCTGGTGGTGCAGAGGGACCACCGGCTGTTTGGAGAGGTCATGGA
Organism: Neoceratodus forsteri; assembly: GCA_016271365.2. Taxonomy (NCBI): domain Eukaryota; kingdom Metazoa; phylum Chordata; order Ceratodontiformes; family Ceratodontidae; genus Neoceratodus; species Neoceratodus forsteri. Next base: position 1,303,564,943 of record CM057456.1, read on the forward strand.
GGGGGACAGGCCTAGGCGACAGGTCTGGGTCTCCATTGCCTGCCACCTGTCCCAGAGGACAGGTATTACAAGGAATGGGGGAGCGGTGCAGGCAAAGATATATAAACCTGCAGTGCTGGAAGAGGCAGTGCCTGGAAAGGTTCAGGAGGGGACCGTGCCTGCACCAGATAAGTGTCTGACATTGTCATGGCACTGCTGTTCACATGTTACACTGGTGCATCAGCTGAGTGTGGGTACATCTGTGTTGTGCTACCACACATTCTTCGGGGGGGGGCACGCACTTGGACCAGGCCTTCATGTGTTGCACAGTGTGACCAGTGCAGTGCCTCTGTGGTGACATGTTGTCCATGTTCGGGGGAGGGTTGCTCTCAGGGTCTTTGCTGAGCACACACACCACACAGCATGGCCTCGCCATTGGTGCACGAGTCGTTTATGCACATGGTGCATTCGGGCAGTGTGGCATTAACAGCTGTCTTTGCCTTGTGGTTTTCTGTGGGGTGGTACTGTCCATGCAGTCATGACCACTGAGTTCTCCCTTCCCTCTACAGAGCACAGTACAGACCGGACCAGTCAGCCCACCAGGAGGGGCTAGGACAGCGGCTGTAGGAGGACAGATACAAGTGACGGGCAGCAGGATACCACATGTGAGTACACCTAATAGTCATTTATATGCATTGCTGCTGCAGGGTGGTGGGTCATGGGTATGGTGGGGGGGGATATCTAGAGGCTGCTGTCTGCTGCCATGCATGCACATGGGTGTGGTGCCACACTGCAGGCTCAGTCATGGCAGAGGGGGGACTGTGCCTTGGCCACACAGGCTATTGTTGACATTGTTGCTGGTTTCTTTTGGCTTCTCTCTGGCCTGTGTGCCCTGTAATGGTATTGCTGTGTGGTATAGTGTCTGTACCTACATTACAGTGGGCAGCATTTCCCAACCATTGCATTGCATTCCTGTACTTTTTGTGCTGTAGGCTGGGGGGGGCTTGTTCTGCTGTCTGGAAGCCACAGCCTTGCTCAGCCTTGGTGCATGTTCCCAGACATGTGGGTGTGGGCAGGGCCCTTTATAGTCCTTCATGTGTGCTTAGGGTGGCTGTGTGGCCATGTTGTATTCCGCTGTGGCATACATGCACAGTGCTTGTGGCACATGCACTGCTTTCCCTTAGGTGCATGGCCATGGTTGTTGGGACATGCTGTCCACCCCGGGACATCATCCTGGGGAGTTGCTGTGCTCCACATTATTGGTCCACCAGCCTTACATGGTTGTCTTTCTGCTCATAAATCCATGGAGGCACTCACTTTGGGCCACCAGGCCTGAAGAGGACGAGGATAGTGCGGCAGCAGAGAACTCTGATTGAGCAGCAGGCTGTCATGATTGCTGAGACAAGAAGGGTGGCCAGGATACTGAAGAAGCGTCTCCCTGCACCTGCACAGCCCCAGACAGCAGACCATTAAGGACACTTCCCTTGTTTTGCACCCTTCCCAGTCTCCCCCCCCTAACACACACACACCTTTGTAGCTGATTTACAGTTGTGCCTTCCAGTTTGTAGTTTTGTTTGTGTAGCATTCCACATTTGCGCAATGTACATATTGTTACCGTTTGATATTCCCCCTCCCCAGTTTATAGTTTGCTGTAGACAGTGTTGCTTCTTGCTGTTGTTGCACTTTGAATACTCCTTTGCTGCTTTTGCATATCTGTGTTCTGTGTCTTTATTGGCTGCCTGTTATTTCATTCAGGTTACCGTTCTTGTCTTTGGCTTAGAAACAGAATTTGATGGCAGATAAGGACCGCTTGGCCCATCTCCTCAGTTCATTTTCCTACCTAATCGATAAGATGCAGATCCTAGTTAACCAATAGCCTTTTCCTCCTCCTCTCCCCCACTAGAATTGTCTTATGTCTGTCCCATGCATTCTTGAATTCCCCCACTGTTTTTGATTCCACTACCTCCTCAGAAAGGCCATTCCATGTATCCACAACCCTCTTCATGAAAAAATACTTCCTCATATTACTGCTGAGCCATCCCACTCTATCTTCAAATTGTGCCCCCTTGTTCTTGCATATCTCTTTTTCATAGAAACTGCGACAGCCCACCTCTCCCTCTGGGTTGAAACAGCTTTTAGAGAGGTGTCTGTCCTTGTGTATTCTCTGCCATCAGCTGGACTGTCTTCCAGCACCTCCTTCAAGTTTACAGACTTGAATAATTAAATGTGCAATTGCACAAATTAAAGTCTGATAGTGTCTCTCTCTCTCAGGTGGCGGATGCTACACAGAGTTTACCTGAACCAGTGGAAACCAAATATTACCTTAGAAAAATTATATCACAGTCGCAACTGTTGAGCAAATAAACGGCTTTTTACTTAGCAGAAAGTGCACTGAGCATTTACAGGATATATATTTACAACACAAGAGAATCACACTATTACAGGAAAAGTAAACACATGTTTTTAAATAACAAATGGCAAAAGAAAAAGGCTATTACGCAATATGCTACTACTAAACTTACCCTTCCCTGTCCTTTCAAGAGATCACTGTGCCCTATGCTAACTGCCAGCTCCCACGGACATAGCTAGAAGGGTAGACTCTAATCTTGGTTACTCCCTCCAGGTTCCAAAGTAAGAGGAACCCACTTCTCTGTCTTTCAGAATGTTACATACTCTCTTGAGAACAGGTCATTCCTATTCTCCCTTTGAACTCACCAACCATCTAACATGTATGTATTTAATTGTCCCAATCAGACTGAACACCTATCAGTGACCAATTATATTCCCTTTTACCCTTAAGTTTATATTTGAGTGAACCAATCCAATCAAATTGGCCTGCACGAGGGGAGATGTCCACTCAAGATGTATGACCCAGCTCTTATCTAGCAGATGCTGCTGGACAGTGGATTTTAGCCTGTGTGTGTTTTTTTTTCAAACTGCTAAAAAAACACCAGCTAGAGAATCTAACCGCCAAGCACATAATCCAAACAATTAACTTTTTTCTTCCCATTTCTGTCACAGAAACATAGGTTCTAGTTCTTGGCACATGTGTGGCTGCATGCTATTGCCTTTGGCTGCTGGTTCACCACGGTTTGTTTTCTCCACTGCTGTATGAACTTGTGTACACGGTCAGGGCTGCACATCTTTGCATGCGCCCCCAGTGGCCATTTGGTTCCCCTCTGCACTGTGCTGCTGTTGCTCTTTGCAGTGCCTGCCTACTATATTCAGAGCTGTCTTTGTTGCTATATTCAGTGCTGTCTTCTTTGCTGGGCTATTTTGCACTGCACTCACAGCCCTGTTTGCATGGCTTACTTTGCACACTGTATTCAGCAGGTTTAGCCCTGGGACTATTCTTTTGAATATAGCGTGCTAATAGTTCCAGGCTAATTTAGCATGCTGCGCAGTGCTAATTTTACCCCGGGGCCAAGTTTGAATATCTGGCCCAAGATTTGTAAGGTAGTGGTTACATAATGTATAACAGACAGCAATAATTGCAAATTGATTCATTATACAGGGTGGTTACACAGTAAACAAACATGATAATGTATGCACTAGATAACTATTTCTCAATAGCCTGTTGTCAGTTGCTTAATTGACAATGTCATTTGCTACCTTGTGGGTCAAAGGCTCGAATCTGGTCTCCCTGTAACCTTTGTATTCAACAGGAGGCTAACAATGCTTAGGAACCTGCAGGGTTATTGGAATCAAGTAGCAGTACATCTAAATGCCCCTTCCCCCCAACTTATGTCTGCGCAGAGCCTCTCCTACTTTATTTTGTAATTGTTCCATGGTTTGAACCATAATTTCCATATAATTGGTTCTAACAGGGTAACTGAAAGTCAGGAACATGGAAACCAGAACTGAGGTCAATATTACTTTAGCAAGCACTGTTCTATTGGAAACTATGCATAGGAACATGTGCACAGTGATCATCCAGTACTGATATAGTTTCCTAACATGATCCCCTCCCCAGGGCGGCGGGGGGTGGAGGTCAGGTATGATATAGATATTATTTATGTCTCTCTAGTTCTCCTAACTGGATTCAGGAGAGGGTCAGGCTGGCTTGTAGGGCTTCAGCTGATTACTATGAACCCACTGGAAATGGAGTTCTTTGCACCCTCTGGGAATCTTAATCTCATAGCAGATTGGGTCAACTTTGTTCACCGTCACAAAGGAGCTTGGCCACTTTTCTGCAAACTTCCTCCTCTCTTTCTTTCTCCTTTTAGTAGTTGAAATAGAACACTTTTCTTAGAATCACCTATCTGATAGTTTCAGAGGCCTTCCTACCATAATAGCTCTTTCTCCCTTCTGCACTTCTCTCTAAATTTTGTCTAGCAAATGAAAACACTTTTTGTAACTGATACTTTAGGTCTGTGATGTACTGGTGGATGTCAGCAGCCACTGCCACATTTTCAGCAGTGGTTTGTTATAACAGATGCATGGTCAGTACAATCTGCCTGCCAGTCATAATTTCAAATGGAGTCAGCCCCGTGGATCGATTTGGGGTGGATGCCAGTGCCATTAGGATAGGTGGCACCTTAAGGTCCCCATCCTTGGTATTTTATGAGATACTTCTGAGTATGCTTGCAACGGATTTATTCATCCTTTCTACTTGTCCAGAGGTTTAGGGGTGACAGGCCACATGTCGTTTCTTCTGAATCAACAATATCTGACATAGGTTAACCATCATTTCTGACGTGAAGTGGGAACCTTGGTCTGACTCTGTCGGCAATGGTAATAATAATAATAACTTTATTTTTAAAGCACCTTTCACTATATCAAGGCGCTGCACATATCAAAACCACAACATACAATACCAATTAATAAAACATATAAATAAAATGATTTCATAACATCACATATTAAAAACAAGCAATAAAATATCTCATAAAATCAAAACACAATATTTGCATTCAAATTCAATACTTGGTAGGCCCCAACAGCTAAAACTATGTTAAATCCAAATGGCCACCATATTCTTAGCAGTATCACTGGGAGGTGGTATGCATTCTACCCATTTGGTAGACAAACAGGTCTCAGTGAGTAAATACTTTTTCTCTCTGGCTGATGTAGGCAATGGGCCTATCTAATCAATCTGAATATCAGACCAAGGGAAAGTAACTCCTTTCATTTGCAAGGGTGCTCAGAACTTAGGCTTTGAGGGTTGGAACCTACAGCAAGGAAGACAACCTCTAGTGTGCATAACTACATCCTCCTGGATAAGCCACACCTGGAGTACTACATACAGTACTGGCACCCATACCTGAAGAGGGACATTAAGTTACTGGAGGGGGTGCAGCACAGGGCAACAAAGATGATCCAGGGACTAGGAGGCATAGCCTACGTGAGCAGTCTGAGGGAGTTGAACATGTACTCACTGGAGGAGAGGAGAGATGTGGGGGATATGATTGAAACCTTCAAGTACATGAAGGGAATAAACAAGACAGGCATGGAGGGACTATTCAAGTTAAGGGGGGTAGGGACACTCAAGGTCGCAATCTCAGATTGGAGGGGCGAAGGTTCAGGAGGGAAATGAGAAGACACTTTTTTACAGAGAGAGTGGTGCCTGGGTGGAATGCATTGCCTGCAGCAGTGGTATTCTGTAGAACAGTGGACTGCTTCAAAAGGGGATGGGATAGGGTAAGAGGGAGGGTCATGGGAGGGGAAGGAGGGGCAACTACAGTATAAGGGCTGCTAGCTGCATATTCAGGCAGACTCAATAGACCATAAGGCCTTTATCTGCTGGCAAATTTGTGTGTACGTATGCTCCTGCATGTCAGATCAGTATACAATTTTCTTCAAGGTTTCATAGGTGCTCCAGTCTCTGGGGTGCCCACTGCAGTCTTTGTATTGCGCGTAATGTAACATCATTCTTCTATATCCCATAGGGACTACCCATCTTGGGACGTCAGAGGATTCGTGGGTGTAAGTGAGCAACTTTCTATGCAGGCTAAACCTTTGTTCTGGTCTTATGTGACCTTCAGCTCCCTATCTTGCTGCAGGTATTCAGCTTTGATGGGATGACCCTCAAGATTCTCCAGATACTGGTATAACTTGGAGAGAGCTTTATCACTCAACTGGGCCTGGATCATGTCTAGGTCAGGTGCATTTCTAACTATAACCAGAGTGCCCCATGAGGGTGCTCCTGGTGTGGCCTCAGTCTCTGGTTCCAGTTCAGATTCAGTTCCTTTGGCCTCCTGTCGAATGACTGCAGCCAGGTCAGCCTCTGGTTCAAGGATAAATTTCCAAGGGGTGCCATTAAGGGGCCACCTCCCTGGCAAGACTATCAGCCAGGACGCTGCCTTCCTTATGAGGTTCACTGGTCTTGGAATTGCTCTTTACCTTTGTCCAATAAATGGTCATCCCATTCTCCTGTACTAAATGTCCAAAAGTGGTAACTAATTCAACATGTTTGATATCTTTGCCCTTTACAGTTCTGAACTTTCTTTCCTTCCAGTGTGCAAAGTCGGTCATAAAAAACAATCTTGCATAGTTAGAATCAATACAGATCATGAATTCTGTGAGTTGAAACTTCACTGCAGTCTAAACCTTTTGCAGAATACCTGCTATCTCTGCATACTGGCAAGATTTCTGCCCTAGCCAGAATTGCTGGCATGTAGTGGGGTGTGTCTTCTTCCCAGCATAATCCCACGCCCACACAGTTTTCCTTCTTCATGAAAAGGACACCAATTCACACAGGCCTTGTGTAATCCTAGACAAGCATTCTCATCATAAGGACGATTCCTATGATCCATAGGGTTGGGTGGCTCCTCAGGTGGTACAAAGCTCAGTTCTTTCAGTCCCAGTTCTGCACATTGGTGGAGATCAGCTGGGCCCTGGGCTACAGCATTTTTCTTGTTTTTTTTTATTTTAATTATTTCTCTGTATACTCCCCCTGCTCTCTGAGCCCCACACCATCAGGAGTCGCCTTTGGCATCTGCCCCCTCTCCCCCTCACCTGGAGCCTGTGGATGGTCCCCCATGGAGCCCTGGTTCTAACCCCCAGGCGAGGACAAGGTGGGGTCCATACACCCCAAAATACTTATTTCATTGGGCCACACCAAGCAGGATAGGGAGGGAGAATTGTGAGGGTCTATACCAGGCATTCAGTCTTCCCCGTGCTCAGGGAGCTTTTTTTCCTTGCTGTTCTTGTGGTGGGTGTGACATGCACCCAGACATCAAGCGCACTCGCTGACATCCATAACACCCATAACCCTCGGAGTGGCTTGGTGCTTGCTGTGCCTCCGATCTCCGCCAGAGGCCAGTCAGGTGCCAAGCCTCATTCTCCCCCTCCCTCCCTGGGGAAGGTGAGCACTCCTTGGATGCTTGAGTCTCCCCCCCCCCCCGGCTGGCCCTTCATCTCCCCAGACATGTTCCCGAACCCAGGTTGATGGCATCACAAGCGGTAGTAATGCCGCTGTGCTGGCAGGCCAGCTATATATTTTTGGTTTTTGGCATACTTTACTTCAATGTTCTGGCCCTGGAGTACCAAGGTCTAAGAGGAGATCCTACATACAACAATAGTATAGATATTTTAATGGTTGTTCATGTATTCTTTCTTATGTTGTATCTTTTACATGATTTGTTTCATGATTTTTAAATTATGTATGGCACCCTGAGCCCATGGGAAGGGGCACCTTATAATTAAAATGACCTTGCCTTGCCTACTGCTGGACACCCTCCCCTCCTTTATCCAGGAGCTTACCAGGTAAACCAAAGACTGGTGATAGGTTTCCACAATCACCTATTTTCCACAGATCATGTGGGCAAAAAGTTGCAGTGCCCGCATGATGGCAAGCAGGGCCTTTTTGCGCTCAAAGTACTTCCATTCCACTTCACTGAGTGCTTTGCTGGCATAGGCCAGAACACGGTTGTACATCATGTTTCTGTTACAATACTTCACTGATGTTCAGGTCCAAGTGACTCATCTCAAGGCCGAACTCTTTACACCTTTTTGGAAAGGCCAGGCAGGGAGCCTGGCTCAGCCTCCTTTGGAGTTCCCTCATGGCATTTTCCTGTGGGGTTTCCCACTCCTAGGCATAGTCCTTTTTCAGGAGTTTGACCAGGGGCAGGGATAGCGGAGCTTACTGCTCAGTGAACTGTCAGAAGTAGTTACAGATACCTAGGAAACTATGCAGCTGTAATAGATTGGTAGGTGGGTTTAGGTCCGTAACTGCCTGCACTCATGTAGCCTGAGGCCTAATACCTTCTGTAGATATTTCCAGGCCTAGGTAGTTCACCTTTTTCCTATACCATTGTCCATCATGATGGAAATTTTTGCAGCTGCAGCCTGCAACTAGGTGAGCACATTTCTGAACTCCATCTTGTGGTCTGTCCAAGTATCACTGGATATTAGAAGGTCGTAGACATAAATCAATATGTCATGCATTTCTGCTTCAGGTAAGTCCATGACAAAGCCCCAGGGTAGGGTGAAAATGTTTGGCTGTTTTGTGGGTGCTGTTGCCTTTTGCCTGAATAAACTTTATCCTTTACACAATAATTTTTTTTTTTGTGGAATGGGGATTGTAAGCCAAGCTGAAGAAGTTTCCTGTAGTTTGTTTTGCTTTGGGCTCCAGTCCAGTCCAGTTTCTTGAAGCTGCCTACATGCTGTGGTTTGTGCCACTGGTTATTAGAAGGTTGTATACATGGATTAATATGCCACTCCTTTCTATGTCAGGTAAGGCTTTATGCAGAAAAAAACTGAATTCAGCAGGGGAGTTTATAATAACCAAATGGCATCTGTGTCCAAGTCAGCTGGCGCCTCCCGAAGGAGAAGGTCAACTTGTACTGGTTCCTGGGATCAATTTCCACAGTTCAAAACCACTGGCTCTGTCTATGGTAGTGAAGAACTGGGCTCCTTTAATAATGGCTAAACTCTGATAAATACAAGCCATAGGCCACCAACAAAGGAGAACTTGTTTGTAAAGTTGTCTGTTGTAAAGTTGATGGTAACCCTCTACTTACCAGTGGGTTTTAACACAGGTCATTCTGGGACATTGTTAGTGCTGGCACATTCCTTAATAATGCCTCCTTCCAAGAGGGATTCTAACGGGTATCTTGTATTGTCTGACATACACAGGCTTGCTCTTAGGCTGCTTCTCAAGCCTGACAGTATAAAGGGTACTTTTCCTACAGTCCAAACTGTTCTTAGACAACAGATTGGGAAATTCATAGCAAACTGCAGCTAGTTTGTGTTTCTCTGAATCTGGCACTGCACTGGCTAATGCACCTACTCCATGACTTGTTCAGAGAACTCAGGATGTGGCTCAGCCTCTCCAAAATTCTACTTTGGCTTCAATCAGGTCAGACATATCCCCCTTTTCTACCAAAGCAACCTCACTCGTTTCCTCTGGGGGAGTAGGTCAAACAAGACTAGGCAGGAGTCTTTGACTTCCCACCTGTAATCATATCTTTCACCCGCTAGCTGTTCTGGCTGAACCATAATCTGTCCTGAAGGCAAATAGGTGTAATCCACCCATGTCTTCCACCCCCATGTCAGGTATCTGCCTGAAAACTGAAATGATGGGTGAAAAGTCATGAAAGGCAGAGCCCACCACCATTCCTGCATCTGCCTGCACTGGCAGTGAGATGGGGTCGACAACTGAGTTGTCCACTAACAGGTAAGCGAATCTCTCCATGAAGTCCAGCAAAGAGCTATGACCCTCCCCACTAAGGATTAATCCCAGTTCCTGGAATGGTTTAGTGGGGTAGAAAAAGGTCCTCTTCTCTAGCAAACGTTGACCCTTCTTCATATTCAGTCTTGGAAAAAGCCCTGAGTTCTGCCTGAAATGACAATACTCTGTTTGCTAACAACTTGACAAATCTGTGGTAGGGTCTGGCCAGCATTCATTTGAGATTTGGTGTAAGCCAAAGGCTGGGGTGGTGCCAGGAGGTAGGTTTGAAGGGCAGGCAGGATAGCATCCATGGACACTAACTGCCAGCCTTATCAAAATGTCAGCCCCCAGCCACAGTGCTTTTGACATACCTTGGACCATGTACAGTATGCATTATGACAAAGGGGAATCCCCTCTATGATGAAATTCAGGGCTTCTATTCCTTTAAGTTTCAAGGGACCCTATTCCTTTAAGTTTCAGGGGATCCTCCCCAGGAAGGGTACTGTCCAGTGAGTGCTTACGTTTTACCACTGTCAACTCTGGGTTTGCACACTTCAATTCTCTGTACAAAGGGTAGCTAATCAAGGTCCTTTCATACATGAGAGAAAAGGGAGCATCTTTAAACTCTCGGTTCTGATCTGTTACAGGCAGAGTAAAACTGCCATCTACATTTCTTTTCACATAACATAACAGGTCTCCTTTTGTCTGTGCACTGGACTGGATTTCAGCCAGCTGCTCATTAAGGTACTCAACCTGTCCTTCATTAGAGAGGGACAGTTCAGATAACAGAGTTGTCGCTTCCACAAGCCTGGGCTCATGGGGAGGGGTGTTGCTAACTCCAACTTCCTCTCTGGAATTCTTGATTAACTGCCTTCTGGACTTGATGGCCTAGCTGAGCAATGAAGCCTGAATTCTTAGTCAAATTTAACCTTTCCTTACCTTTTGTGAGAAGGCAGGGTCAACCTGTATTGGTACATTAGTACAGATGTCTTTACTCTGTAGGGGAGGAGTTTCAAGCTCAGAGGCTGCAGAGGCACTTCTCTCGGAAATTCCTCCACCCCTTCCCAAGTTCAAACAGTTGAGGACAGCCAGGTAGCTTCCAGGACTCTGGGCCTCTTGAGGGGTGATCTCAGTACCCCAGATCCCCTCTGGTGTACAGGATAGGGGTTCAGTCACATTAGTCCATGCCAGACCCTAAAGAATATCCAGTACTGCACCGCACTTCTGCCATAAATCTATTCCTATCAGTAAACACCTCCCAGACATTCATAAATGTGCACAGGATGAGAAACAATTATGATTGTGACCTGTGCTTTTTAAATTGTTGTTTAGCAATTGTTAATGAAATAGTCGTTTAGTCATTCATTTAATTACTCATTTTAGTGTTTAATTAGTGTTCTTGGAAAAATCTGATGTGTTAAAAATTATTTTTAGAATAACTGGATTTAATTTGGGATTTTGCAACAGATTGTGACCCTGATTTTATGCTCTTTACTGAAACTTGGTAAGTAAGAGGCATGAGGACGCTGTATTAGCTATCCAATGGTATAACCTGATTACAGCTGACAGGTATAAAATGGAGGGAGCGATTTTATTTATTTAGTTTTCGTTTACTGGGTGGGTGCACTAGCCATAAAATTACTATTTTGAGGCATGGCACGGGAGGTTACAGAGTAGACAATATAATACAGGATATTGAGGTAATAGGAACCTAGCATAAAATGACAGAAGCAGTACCATATTAAGAAATACAAAACAGACCATAGTTGTACAAAGTACTCAAGATAGTGCAACCACAAAGTAAAACACTGAGGAATAATGGAACAATGGGAACATTGCAAAATCCAGACTGTTCAGCATACAATGATAAGTGCAAACACAAAATGAACAACAAGGATAAATGGGGAGTACAATTTCGGTAATGGGGAAAACCACAGCAGAGGATGGAGCAGATAATGGCATGACAGAGCCAAGAAATGGTATAATACAGGATAAGGGCAACCATAAAATTATCCTAAAGATAAAATGAAGAGAAACATTTACCATTTGTATGGGCAAACATCAACAGAGTTAGGGCAAGAGGGCACTAAAGAAACCCAGCCAATCCAGGATGGGTGTTAGGGTAGAGATGAGGAGTTGTCTGTCGGGTGAGAGAGCAAATGAGTGAGTTAAGGAGGATTAAGGCATGAGCAGCGTGCAGATTTGGATAGGAAATTTAAAAGTTCCTTTTTAAAAATGGCATGCATAGGCAAATGACAGATGGCTAGGGGAAGGAGTTTCAGTGTTTGGGCTAAAATGAGAGAAGGCACAGGTACTCTTCCAAGGTTTTATATCTCACTGCAGTACGTGGAAAAGAATTATCAACAGAACATAGGCCATAGGAGGAGGATTGAGGGAGCAGCAGGGAGGCAAGAGATGAGGGGGTTTGTGAGCTGAAAACACTATCCGTCTGGGAGCCAAGGAAGAGAAGTCTGAGGGCAGAAGGGAGGAGCCACTTTAGATCTGCACAGAGCTGGCAGTGATGTTTGTGCAGGGGATGAAGAGGCATACGGCAAATATTATTATAGGTAGTATTCCATTTGCGAAGAGTGGTCATAGGCACAGCAGCATAAGTAATACGTCGTAGGTGGCGCGGGGAGCTGAATACCTGGGCAATAGCCAATTAGGCTGAAGGGTTAGGACATAGCTTGTTTTGTAGGCAAGATAAATGTACCCCTAAACAGCTTCATCTGAGAGTTGATTCTGACTGCTATGAATACCTGGCACAAGAAACTAAATTACAAACTAGGAAACTACTTTTGTTGTCAGGGGCCACAGGCCACCCATGTTTTCGATGCAGACTTTACTGTCCATATCCAGTATATTACTTCCCTTTTCATCCACCCATGAATTATTATTAATTAGGGACTACATGCAGATTGGTTTGGACTAAGCAAAATAAAAAAAAAAAACATTAGAACAGTTGCCCTAAGACTAAGAACAACTTTTTGAGGACCCTACTCGCATGGGTGTAGCCAGGCATACTCCAAGTACTCCATGGTGTACAATTTATTTAAGGGTGTAGCAAATAGACTCTGAACTGCTTCCTTTTTGCATGAAAACTAACAAAGAAAATGCTGAACCTTTCTGAAATTTTATTCATAGGAGTCGAAACCAGAAGGACTGGTCACTGTCATTGCATCCCAAGGACAATACAACTTTACAGGCACTGGGCTGGTATGTGGCTGTCTTATGGAGCAATGCATAGTATTTGCATTTACCCATGCATGGGGGGTAGCACACCAGCAGTGCGTCCACTTGGTGTGCAGATCTGAAATCCCTGGCTACACCCCTGCCTACCCGTATTAACATTAAAAACCCTGAGGACTCTTCCTTAATTGATCTGGTTATGACCAACTGCCCACATAATTACTTGGCATCGGGTGTGATGGCTGATTTATTTAGTGATCACAGTGTGGTTTACTGTATCAGGGTTACTGGACCACCTAAATTTATTAGATTTAGATCATACAACACCTTTGATTTTTTGGCTTTTGTCTCAGATTTAGAACAACTAAACTGGGAGAGACTTAAATTGATCCCAGATATTGATGAGGGTTAGTCATATCTCATCTCTGAATTTCTACCTGTAAAAGACTAGGAAAGTTAAGAGCAAGTCAGCCCCATGATACCCCTTTTATCTAATTAAAATGAAGAGGGACAAGAACAAAGCATAGGAGAGGACTCGGTCTTCTATGGTGCCTCAGGGTTGGGAGTATTACATGAGACTTAGGAACAAATAAGTGGCTGGGGTGAGAGATACAAAACTAGGCTTTTATAGGGATAGAACAACACAGGCAGAAGGTGATCCCAAAAAGCTTTTTTTCTTTTTGGTACTTCTTTCTCCACAGTTGGTACACATCTGGATGCCGTCCTGGTACACCCCGACTCCCATTGAGGCCCTCACCCCCAGTTGTACCCCCACGGCTTGCCCCTCAAGGTGGGGTGACAGTGAGCTCCCCTTACTCACTGCCATGTCCGGATCCAGTCTCTCTGGGGGCGATGCTCTCACAGCCAAGCGCGTCCCGGGATGGCCATCAAGCCGCACAACTGTATTTTCCTCTTTTCTTTTCCCCTCGGGGGTTGGGCATGCAATGACACCAGCAGAGGCAATGCGCACACACCCATGCACACTCCTCCAGGTGTCTGTCTCATCCCTGCCCACCTCATCAGCATTGGCGTACTACCCCCCCCAGCCTCCGCTAGGGGCCTGGTGTTCACCGACTACTGGTGCCCCCCCTCCCTGGAGAAGGAGAGCAGTCCCTGGGACACTTGATCCTTCTCCTCCCCTGCCAAACCCCAGTGGCCAGCAATCATTTCCGAACATGGGTTGCCGGTGTGGTGTGAGGAATGGCGTCCAGCGCCTCAACCCTCAGTGCCACTGGGCCACCTGCCAAAAAAGTTTTGGTCTATTATATGGGATTTAAATGGCAAAACTAAACTGAATAAAAATATTCAAATTTTCCACGATGAAGAATTTAGAAAGGGAATACCACTTGCTGATATATTTAATACATTTTTTGTGGAATCTGGAAATTTTGGGGGGCATTCAGATCATACTGTAAATTGATAAATCCATAGGTTGAGGAAGTAGGAGGTGATGGTCCCTTTTTATTTTCATTTAATACTATAAATGAGTATAAAGTACTGGAACTATTGCTGACTTAAGCTCTAGCAAGAATTACGGTCCAGATGGAGTAACCCGTTATGCTAAAATATTCAGCTTTCTGAGTCGGCTCAGTGGCACAAAGGGTGAGGCGTTAAATGCTTTTTTCCTCTCACCATGCTGACTGACTCCATCCATGTTCAGCAAAGAGAACGAGCTGCCGGGGTCAGCCAAGGAGCAAGAGAACTGAGTGCCCACAGGGCTGCTCTCCTCTCCTGGTGAGGGAAAACAGCACACTCCACTAATGACTGCCACCAGGTGGAGGCCTGGGCAGTGCAGGTTTAGGAAGGCAGTAGCAGGGAGGTGCTGCGGGATTCTGCAGCATGCGCATGCTCTCCACACACGCACGCTGTTGAGCATGCCCCAACATGGCAATGAGACTAAAATGGTGGAAAAAGGTGGCAGGACAGGCATTAATGAAACCTTCTTGTCGAGCCTAATCTGTTGCATCAATGGGGACCCTGGGGTGGGAAACTGGATTGTACTTCAGGTGGGAGGACAGCCTTCCCCTCCTGCCCCCGCCATGAGTGAGGAATCTGTGAGGGTGCTCTGCTCTCAGGTAAGTCCCCAGGGAGGTGCAGGATGGTGGGGTCAGTGAAGCTCAGCTGAAGGGAGCCCAGCCTGTCCTGGCCACAAGGAGGGAAACACGAATATGGAGAAAAAAAATCAGCTTTCCAAATAGTTGAACCTCTCTCATTTTGTTTAATTAGTCCCTTTGCTCTGGTACAATTCCTGAGGCTTGGAAACAGACCAGGGTTGACCCTATTTTTAAGGAGAAACAATCTGGCCAGCTTACTAATTACAGGCCAATTTTTTATTTCTCTTTCTCTAGGTCAGAGATGTCAACCTTTTTAGTCTAGGCCCCCTGGCCAAATGTCAGTCGTGTTGGGGACCCCCTACCAACTGATTCCAGACTGAATAAGTCATTGTGCGTTTTGTACTACCTACAAGTCACTGACCTACCACTGCTGGGTGAGGGTGGAGGGGGTTGGTGCACAGCAAACTATATGCATTCAGTGTTAACAAAGCATAGTTCTCCTTTAAAACTGGCTGAATCCACCTCATACAAAAACATTCTGCTAGCTGCATTCAGTGGTACAATGGCACTGTTCTCCTTTAAAAGTCTATATGTAACCTAGCTAAGCACAGTTGATGTATCCAGGGCCTGATAAAAAAAACATTGTCAGCCACATTGCACTATTTTGAATCTTACCCAGCATGAATCAAGATTCACCAGCAGCAGGTGAAGCTAGGAAGACGGGGTAGACTGAAAGCTATGGCTTCTGGACTGCAAAATGTATTTAGCCATCAAACATCTGATTGAATTTCTGTCTCTGCATCCTCCTTCATACACTTATTGGCACTTTCCAAAAATGGAAGCGGGTGCAAAGTAATCTATGAGGAGGACCAGCGATTTTTATTTAGAATGGGCAGAGAGTATGGAGAGACTGGGGAGGAGACAATAGCAAGTAAATGAGACTTTTTTGTTGTATTCACAGTGCTGCTCAGTGGTGTTCATGAGCATTAAACCCCCAGTGTGTTGTACTCTGCAAAATGACAGCCGCATAACGGCGCTATTTTAAGTTAACTTGAATTGCGGTCAGACAGCAGCAATCCTAAACAGTATTTAAGCATGGTACTGATTTCTCCTGGTGATCATGCCTCCCCAGTGGTTGCTTCGAGACCCCTCTGGTGCAAGACCCTGATTGAAAACCCCTGCTCTAGCCTTCTGAAAAGGCTGTTGGCTAAGCAATTAACAGACTACCTTCAGAATCATTGTTTATTTGATGATTTCCAAATGGGGGTACACAGGTGTCGTGGATACGGGTGGCCTCCATGTTGAGGGTCTTGGATGATGGTAACAAAGCAATGGACTCTGAGCAAATTACTGGGGCCATCTTTGTTGACCTCTTCAAAGCCTTCAACACAGGTGACCACAAAATTCTGCTTTATAGGTCATATGGGGTGGCGTTAAACAGGAAGGTGTTGAACTGGTTTTGTTCTTACTTGGGGCAGAGACGTCAAACAACTGTGGCAAATGGGCTTGAGTCTTCCCAACTGCTGATTTCCAGAAATGTATCTCAGGGATCGGTCCTTGGACCACTTCTCTTTTTGATTTGAGAGGTCTGAAGGCTCATGTGGGGGACTCAATGTACTATCTATATGCTGATGACACAATAGTCTTCAGATCAGGCCCCTCAATAGTAGAAGTACAAGACACGCTGCAATGTAGCTTTGATGGGGTACAAGCATTTTTTTTAAGAATTCTAAGTTAAAACTTAATTCTACTAAGACCAAGCTGATGTTATTCGGAACAGCCCCAAGACTTCAAGATTGTACAAAAATATTGGTTAGGGAGGACCCCACTGGAATGGGTAGATACTTATAAATATGTAGAATTTTGGTTAGACCAGTCAGGATCATGCAATACTCACATGGATAAACTGACTGTCCAGGTGGGTAGAAGGGTTGGCCTGCTGTACAGAAATCACAATTGTATGGACTCTGAAACAATAAAAAAAAAATAGTCCTGATTCAGGTTTTCCCATAGTTTGATAATGCAGACGACTTATGACTATGCTTCTAGTGACAGGTTACACAAGGTGGAGGTCTTGTACAAACACCTTGCTAGATTAAGGTGTCCCAAGGACACTCATCACTGAGACCTTTATCTCAGATTAGGGTGGATATCCTTGTCTAAAAGAAAGAAGTTATACACAATTTCTTGATAGCACATGAAAGTATTTTAGATCTAGTTCCAGATTATCTGAGTAATAGAGTATCCCAGACAAAATGGATCTCTCTTGAGGCACTCAATTTCACAAGTAATGGTGGTCCCAAGAATAAATAACAAAATATATATGTACTTTTTGCTAGTTTGTACCTACTCTGTGGAATCAGCTTCCACAAGAACTTAGATTACTGGATTCAAAACCTCCTCCAGTTGCAGCCATGAAACACTGTTTTTGCACTCCATTTCAGTTCCGGGAGGTTGTTGCTGCACTTTATCTGTCTAAATAAATGTTGGATTGTGTGTGCAATTATTTAAAATATTGTAACCACTTGTATTTATACAGGTGATTGCATGCTATTTGTGCAACTTTTTAAAAATTATAATTTATATTTATACTGTTTTTGTGATATTATGTCTTACATGGGTCATCATTGTAAATGAGGTATGTTCAATGGTCATAAATCTAAATTAATAAATGAAATGAAAAACATGCACACCAGTCAGACTCAAGTCCATGTACAAGTACCCAAAACTTAAGCAAGTAAGGCGGTAAGATGGTACAGTTTAGGGGCAAAAAGCATCTACATTATAGCGCGTTAAAAAGTCGCGAAGACAAAACAGTGGCTCACAACATAGTGATTTCACAAAATAACTTCAACATAATGCAGCGCTATGTACATCCGAATAAACACCATCCTTACAGTATAATGCAGGGGGAGGCAAAGCCCCCCCCCCCCCGCACTAAATATAACAAACTCCATTCTGTGCAGCACAGACACCTAATCTAACATAATCAGACCTCCAACATCAGCAGCAACAGTTAACACAGAATCTGCACAGGATGGCGCTTCTAAAACTACCATGTAAAACACAACTTGCTATAATGGTTCACGCTATAAATGGCACACAATTTTGTTACACGCTATTATGGTGAAGTTATTTTGACCAAATACCAGAATGTACAGCATGAGTGTTGGGGGCTCTGTTTTAAGGCAGGGGCTATCCTCAGGTAGCAGTTGTCTGAGTTCATTTAGGTAATGTTGGTAGGTAAATGTCATTTTTGTCCCCATATCTACCAGAACATATACAGGCAAAACATTCTCCACCATCATCTTCTCATATGGTCTGACTTTATTTCTATGATGGACCAGTGTGCCCAAAAGCAAAGGGCTGGGATTAGCTGGATTAGCCTCCATGAAACCCAGATGAGCTGAGCTCTCTGGCAGTTGGCCTCCACCATCACCACCACAAGGGAATCTGGCATGGCAGAGGAGGTTGGAGACTGCTCTACCTGGCCTAGTCAGCTGCTGGTTGTCAGTGCCGGAGGTCACTGTTTTTTGAAGTGTCACATCAGGAGAAGAGGCATCTCCTGTTTGCTGGGCAGGTGTGCTTTATTGACTTTCAGCTGCTGGTACTGTTCATCACACTTTCCTTTCCAGTATACCTCGTTTCCCTTTTGAACCTACTTCTGGCACCAGTGGCTGTGGTATCCTCCCTGCAGCCACCACGCCACCTGTTCCATGAGCCCTAGGGGTCTCATGGTAGTTACCTCTTTCAGGAGTTAAAGTTCCTCCCCAGCAAAGGCTGGTGGTTCCTCCTGGCAGGAGGCAGCTTCTTCTCTGAGAAGGAGAGTGTCCTCACTCAGATTTCAAACCAGGGTTCTTCGACTAACAGTCAATACATCTGCGAAGCAGGCTCAAGTTTTATTCTCTGTCATAATATGTCATACATCACATGCCATGTCCAGAATGTCTGTCATAGATGTGGGTTTCCTGACACACCCAATCAGAGAATTCTAGATTTCCTTTGGAGACCCTTTACAAAAATTAACTGTAAACTTAGAATCTTCTATAATTGGGGCCTCCTGACCTTCATAATAAACTTGTCTGAATAGTCTTAGTCGCAGGGATCCTAGGTGGCTTTTTGCCTCAGCTTATGAGCAGCTGCCTTTGCATTTTTAGGCAGCCTGTTCCTGCCATACTTGTGGTACATAGCACCACACAAATTCTCAAAGGTATCTTTATACATGGGGCTTAACTCATCCATCCACTGAATTATTGCACTGGTGAAGGTTAACTGTACCAGACACATTTTCTCTTCCTCAGTCACACCTAACTTTTCCAGATCTCTTAGTGTAGGTTTTCAGAGCAGTCAGGTAGTGTCTCACAATTAGACTCTTTTTTAGAGAGCAAATCTATGGATTGCTTTCTGCATACTGCCATTTCATTCATAAACATCTGCCTCCGCTGATGAGGGTCAATATCATCAGTCCCTTCCCCCCTTGGGGAGGGGTACTCTGTTCCTGCCTACTGGTTTGGGGGGTTTCAGGCACTGAGGTGCTGAAGTTCTTACTGCCCACTGACTTTTGTGACAGGAGTCTCAGTGTGAGAAGAGACAGAGGGACTCGCGCAAGGTTGCCCCCTCAGCAAGACCACTGGGGTTTGTGAAGTGGTATGCTGTGGAGGGGAGGCAGGCATTATCTTTCCAAAGGAAGCCGCAACTTTCTCCCAAGTGTCAACTTGGGCTTTTGCTACAATCAACTCTTACTCTAACTGTTGGATTTAGTTATTTAAACCTGTTTCCCCCTGTCTACCTCCTGGAGTTCATTATTAACCTCTTTGAATTCATCTCTCAGTTACTGAACCTCTTATTGCAGGTCTTTAACTCTCTGTGCTTGCTTTGTCCCTTTCCTTTCCTCCTCACTAACCTCACATTTCAACTCCCTCTCACTTTCCTCAAGGGTCTTTTTCTCGTGGAAAATAGAAGTTACATCCCCTCACAAGATGGATATTTGTTCTTTCTGCTTCACTGCTCTTTTGTGTTTTGCAATCTCTTCTTCCAACCTCTTTACCTGCTTTTTCAAAGTTTATACCTCTGTCTCTTCCTTGCAACCCCTTCAGAGTCACTCACTTTAGTAGAAATCCCCTTTTCTGTTTTTCAGACAAGCACTGTGCCAACCACTGCTGTTCCTTCTGCCTTTTCTCAACTGTAACTACCCCTTTTGGAGATGTTTACTACAGTAGCCTCTCCACCCAGTTTCCCTTTTTTGATAGTTGGCTGGCCCACATACTGATCGGGTAAAGCCAGTCCTCCCTGGGGTATTTATTGGCAGTTTTGCCAACCAAAGGGGGGAGGCTGGTAGTAGAGGGAGAAATCAGAATATTTAGTGCAGGCTGGGGCATTGGACCTAGTCCATTAGGGCTCTTCGGCTTTGTGTATGTGAGTCCGCTTTAAGGGGTGTAAGGGTGGCCCTGGGATCTGTGGCGTGACCCGTGACTGAGCCCATCCATGGGAGCCATGGCCTGGGGTGTAAAGAGAGCCCACCTATGTGTACATAGCACCGGGGTGGGAGTTCAGGCCCAGTTTCAGTGGATCAGGGCTACTTGGGAGTCTGGTGCAGAGGAGGCAGCACAGTGGTGGCAGCGTGCACCGCGGGGACGGCAGTGGTGGAAGCCCACCTCCTCGTACCCGTGTGACACTCTGCACTGGTGAAGGCAGCCTGTGGGTAGTGATTAGTGGTCCCCAGTGTGTCTCTTGGATCGCCGATGTTCAGGGATGCCAGGGGCCTGGGCACCTTAGGCCCTAAGTTGCAGGATGGATGGTAAGTGAGTAGAAGTGCTGCAGTCTGTGTTGGTGCCCCTGTGAATGTGCGAGGTGAAGAGCTGTAGGCCGTATGTTGAGTTTTCACTTTGTGAGGTCAAAAGATGACAAGTAAAGGGCGTGAGTGCTGCTACCAAAATTAACAGTCTGAGCTGCCCGGCTCTGCGAGGACCCTGCATCATGGCCTTCTTGGCCACAAGATTGGTGCCGTGGCTCTGTACCACAGAAGTTGTGTATCTCCCCACTCAAGCCATGCCCTCAGCTTCTGGGAGCTATGTCATTCTGTTTGGCCTACAATAAATTAATTTGTTATTGTTAAATTCTACTTCAGTGTGGCTACCTGCTGGTTAATGAACTGTGTCACTGAACCATTTTGCCACTACAGCTTGGGACTCCTGCTGTCTGCACCCCTTTACTGGCCATGCTCAGCGATCTGCACCCAGGTATGTGGCAATTTTTTTTTTCTGGATGTGGTTCTGCTGCTGAGTGGTGCCCCCTCCCCTAAATTTCCACCAGGCCCTTAGACAGTGGGGAGGGGTGGCTACACAACCTTCATAATATTGGTGAACTTTGCCTACTACCTTACAAAGGTGATTCTCCAGTGTCTCACTATGCCTGTAATTTATCACGCTCCTTTATGGCTGTCTGCCTATCCAATATGGTCTGATCCAGTTCTAGCCTCATTCCTTCTCTTTACATTTCTCCCTGTAAGCTAAGGCTTCCTTCTCGGCTACCTGCTTTTTCCTTCCTCAAGGATTTGCGATGTTCTTCTAAATTAACCACTTTTGGGGCCATATTTTATTTATTTGAATCTAGGATTAGAAAATACCTTTGAGCACAGTGGCGCTCATTTACAAAGGTTCCACGTCAATAATGGGAGGGTTACAAAACAGAGTATAAAGCACAATAACACATACAGATAATATCAAATACAACGAACAGTAGAACAGCACAACACACATAGTAAACATAGGTGACTGCAATTGGATACATAGTTGGCATTCTAGGAATTTATAGGAAAAATGCAGACGGGTGACCCATTTAGGAAATTGGGAAGGGTGAGTCAGGGTATGAAAAGTAGCAGCAGGACAGAGAACAAGGTGGTGGGTGCAGCCAAGCGGCACTGTCAAGCATGTTGAGCGAGGCAGGAAGGGGTAGAATGGGTGGGAGCGGGGGCAAGCACAGAAGGAGAAGGTGACAGGAGGGAGGGTATGGTGAAGTGTGGAGGGAGGAAGAGAAGAGGGGAGGGGGAGAATAAAAGGTGTGGAAATATTCACAAAACTTTACCCTGGTGCAAACCCAGTTCACATGGTGCAAACCAAGTTTTGCACCAAAGTGATATTCACAAAAGCCCTGTTAGTGGGCACAAACTGGGTTTGCACTAGGGTGAAGTGCGGAGGGGGCCACAATGCAAATGAGGGGAAGGGGACCTGCATATTGGCACAGTCCCATTCACAAAGCATTTCTTCTTGCGAAAGGCCTTTGCTGGGTTCCTTTGTATGGAGAAAATACTTCAAGTAACACCTTGTTTTAATTCTGCACAACCCTAGTGGTTGGTGGAGGTACTGTGGTATCCCCCTCCCACTGCTGGTCACCGTCCTACTGATAAGAAAAAATCTGTCCCTGGTGGTCTAGAGGTCCCTCGCCCCACCAATCGCTATCCCTTTGAGAATATAAATATTTCCCTGGTAGTCTAGTGGTCCTTCCCCCTTCCCCAGTCACCATCCCGGTGATAACAAGAACTGTCCCTGGTAGTCTAGTGGTCCGCCCCAGCGTTTTCCAATTACTGGCCCATGTCCTTCCCCCCTCCCTCGTTCTGTGATCACTGACCCAGTGTGTATAACATATATATTCCTGGTAGTCTAGTGGTCCCTCCCCCATCTTCATTCACTGATCACTGGCCTGTTATGCCAACAATAATGACCCTGGCAGTCTAGTGCTTCCCCCACCCTATCCCTGATCCCTCTCTACCACAATTGGAATAATTACCCTGGTGGTCTAGCGGTCCCTCTCACCCATCCCAGATGTGCCCGTAACTTGAATAATTACAGTGGTGATCTAGCGGCCCCTCCACCCATCCCCAATCTGCCTGTAACTTGAATAGTTACCTTGGTGGTCTAGCTTCCCCCCCCCATCCCAGACCTATCTGTAACTTGAATGGTTACCCTGGTGGTCTAGCAGTCCCCCACCTATCCCGATCTGCTCTTATGAGAAATGGTATAGTTTTCCCTGTTTAGTGGACCCCCCACCCCAGCAGGTAGTATCCTACCACCCTTCCGCCACCCATCCTAAACTCAAGCCGGTGACCAGCACAGCCCTCCTCTCACCACCACCACGGCTGGCCACTGACTGAACTCTCAATGAGTGTGTGCTGTATACAGTTTGCACTCAGTGAAAGTATTGACAGCTTAGAATGCACTGCCATTCACTGAGCACATACACTGATACAGTATGCATTCATTAAAGAGCTCAGTCTGTGGCCAACATGGTGGTGAAGAAGAACTGTGCTGGTTGCTAACTTGAGTTTAAGAGATAGGCGGCTGAGTGGTGGGACACTGCCTGCTGAGGTCCTGAACACCAGGAAAACTATATGGTTTCTCATAGTCAGATTGGGATGGTGGGGGAACCACTAGACTACCAGGTAACCATTCATGTTACAGGCAGATCAGGGGGGTGGGAGGACTGCTAGACCACCAGCGTAGCTATTCAAGTTATGGGCAGATTGGGGATGGGTGTGGTGGACTGCTAGATCACCAAGGTAATTATTTAAGTTACGGGTAGGTCGGGATGGGTGGGGGACAGCTAGACCACCATGGTAGAAGAAATTTCTTCATATTTACCTTAATTTCCTTTTCTTTTAGCTCCAATATTGTCAATGGGTAATCATAACAGCTGGGTATAGTGCACCCCTACCAGGGGAATGGCACAGCCCAAGCTTTAGAATGTTGGGCACATGAGGATTCCAAGCAGCAGCAACTCACAGTCACTACTGACCTCGCGAGTGCCATAATAGGTACAAATTTTCATGTATTATATAACATTCCTTAACACTGTGAATAAATGGTCTCTTACGTTTTTGGCAGATATTTTTTTTCATACACATTTTTATTGATTTTCTTGTTTCTCCTTACCCCCAGGGCCACTGCATACACATGTGTGTACGTGTGTGGAGACGCACGCACACGCCAGGATCCAGTGGCCCGATCCACCCCCCCAACTTTTGTCACCGCCTGTACTGCCTACACGCCCACCGGACCTCCACCCGGTGGGAGCGGGACTACGGATGGGTGGGCATCCACCCCCTTTGGAGGGGAGAGCCATGGCTTAATCCCACTCCGACCTTCCCTCCACTGAGCTGGCACCCCGGTGACCCAAGGTCGTTCCCAAACCCAGGTTGCTGGCATGGCACAAGGTAAGGCGCCAGCACCTCAGCCCTCTGCGCCACCGAGCAGGTGATTACTGGCAGATATTTGAGAAGAAAATACTCTTCACTGGATTCAAAGTTTGACGATTTGGTTCTCCTTGCAGGAAGGAACAATCAGGTAACAGGCATGCTGCACATGAGTCACAGATCAGGGCACTGAGGCTGACCACATAATGAGGCATAACTTCCAGCAACACTGCATTCAGTGAGACTACTGCAACAAGGAATAAACACCTTAAAAATATAATGAAACCTGTTAACCTGCTGTCACAGACTGACTGAAAAAAAAGATTAAAATATATATCACAGCAGAATAGAGAGATGTCCAAGGGGATTAGGGGATTTTATCAAACAAGACATCCCTCCTAGCATAACAGATAAGATTCTCCCACAGAAGCTAGGCTCCTGGGTGAGCCCCGTTGACAGTGTTGGAGCAAACAGAAAAGGAAATTATGGCAGGTATGAAGAAATTCCTTCTTTCTGTAGCGCTCCACATTGTCAATGGGTAATCATAACAACTGGGTTCTAAGAATCGGTACCCAGATAACCGGAAGGGGGGAGAATATTATCCTATATGCTAGATGCAAGCACTAAGAATTACTTTCGAACTGCTGCCTGTAGTACTCTGCGACCAAAAGCTGCATCAGCAGAACTCTGAACATCCAATTTGTAGTGTTTCGTGAACGTGTGGATGGAAGACCACAACAGTACTGCCTTGCTATAGCTCTAAAACCAAGGCTTCACCTTTCTCCACCCAGGAAGTTGCCATAGCCCTGGTGGAGTGAGACTTGATGAGCCGGAGGCCTCTTTTTCCCGTAACATAGGCCTAAGTGATGCAGGTCCACAACCACCTAGCTAGGATGGCCGTAGAAGCTTTTTGACCCTGCTTGGCTACTCCAAAAAGAACAAACAGACTATCTGACTTTTGGAACTCCGCACTCCATTTAGCAAAGATCCTAGCTGCCTGTTGCAAATCTAACTTGTGCAATTCCTTCTCCTTGGGGTAAGAAAGTTGCGGACAGAAGGAAGGAAGGCATATTTCCTGGTTCACATGGAAGGCCATGAGCATCTTAGGAAAAAAGTCAGGAACCGTTCTGAGTACCATTTTATCTTTAGGCATAATAATGTATGGCTCCTTGTGAGACAAAGCCTGAGTTCACCAGTTCTCCTGGTTGAGCATATGCCACCAAGAAACACACCTTGTAAGACAACAAATTCAGCAATACGGATGATGGAGTTCAAAGGCTCCTTATAGAGTACATTCAGAACCAGATTAAGATCCTCGGAGGAACCAGGAATCAGAACATTGGACAATTCCTGCTAACCATGTATAAGAAACTAAGTACCTCTCTATTAGTCCCTAGGAGAACCCCAAGGACACTCCAAGAGCAGATACATGGCATCTCAGCGTACTCCATGCCAACCCTTTCTTCATGCCTTCCTGTAAACAAAATCCAAAATCTGTGGAACTGAGGCCTTTGAAGGCTTCAAACTCTTCTCTCTGGCCCAAGATGAAAAGGTGGTCCATATACGAGTGTAAGCTGTGGATGCAGAAGTCTTTCTGGTAGCCATCAAGGTTTCAACTACTTTCTTGGAGAAACCTAATTTAGGAGCCTCTGTTCAATTCTTCATGCAAAAGTAGAATATTTTAGGCCAGCCCAGTGGCGCTGAGGGTTGAGGTGCTGGACGCCACACTTCATGCCACGCCGGCGACCCGGTTTGGGAACAAGCCGGTCTGTCGGGGTCAGCAGGGAGAGAGAGGAAGGTTATTCCTCCACCCCTTCCCAAGTTCAAACAGTTGAGGACAGCCAGGTAGCTTCCAGGACTCTGGGCCTCTTGAGGGGTGATCTCAGTACCCCAGATCCCCTCTGGTGTACAGGATAGGGGTTCAGTCACATTAGTCCATGCCAGACCCTAAAGAATATCCAGTACTGCACCGCACTTCTGCCATAAATCTATTCCTATCAGTAAACACCTCCCCAGACATTCATAAATGTGCACAGGATGAGAAACAATTATGATTGTGACCTGTGCTTTTTAAATTGTTGTTTAGCAATTGTTAATGAAATAGTCGTTTAGTCATTCATTTAATTACTCATTTTAGTGTTTAATTAGTGTTCTTGGAAAAATCTGATGTGTTAAAAATTATTTTTAGAATAACTGGATTTAATTTGGGATTTTGCAACAGATTGTGACCCTGATTTTATGCTCTTTACTGAAACTTGGTAAGTAAGAGGCATGAGGACGCTGTATTAGCTATCCAATGGTATAACCTGATTACAGCTGACAGGTATAAAATGGAGGGAGCGATTTTATTTATTTAGTTTTCGTTTACTGGGTGGGTGCACTAGCCATAAAATTACTATTTTGAGGCATGGCACGGGAGGTTACAGAGTAGACAATATAATACAGGATATTGAGGTAATAGGAACCTAGCATAAAAATGACAGAAGCAGTACCATATTAAGAAATACAAAACAGACCATAGTTGTACAAAGTACTCAAGATAGTGCAACCACAAAGTAAAACACTGAGGAATAATGGGAACAATGGGGAACATTGCAAAATCCAGACTGTTCAGCATACAATGATAAGTGCAAACACAAAATGAACAACAAGGATAAATGGGGGAGTACAATTTCGGTAATGGGGAAAACCACAGCAGAGGATGGAGCAGATAATGGCATGACAGAGCCAAGAAATGGTATAATACAGGATAAGGGCAACCATAAAATTATCCTAAAGATAAAATGAAGAGAAACATTTACCATTTGTATGGGCAAACATCAACAGAGTTAGGGCAAGAGGGTACTGAAGAAACCCAGCCAATCCAGGATGGGTGTTAGGGTAGAGATGAGGAGTTGTCTGTCGGGTGAGAGAGCAAATGAGTGAGTTAAGGAGGATTAAGGCATGAGCAGCGTGCAGATTTGGATAGGAAATTTAAAGTTCCTTTTTAAAAATGGCATGCATAGGCAAATGACAGATGGCTAGGGGAAGGGAGTTTCAGTGCTTCTGGGCCAAATGAGAGAAGGCACAGGTACCCTTCAAGGTTTTATATCTCACTGCAGTACGTGTAGAAAAGAATTATCAACAGAACATAGGCCATAGGAGGAGGATTGAGGGAGCAGCAGGGAGGCAAGAGATGAGGGGGTTTGTGAGCTGAAAACACTATCCGTCTGGGAGCCAAGGAAGAGAAGTCTGAGGGCAGAAGGGAGGAGCCACTTTAGATCTGCACAGAGCTGGCAGTGATGTTTGTGCAGGGGGGATGAAGAGGCATACCGGCAAATATTATTATAGGTAGTATTCCATTTGCGAAGAGTGGTCATAGGCACAGCAGCATAAGTAGTAACGTCGTAGGTGAGCGCAGGGAGCTGAATACCTTGGGCAATAGCCAATTAGGCTGAAGGGGTTAGGACATAGCTTGTTTTGTAGGCAAGATAAATGTACCCCTAAACAGCTTCATCTGAGAGTTGATTCTGACTGCTATGAATACCTGGCACAAGAAACTAAATTACAAACTAGGAAACTACTTTTGTTGTCAGGGGCCACAGGCCACCCATGTTTTCGATGCAGACTTTACTGTCCATATCCAGTATATTACTTCCTTTTCATCCACCCATGAATTATTATTAATTAGGGACTACATGCAGATTGGTTTGGACTAGCAAAATAAAAAAAAAATATTAGAACAGTTGCCCAAGACTAAGAACAACTTTTGAGGACCCTACTCGCATGGGTGTAGCCAGGCATACTCCAGTACTCCATGGTGTACAATTTATTTAAGGGTGTAGCAAATAGACTTGAACTGCTTCCTTTTGCATGAAAACTAACAAAGAAAATGCTGAACCTTTCTGAAATTTTATTCATAGGAGTCGAAACCAGAAGGACTGGTCACTGTCATTGCATCCCAAGGACAATACAACTTTACAGGCACTGGGCTGGTATGTGGCTGTCTTATGGAGCAATGCATAGTATTTGCATTTACCCATGCATGGGGGGTAGCACACCAGCAGTGCGTCCACTTGGTGTGCAGATCTGAAATCCCTGGCTACACCCTGCCTACCATATAACATTAAAACCCTGAGGACTCTTCCTTAATTGATCTGGTTATGACCAACTGCCCACATAATTACTTGGCATCGGGTGTGATGGTTGATTTATTTAGTGATCACAGTGTGGTTTACTGTATCAGGGTTACTGGACCACCTAAATTTATTAGATTTAGATCATACAACACCTTTGATTTTTGGCTTTTGTCTCAGATTTAGAACAACTAAACTGGGAGAGACTTAAATTGATCCCAGATATTGATGAGGGTTAGTCATATCTCATCTCTGAATTTCTACCTGTAAAAGACTAGGAAAGTTAAGAGCAAGTCAGCCCCATGATACCCCTTTTATCTAATTAAAATGAAGAGGGACAAGAACAAAGCATAGAGAGGACTCTGCTTCTATGGTGCCTCAGGGTTGGGAGTATTACATGAGACTTAGGAACAAATAAGTGGCTGGGGTGAGAGATACAAAACTAGGCTTTTATAGGGATAGAACAACACAGGCAGAAGGTGATCCCAAAAAGCTTTTTTTCTTTTTGGTACTTCTTTCTCCACAGTTGGTACACATCTGGATGCCGTCCTGGTACACCCCGACTCCCATTGAGGCCCTCACCCCCAGTTGTACCCCCACGGCTTGCCCCTCAAGGTGGGGTGACAGTGAGCTCCCCTTACTCACTGCCATGTCCGGATCCAGTCTCTCTGGGGGCGATGCTCTCACAGCCAAGCGGGTCCCGGGATGGCCATCAAGCCGCACAACTGTATTTTCCTCTTTTCTTTTCCCCTCGGGGGTTGGGCATGCAATGACACCAGCAGAGGCAATGCGCACACACCCATGCACACTCCTCCAGGTGTCTGTCTCATCCCTGCCCACCTCATCAGCATTGGCGTACCACCCCCCCCAGCCTCCGCTAGGGGCCTGGTGTTCACCGACTACTGGTGCCCCCCCTCCCTGGAGAAGGAGAGCAGTCCCTGGGACACTTGATCCTTCTCCTCCCTGCCAAACCCCAGTGGCCAGCAATCATTTCCAACATGGTGTTGGGTGTGGTGTGAGGAATGGCGCCCAGCCAACCCTCAGTGCCACTGGGCCACCTGCACAAAAAGTTTTGGTCTATTATATGGGATTTAAATGGCAAAACTAAACTGAATAAAATATTCAAATTTTCCACGATGAAGAATTTAGAAAGGAATACCACTTGCTGATATATTTAATACATTTTTGTGGAATCTGGAAATTTTGGGGGGCATTCAGATCATACTGTAAATTGATAAATCCATAGGTTGAGGAAGTAGGAGGTGATGGTCCCTTTTTATTTTCATTTAATACTATAAATGAGTATAAAGTACTGGAACTATTGCTGACTTAAGCTCTAGCAAGAATTGCGGTCCAGATGGAGTAACCCGTTATGCTAAAATATTCAGCTTTCTGAGTCGGCTCAGTGGCACAAAGGGTGAGGCGTTTAAATGCTTTTTCCTCTCACCATGCTGACTGACGATCCATGTTCAGCAAAGAGAACGAGCTGCCGGGGGTCAGCCAAGGAGCAAGAGAACTGAGTGCCCACAGGGCTGCTCTCCTCTCCTGGTGAGGGAAAACAGCACACTCCACCAAATGACTGCCACCAGGTGGAGGCCTGGTGGCAGTGCAGGTTTAGGAAGGCAGTAGCAGGGAGGTGCTGCGGGATTCTGCAGCATGCGCATGCCTCCACACACGCACGCTGTTGAGCATGCCCCAACATGGCAATGAGACTAAAATGGTGGAAAAAGGTGGCAGGACAGGCATTAATGAAACCTTCTTGTCGAGCCTAATCTGTTGCATCAATGGGGACCCTGGGGTGGGAAACTGGATTGTACTTCAGGTGGGAGGACAGCCCTCCCCTCCTGCCCCCGCCATGAGTGAGGAATCTGTGAGGGTGCTCAAGCTCTCAGGTAAGTCCCCAGGGAGGTGCAGGATGGTGGGGTCAGTGAAGCTCAGCTGAAGGGAGCCCAGCCTGTCCTGGCCACAAGGAGGGAAACACCGAATATGGAGAAAAAAAATCAGCTTTCCAAATAGTTGAACCTCTCTCATTTTTGTTTAATTAGTCCCTTTGCTCTGGTACAATTCCTGAGGCTTGGAAACAGACCAGGGTTGACCCTATTTTTAAGGGGGAGAGGCAATCCTGGCCAGCTTACTAATTACAGGCCAATTTTTTTATTTCTCTTTTCTCTAGGTCAGGAGATGTCAACCTTTTTTAGTCTAGGCCCCCCTGGCCAAATGTCAGTCGTGTTGGGGACCCCCTACCAACTGATTCCAGACTGAATAAGTCATTGTGCGTTTTGTACTACCTACAAGTCACTGACCTACCACTGCTGGGTGAGGGTGGAGGGGGTTGGTGCACAGCAAACTATATGCATTCAGTGTTAACAAAGCATAGTTCTCCTTTAAAACTGGCTGAATCCACCTCATACAAAAACATTCTGCTAGCTGCATTCAGTGGTACAATGGCACTGTTCTCCTTTAAAAGTCTATATGTAACCTAGCTAAGCACAGTTGATGTATCCAGGGCCTGATAAAAAAAACATTGTCAGCCACATTGCACTATTTTGAATCTTACCAGCATGAATCAAGATTCACCAGCAGCAGGTGAAGCTAGGAAGACGGGGTAGACTGAAAGCTATGGCTTCTGGACTGCAAAATGTATTTAGCCATCAAACATCTGATTGAATTTCTGTCTCTGCATCCTCCTTCATACACTTATTGGCACTTTCCAAAAATGGAAGCGGGTGCAAAGTAATCTATGAGGAGGACCAGCGATTTTTATTTAGAATGGGCAGAGAGTATGGAGAGACTGGGGAGGAGACAATAGCAAGTAAATGAGACTTTTTTTGTTGTATTCACAGTGCTGCTCAGTGGTGTTCATGAACGTTAAACCCCCCAGTGTGTTGTACTCTGCAAAATGACAGCCGCATAACGAGCGCTATTTTAAGTTAACTTGAATTGCGGTCAGACAGCAGCAATCCTAAACAGTATTTTAAGCATGGTACTGATTTCTCCTGGTGATCCGCGGCCTCCCCCAGTGGTTGCTTGCAGACCCCCTGCGGGTCGCAGACCCCTGATTGAAAACCCCTGCTCTAGCCTTCTGAAAAGGCTGTTGGCTAAGCAATTAACAGACTACCTTCAGAATCATTGTTTATTTGATGATTTCCAAATGGGGGTACACAGGTGTCGTGATACGGTGGCCTCCATGTTGAGGGTCTTGGATGATGGTAACAAAGCAATGGACTCTGAGCAAATTACTGGGGCCATCTTTGTTGACCTCTTCAAAGCCTTCAACACAGGTGACCACAAAATTCTGCTTTATAGGTCATATGGGGTGGCGTTAAACAGGAAGGTGTTGAACTGGTTTTGTTCTTACTTGGGGCAGAGACGTCAAACAACTGTGGCAAATGGGCTTGAGTCTTCCCAACTGCTGATTTCCAGAAATGTATCTCAGGGATCGGTCCTTGGACCACTTCTCTTTTTGATTTGAGAGGTCTGAAGGCTCATGTGGGGGACTCAATGTACTATCTATATGCTGATGACACAATAGTCTTCAGATCAGGCCCTCAATAGTAGAAGTACAAGACACGCTGCAATGTAGCTTTGATGGGGTACAAGAGCATTTTTTTAAGAATTCTAAGTTAAAACTTAATTCTACTAAGACCAAGCTGATGTTATTCGGAACAGCCCCAAGACTTCAAGATTGTACAAAAATATTGGTTAGGGAGGACCCCACTGGAATGGGTAGATACTTATAAATATGTAGAATTTTGGTTAGACCAGTCAGGATCATGCAATACTACATGGATAAACTGACTGTCCAGGTGGGTAGAAGGGTTGGCCTGCTGTACAGAAATCACAATTGTATGGACTCTGAAACAATAAAAAAAAAATAGTCCTGATTCAGGTTTTCCCATAGTTTGATAATGCAGACGACTTATGACTATGCTTCTAGTGACAGGTTACACAAGGTGGAGGTCTTGTACAAACACCTTGCTAGATTAAGGTGTCCCAAGGACACTCATCACTGAGACCTTTATCTCAGATTAGGGTGGATATCCTTGTCTAAAAGAAAGAAGTTATACACAATTTCTTGATAGCACATGAAAGTATTTTAGATCTAGTTCCAGATTATCTGAGTAATAGAGTATCCCAGACAAAAATGGATCTCTCTTTGAGGCACTCAATTTCACAAGTAATGGTGGTCCCAAGAATAAATAACAAAATATATATGTACTTTTTTAGCCAGTTTGTACCTACTCTGTGGAATCAGCTTCCACAAGAACTTAGATTACTGGATTCAAAACCTCCTCCAGTTGCAGCCATGAAACACTGTTTTTTGCACTCCATTTCAGTTCCGGGAGGTTGTTGCTGCACTTTATCTGTCTAAATAAATGTTGGATTGTGTGTGCAATTATTTAAAATATTGTAACCACTTGTATTTATACAGGTGATTGCATGCTATTTGTGCAACTTTTTAAAAATTATAATTTATATTTATACTGTTTTTGTGATATTATGTCTTACATGGGTCATCATTGTAAATGAGGTATGTTCAATGGTCATAAATCTAAATTAATAAATGAAATGAAAAACATGCACACCAGTCAGACTCAAGTCCCATGTACAAGTACCCAAAAACTTAAGCAGTAAGACGGTAAGATGGTACAGTTTAGGGGCAAAAAGCATCTACATTATAGCGCGTTAAAAAGTCGCGAAGACAAAACAGTGGCTCACAACATAGTGATTTCACAAAATAACTTCAACATAATGCAGCGCTATGTACATCCGAATAAACACCATCCTTACAGAGTATACTATGTAAGCAAGCCCCCCCCCGCACTAAATATAACAAACTCCATTCTGTGCAGCACAGACACCTAATCTAACATAATCAGACCTCCAACATCAGCAGCAACAGTTAACACAGAATCTGCACCAGGATGGCGCTTCTAAAACTACCACGCTGTAAAACACAACTTGCTATAATGGTTCACGCTATAAATGGCACACAATTTTGTTACACGCTATTATGGTGAAGTTATTTTGACCAAATACCAGAACGTACAGCATGAGTGTTGGGGGCTCTGTTTTAAGGCAGGGGCTATCCTCAGGTAGCAGTTGTCTGAGTTCATTTAGGTAATGTTGGTAGGTAAATGTCATTTTGTCCCCATATCTACCAGAACATATACAGGCAAAACATTCTCCACCATCATCTTCTCCATATGGTCTGACTTTTATTTCTATGATGGACCAGTGTGCCCAAAAGCAAAGGGCTGGGATTAGCTGGATTAGCCTCCATGAAACCCAGATGAGCTGAGCTCTCTGGCAGTTGGCCTCCACCATCACCACCACAAGGGAATCTGGCATGGCAGAGGAGGTTGGAGACTGCTCTACCTGGCCTAGTCAGCTGCTGGTTGTCAGTGCCGGAGGGTCACTGTTTTTTTGAAGTGTCACATCAGGAGAAGAGGCATCTCCTGTTTGCTGGGCAGGGTGTGCTTTATTGACTTTCAGCTGCTGGTACTGTTCATCACACTTTCCTTTCCAGTATACCTCGTTTCCCTTTTGAACCTACTTCTGGCACCAGTGGCTGTGGTATCCTCCCCTGCAGCCACCACGCCACCTGTTCCATGAGCCCCTGGGGGTCTCATGGTAGTTGCCTCTTTCAGGAGTTAAAAGTTCCTCCCCAGCAAAGGCTGGTGGTTCCTCCTGGCAGGAGGCAGCTTCTTCTCTGAGAAAGGAGAGTGTCCTCACTCAGATTTCAAACCAGGGTTCTTGCGACTAACAGTCAATACATCTGCCGAAGCAGGGCTCAGAGTTTTATTCTCTGTCATAATATGTCATACATCACATGCCATGTCCAGAATGTCTGTCATAGATGTGGGTTTCCTGACACACCCAATCAGAGAATTCTAGATTTCCTTTGGAGACCCTTTACAAAAATTAACTGTAAACTTAGAATCTTCTATAATTGGGGCCTCCTGACCTTCATAATAAACTTGTCTGAATAGTCTTAGTCTGAGGGATCCTAGGTGGCTTTTGCCTCAGCTTATGAGCAGCTGCCTTTGCATTTTTAGGCAGCCTGTTCCTGCCATACTTGTGGTACATAGCACCACACAAATTCTCAAAGGTATCTTTATACATGGGGCTTAACTCATCCATCCACTGAATTATTGCACTGGTGAAGGTTAACTGTACCAGACACATTTTCTCTTCCTCAGTCACACCTAACTTTTCCAGATCTCTTAGTGTAGGTTTCAGAGCAGTCAGGTAAGTGTCTACACAATTAGACTCTTTTTTTAGAGGAGGCAAATCTCTGAATTTCTTTCTGCATACTGCCATTTCACTCATAAACATCTGCCTCCGCTGATGAGGGTCAATATCATCAGTCCCCTCCCCCCTTGGGGAGGGGTACTCTGTTCCTGCCTACTGGTTTGGGGGGTTTCAGGCACTGAGGTGCTGAAGTTCTTACTGCCCACTGACTTTTGTGACAGGAGTCTCAGTGTGAGAAGAGACAGAGGGACTCGCGCAAGGTTGCCCCCTCAGCAAGACCACTGGGGTTTGTGAAGTGGTATGCTGTGGAGGGGAGGCAGGCATTATCTTTCCAAAGGAAGCTGCAACTTTCTCCCAAGTGTCAATCTTGGGCTTTTGCTACAATCAACTCTACTCTAACTGTTGATTTAGTTATTTAAACCTGTTTCCCCTGTCTACCTCCTGGAGTTCATTATTAACCTCTTTGAATTCATCTCTCAGTTACTGAACCTCTTATTGCAGGTCTTTAACTCTCTGTGCTTGCTTTGTCCCTTTCCTTTCCTCCTCACTAACCTCACATTTCAACTCCCTCTCACTTTCCTCAAGGGTCTTTTTCTCGTGGAAAATAGAAGTTACATCCCCTCACAAGATGGATATTTGTTCTTTCTGCTTCACTGCTCTTTTGTGTTTTGCAATCTCTTCTTCCAACCTCTTTACCTGCTTTTTCAAAGTTTATACCTCTCGTCTCTTCCTTGCAACCCCTTCAGAGTCACTCACTTTAGTGAAATCCCCCTTTTCTGTTTTTCAGACAAGCACTGTGCCAACCACTGCTGTTCCTTCTCTGCCTTTTCTCAACTGTAACTACCCCCTTTTGGAGATGTTTACTACAGTAGCCTCTCCACCCAGTTTCCCTTTTTTGATAGTTGGCTGGCCCACATACTGATCGGGTAAAGCCAGTCCTCCCTGGGGTATTTATTGGCAGTTTTGCCAACCAAAGGGGGGAGGCTGGTAGTAGAGGAGAAATCAGAATATTTAGTGCAGGCTGGGGCATTGGACCTAGTCCATTAGGAGCTCTTCGGCTTTTGTGTATGTGAGTCCGCTTTGGGGGTGTGGGTGGCCCCTGGGATCTGTGGCGTGACCGCGTGACTGAGCCCATCCATGGGAGCCATGGCCTGGGGTGTAAGAGAGCCCACCTATGTGTACATAGTACACCGGGGTGGGAGTTCAGGCCCAGTTTCAGTGGATCAGGGCTACTTGGGAGTCTGGTGCAGAGGAGGCAGCACAGTGGTGGCAGCGTGCACCCATGAGGGGCCAGCAGTGGTGGAAGCCCCTCCCGTACCGTGTGACACTCTGCACTGGTGAAGGCAGCCTGTGGGTAGTGATTAGTGGTCCCCAGTGTGTCTCTTGGATGCGCCGATGTTCAGGGATGCCAGGGGCCTGGGCACCTTAGGCCCTAAGTTGCAGGATGGATGGTAAGTGGGTAGAAGTGCTGCAGTCTGTGTTGGTGCCCCTGTGAATGTGCGGGGTGAAGAGCTGTAGGCCAGTATGTTGAGTTTTCACTTTGTGAGGTCAAAAGATGACAAGTAAAGGCGTGAGTGCTGCTCCAAAATTAACAGTCTGAGCTGCCTGCTCTGCGAGGACCCTGCATCATGGCCTTCTTGGCCACAAGATTGTGCCGTGGCTCTGTACCACAGAAGTTGTGTATCTCCCCACTCAAGCCATGCCCTCAGCTTCTGGGAGCTATGTCATTCTGTTTGGCCTACAATAAATTAATTTGTTATTGTTAAATTCTACTTCAGTGTGGCTACCTGCTGGTTAATGAAC
Source organism: Neoceratodus forsteri (assembly GCA_016271365.2). Classification (NCBI taxonomy): domain Eukaryota; kingdom Metazoa; phylum Chordata; order Ceratodontiformes; family Ceratodontidae; genus Neoceratodus; species Neoceratodus forsteri. The sequence continues at coordinate 1,303,601,138 of CM057456.1, forward strand.
TGTGTCACTGAACCATTTTGCCACTACAGCTTGGGACTCCTGCTGTCTGCACCCCTTTACTGGCCATGCTCAGCGATCTGCACCCAGGTATGTGGCAATTTTTTTTTCTGGATGTGGTTCTGCTGTTGAGTGGTGCCCCTCCCTAAATTTCCACCAGGCCCTAGACAGTGGGGAGGGGTGGCTACACAACCTTCATAATATTGGTGAATTTTGCCTACTACCTTACAAAGGTGATTCTCCAGTGTCTCACTATGCCTGTAATTTATCACGCTCCTTTATGGCTGTCTGCCTATCCAATATGGTCTGATCCAGTTCTAGCCTCATTCCTTCTCTTTACATTTCTCCCTGTAAGCTAAGGCTTCCTTCTCGGCTACCTGCTTTTCCTTCCTCAAGGATTTGCGATGTTCTTCTAAATTAACCACTTTTGGGGCCATATTTTATTTATTTGAATCTAGGATTAGAAAATACCTTTGAGCACAGTGGCGCTCATTTACAAAGGTTCCACGTCAATAATGGGGAGGGGTTACAAAACAGAGTATAAAGCACAATAACACATACAGATAATATCAAATACAACGAACAGTAGAACAGCACAACACATAGTAAACATAGGTGACTGCAATTGGATACATAGTTGGCATTCTAGGAATTTATAGGAAAAATGCAGACGGGTGACCCATTTAGGAAATTGGGAAGGGTGAGTCAGGGTATGAAAAGTAGCAGCAGGACAGAGAACAAGGTGGTGGGTGCAGCCAAGCGGCACTGTCAAGCATGTTGAGCGAGGCAGGAAGGGTAGAATGGGTGGAGCGGGGCAAGCACAGAAGGAGAAGGTGACAGGAGGGAGGGTATGGTGAAGTGTGGAGGGAGGAAGAGAAGAGGGAGGGGAGAATAAAAGGTGTGGAAATATTCACAAAACTTTACCCTGGTGCAAACCCAGTTCACATGGTGCAAACCAAGTTTTGCACCAAAGTGATATTCACAAAAGCCCTGTTAGTGGGCACAAACTGGGTTTGCACTAGGGTGAAGTGTGCAGAGGGCCACAATGCAAATGAGGGGAAGGGGACCTGCATATTGGCACAGTCCCATTCACAAAGCATTTTCTTCTTGCAAAGGCCTTTTGCTGGGTTCCTTTGTATGGAGAAAATACTGCCAAGTAACACCTTGTTTTAATTCTGCACAACCCTAGTGGTTGGTGGAGGTACTGTGGTATCCCCCTCCCACTGCTGGTCACCGTCCTACTGATAAGAAAAAATCTGTCCCTGGTGGTCTAGAGGTCCCTCGCCCCACCAATCGCTATCCCTTTGAGAATATAAATATTTCCCTGGTAGTCTAGTGGTCCTTCCCCCTTCCCCAGTCACCATCCCGGTGATAACAAGAACTGTCCCTGGTAGTCTAGTGGTCCGCCCCAGCGTTTCTCAATTACTGGCCCATGTCCTTCCCCTCCCTCGTTCTGTGATCACTGACCCAGTGTGTATAACATATATATTCCTGGTAGTCTAGTGGTCCCTCCCCCATCTTCATTCACTGATCACTGGCCTGTTATGCCAACAATAATGACCCTGGCAGTCTAGTGCTTCCCCCACCCTATCCCTGATCCCTCTCTACCACAATTGGAATAATTACCCTGGTGGTCTAGCGGTCCCTCTCACCCATCCCAGATGTGCCCGTAACTTGAATAATTACAGTGGTGATCTAGGGGCCCCTCCACCCATCCCCAATCTGCCTGTAACTTGAATAGTTACCTTGGTGGTCTAGCTTCCCCATCCCAGACCTATCTGTAACTTGAATGGTTACCTGGTGGTCTAGCAGTCCCCCACCTATCCCGATCTGCTCTTATGAGAAATGGTATGGATTTTCCCTGTTTAGTGGACCCCCCACCCCAGCAGGTAGTAATCCTACCACCTTCCGCCACCATCCTAAACTCAAACCGGTGACCAGCACAGCCCTCCTCTCACCACCACCACGGCTGGCCACTGACTGAACTCTCAATGAGTGTGTGCTGTATACAGTTTGCACTCAGTGAAAATTGATTGACAGCTTAGAATGCACTGCCATTCACTGAGCACATACTGTGTACAGTATGCATTCATTGAGAGCTCAGTCCTGCCACAGTGGTGGTGAGAGGAGGGCTGTGCTGGTTGCTGGCTTGGGTTTGGGATGGGGCGAGCAGTGTGGTGGGACACTACCTGCTGGGTTGGGGGGGGGGTCCACTAGACACCAGGGAAAACTATATGGTTTCTCATATAGTCAGATTGGGGATGGGTGGGGGAACCACTAGACTACCAGGGTAACCATTCATGTTACAGGCAGATCAGGGGTGGGAGGACTGCTAGACCACCAAGGTAGCCATTCAAGTTATGGGCAGATTGGGGATGGGTGTGTTGGACTGCTAGATCACCAAGGTAATTATTTAAGTTACGGGCAGGTCGGGATGGGTGGGGGACAGCTAGACCACCATGGTAGAAGAAATTTCTTCATATTTACCTTAATTTCCTTTTCTTTTAGCTCCAATATTGTCAATGGGTAATCATAACAGCTGGGTATAGTGCACCCCTACCAGGGGAATGGCACAGCCCAAGCTTTAGAATGTTGGGCACATGAGGATTCCAAGCAGCAGCAACTCACAGTCACTACTGACCTCGCAGTGCCATAATAGGTACAAATTTTCATGTATTATATAACATTCCTTAACACTGTGAATAAATGGTCTCTTACGTTTTTGGCAGATATTTTTTTTCATACACATTTTTATTGATTTTCTTGTTTCTCCTTACCCCCAGGGCCACTGCATACACATGTGTGTACGTGTGTGGAGACGCACGCTACCGCCAGAGATCCAGTGGCCCGATCCCCCCAACTTTTGTCACCGCCTGTACTGCCTACACGCCCACCGGACCTCCACCCGGTGGGAGCGGGACTACGGATGGGTGGGCATCCACCCCCTTTGGAGGGGAGAGCCATGGCTTAATCCCACTCCGACCTTCCCTCCACTGAGCTGGCACCCCGGTGACCCAAGGTCGTTCCCAAACCCAGGTTGCTGGCATGGCACAAGGTAAGGCGCCAGCACCTCAGCCCTCTGCGCCACCGAGCAGGTGATTACTGGCAGATATTTGAGAAGAAAATACTCTTCACTGGATTCAAAGTTTGGACGATTTGGTTCTCCTTGCAGGAAGGAACAATCAGGTAACAGGCATGCTGCACATGAGTCACAGATCAGGGCACTGAGGCTGACCACATAATGAGGCATAACTTCCAGGCAACACTGCATTCAGTGAGACTACCTGCAACAAGGAATAAACACCTTAAAAAATATAATGAAACCTGTTAACCTGCTGTCACAGACTGACTGAAAAAAAAAATTAAAATATATATCACAGCAGAATAGAGAGATGTCCAAGGGGATTAGGGGATTTTATCAAACAAGACATCCCTCCTAGCATAACAGATAAGATTCTCCCACAGAAGCTAGGCTCCTGGGTGAGCCCCGTTGACAGTGTTGGAGCAAACAGAAAAGGAAATTATGGCAGGTATGAAGAAATTCCTTCTTTCTGTAGCGCTCCACATTGTCAATGGGTAATCATAACAACTGGTTCTAAGAATCGTACCCAGATAACCGGAAGGGGGGAGAATATTATCCTATATGCTAGATGCAAGCACTAAGAATTACTTGCGAACTGCTGCCTGTAGTACTCTGCGACCAAAAGCTGCATCAGCAGAACTCTGAACATCCAATTTGTAGTGTTTCGTGAACGTGTGGATGGAAGACCACGAACAGTAGCTGCCTTGCATAGCTCTAAAACCAAGGCTTCACCTTTCTCCACCCAGGAAGTTGCCATAGCCCTGGTGGAGTGAGACTTGATGAGAGCCGGAGGCCTCTTTTTCCCGTAACATAGGCCTAAGTGATGCAGGTCCACAACCACCTAGCTAGGATGGCCGTAGAAGCTTTTTGACCCTGCTTGGCTACTCCAAAAAGAACAAACAGACTATCTGACTTTTGGAACTCCGCACTCCATTTAGCAAAGATCCTAGCTGCCTGTTGCAAATCTAACTTGTGCAATTCCTTCTCCTTGGGGTAAGAAAGTTGCGGACAGAAGGAAGGAAGGCATATTTCCTGGTTCACATGGAAGGCCATGAGCATCTTAGGAAAAAAGTCAGGAACCGTTCTGAGTACCATTTTATCTTTAGGCATAATAATGTATGGCTCCTTGTGAGACAAAGCCTGGAGCTCACCAGTTCTCCTGGTTGAGCATATGGCCACCAAGAAACGCACCTTGTAAGACAACACATTCAGCGATATGGATGATGGAGGTTCAAAAGGCTCCTTATAGAGTACATTCAGAACCAGATTAAGATCCCTCGGAGGAACCAGGAATCAGAACATTGGACAATTCCTGCTAACCATGTATAAGAAACTAATTACCTCTCTATTAGTCCCTACGGAGAACCCCAAGGACACTCCAAGAGCAGATACATGGCATCTCAGCGTACTCCATGCCAACCCTTTCTTCATGTCTTCCTGTAAACAAAATCCAAAATCTGTGGAACTGAGACCTTTGAAGGCTTCAAACTCTTCTCTCTGGCCCAAGATGAAAAGGTGGTCCATATACGAGTGTAAGCTGTGGATGCAGAAGTCTTTCTGGTAGCCATCAAGGTTTCAACTACTTTCTTGGAGAAACCTAATTTAGGAGCCTCTGTTCAATTCTTCATGCAAAAGTAGAATATTTTAGGCCAGCCCAGTGGCGCTGAGGGTTGAGGTGCTGGACGCCACACTTCATCCTGCCTGGCGGCCCGGTTTAGGAACAAGCACGGTCTGCCGGGGGTCAGCAGGGGAGAGAGAGAGGATTGAGCATCCGGAGGACTGCTCTCCTCTCTCGAGGATTGAGCATCCGGAGGACTGCTCTCCTGTCTCGAGGATTGAGCGCCCAGAGGACTGCTCTCCTCTCTCGGGGAGGGATCCAGGGCCAGCCCGGCGCAGCAGTGGCCCCACGGTGGAGACCGGAGGCACTGCAGTATGCAGGGCTTACAATCAAGGGTAGACACTGAGCAGCTGTCTTCCGGACATGGGTGGGAGCACTCACATTGCAGGCTGTACAGCACTGCATGTCTCACATCTGGGGTGTAACTAAGAAACCCCCCCATCTTGTTGATAGGCGATGGCACCTGTTCTTTACTGACCACACTCCATCACCGGTTGCACTCCTCTCCTTTGCCAAGCCCAGCCCATCCCGAATTCTAGATAGAGTGCCCTGGGCGGATAGGGTGGCCCTACCTTGGGAGGCTCAGAGGAGGATAGCCAGGCTGGTGCCAGGAACTAGGAGGGCTCTCAGGCATGGAGGTAGAAGTTGGGGGCATACGAGGATGCCCGAGAGAGTTCCACGAGATGGGGGTATAAACAGAATTAAAAAAAAAAAAGAATATTTAAAGTACAAAAACTGCAATTATATCCAGTGCAAAGTAGTAAAAAGTGAAAGCAAACAGTACCCTCACTATTACTATTTACTGCTCTGCACTGGATATAATTGCATTTTTTTTTCACTTTAAAAAAATATTCTACTTTTGCATGAAGAATTGAACATTGGCTTCTGATTTGGGGTGTGCGACTATCCTTGTTTGTGTTAAGATGGGCTGGCCACCCTGTCTGCACCTTCTATTCACCTAAAAGGCAGCGCTGACTTTTTTTGTTGTTTTCTAATTTTAGGAGCCTCCTCCTTTCAGGAGTCAGGCTGTGAGCTGCATTACTCCTGGATTTGAGTGGAGAATGGGACCCTATACCAGAAGGTCTCTTCACATCAGAAGGCAGAAAGGTACTTGCTGAGCTAGGTTCACTAGATTGGAGAACCATGGTCATCTTAGCCACTCTGGAGCTATTAGTAGAAAGTTTCCTCTTGAGTGTCTTATTGATCGTGTCGTAAGATCTTTGGAAGAAGAGGCAGTCAAGGAAAGGCATATGCTCTGCTGAAGGACCAGTCTTGAGTCAGAGCTTCCACTGCTTCCCCCCTGTGGACACTGAAAGCGGCTGAAAAACCTTTGGATCTGAGCATTTTGGCTGGATGTGAACAGATCTATCTGTAGTCAACCGGATCGGTTGCATAGGAGTTCAAACACCTCCAGGTTTACCTTCCACTCTCCAGGATGACTATTTTCGTAACTTAGCCAGTCCCCTGAATGTTCAACATCCCCCGCCAGGTTTACTGCCGACAAACAGAGAAGATTCTTCTCTGTCCGCTGCAGTAGGTTGGAGGCCTCTTGAAGCATCTCCCTGATCTTTGTGCCTCCTTGATCATTTATGTACGCCACCATGATTGCATTGCCTCACCGCACTTTTACCACACTGTTTTGCAGCAGGTTTTGAAATTGCAAGAGAGCTAAGCAGACTGCCTGCAACTCCAGAACATTTATGTGGAGATGCTGTTCTTGTGCTGACCAAGTCCTTTGAGTGGGAAGTTGGTTCAGGACTGCTGCCCACCCATACAGACTGGCATCCATTGTGATAATTAACTCTGGGAGAAGTTTGAACAGAACCCCCTTGCTCATATTCCGCATATCCACCCACCAACTCAGGGAATGACCAAAGTTGAGGGTTGATGGGTGAAGGGGACCCTGGCCTGATAATCTTCTGAAGCTGTATCCCAGGCCACCAGTAGACCTGTTTGAAGGGGCCGCAAGTGGAAGCGGGCCCACAGGACTAAATCTATCGCTTCCGCCATGAGGCCTAGCATCCACAGCAGACCGCGGGCAGATGCCAATGACTGATTCCTGAACCATTGGACTTCTGTCAATAAGGTCTCTTTCCAGAAAGGTGACAAAAAAAAGTCCCCATTTTCATACTGAAGACTACCCCCAGATGTTCCAATAACTGAGATGGTTCGAGAGAGCTCTTCTCTCAGTTCATCACCCAACTGCGCACCTCTGGGATCACCAAAGTTCTGAGCACCAACCTCTTTGACAGAGGCAATGTCAGTGCACAAATGAACAGGTGGTCCAGATAAGGATACATATGATGTCTTTCCTGTCAAAGCTAAGCCACCGGGGCTATCAACACATTTGAGAAGACTCGGTTGGGGGGGGGGCTGTTGCAAGGCCAAATGGAAGCACCATGCACTGGAAATGTTTGCCCAGAACTGAAAATCTGAGATACTTTTGGTGGGATTGATGGATGGGGATGTGAAGATAAGCATCTGTCAGATCTATTGACACCAAGAAGTTTCCTGGTACAAACTTATTCAGACACTTCACATCCAGAATGGGTTTGAGCCTCCCCTGCCCCCCACCCTGACTTCTTGGGAACTACGAAATAGTTCGAATGGAACCTTAGACTTTGCCAGTTTGACAGAACCGGCACAATGGCCCTAATTTGAATGAAGTGGGTCACAGTCTCTGACACCGCCTGACATTTTGCCACGTCCTTAGAAACCGGGGAAGGTAGAACATGCCCCCTGGTGGGCACCAATAAGAATTCTACAGCATAGCCCAAGTGAAGGATCTCCAGAACCCAGGTACCTGACGTTGTTTGGGTCCATCTTGAGACAAACTCCCGTAGTCTTCCACCAAGGAAAGGGGGGCAGGGATGGGTGAGGTACCAGGCTTTTGTGCTGGTCCTTCTTCACGATGCCTGGCAAAGGCCCCTCTGTTACCATAAGCTTTGTTACCTGAGTAGGCTCCTCTGTTTCTCTGGTTATCAAAGTTCCAAAGGGATGAAACACCCCTCAGGACTGCCTGTGCTGGCCGTCACCTTGACCCCTTTGGTTATGGTGGTCTTGTACTGTTGTTTTGACACCGGAAGATTGCCCTTTGTATCTTGGACATCCTTCAAAATACAATCTGGAGCCAAACAATAAGCCTCCATTAAAGGGAAGGTTAAACAGCTTAGCTTTTGAACCTTGATCAGCAGACCAATGTCTGAGCCATGCGCCCCTTATGGCCGAAGCAATGTGATAGGCTGAATGGGCTGACATGCACACATTCTGCACTGTAGGATTACCAAGAAAAGTGAAGGCAATGGCCACCAATTGTAAAATGCTCTCACCTTCTGAATCAGGTGGAACGAAACTGGCCAAAGCACAGACCCAGATGTTTAAGGCTTTGGCAACAATAAATGAAGTGTAAGACATACAAATGTTCATGCCATTGGAGGCAGAAGCCTGCCTACATGTGGTATCCACCTGCTTGTCATGAGAATCTGCTAGTGCCAGAGAGACTTCAAAGGGAAGGGTGGTGTGTTTTACTGAATTATGAACAGCCTTGTCTGCCAAAGGAAGAGCTTCCCACCTGTGAGCTCTTTCTCCTAAAAAGGGGAAATTCTGGGTTTTTGGTTTGGGAAGATTTTTTCTCTGAGCCACACCTGCCCATTCCTGCTCTATAATTTGGTCACAATGATTAAAACCTGGGAAACACTTAGGAGCAGAGGCGGACGCAGAAAGGATTGGAATGACATCCACTATCTCCACAGACTGCTCCTCCATAAGTTGTAAGGATCAACATGCCTCAGCTATCAAAAAGGACAAGAACTTATTGTCAAACAAGGGGAGAATTGGAATCTGTGACTTTGGCTCCATCCGCTTCCCTTCCTCTTCTTCCTCCTCCTCCTCAGAGGGGACGTCTTCCTCATCACATAGCATATTTTTATGTCAGGAGCTTCCCCTAGATTCCCAAAATCCTCATCCTGGCCTTCTAGTCAGGGTTGGAGTCTGCCTGCACAGCTGATTCCGCAGCCTTTCCTTCCTGCAATGCACCTGGACATTCCTGGGTGGGCCCCCCCTGACCTGAGGGGCCCAGTTTAGGGTTGGATGTATCTGCTGGGATGTCCTGCAGAACATCAGGGCCCAATAGCTCACCCAGGAGCAACAAAAGTGATTTTCACAATTCTGCTTTGCCACTGTCAACAGAAGAACTAGGTGCCCTCTCCCCACCTTGGAGGACTGGCTGGGGGGAACCATTATAGAAATATTATGCTGAGCAACACAATGAGGGCAATAGGAACCCATGAGGGAGGGCCTCATTACCCTTTTGCAGGTCTTACATTGTTTCGTAACTAATGGTCTCCTAAGCCATGCTGCCAGTAATATAAAGTTTTCTGAAAAAAAAAACAGATAAAAATATGTAAAACTGTACCAATTAGTTTTAAGCTTGCTGGGTGTTGAACTCTCCACAGAACTGTGTACAGGGATTAGTGTTCCAAAACACTGAAATGGGCATGTGAACTCACTAGCGGGGTGCGCAGGATGTCAGTGCACTAGCATGGGTGTCGCATACACCAGTAAGTGCACTAGCACAATTTGTGCAATGTAAACAATAGGTGATGGCTGCACAAACACTCCTAGGATATCCCATGAATATAGAGGAGTCAAGTTTAGCAAGTCAATATGGGTGATGTAAAGAAGCGGACGTGAAGTCGGCTATGTGCTCTTAATAGCGCATAGCAGGTACAGTGCTTTCGTTCCATACTGAGTAGTTATTTGTCAGACACTAAGGGGCACTATTGATCAGGCCAGTTCTAGGCTGACTGTTTGGTGCTCTGGTTAGAATTACCACCTGTGGCGCTGGTGGACCTGGGTTCGGGGCTGCCAGAAGAAACAGTTTTTTTTATATTTTTTCTTTTAAATTTTGCAAGTCCCAATCTACCCTGTCCTTCGGTGTCAGGCTCCCCCCACAGTTAGTTATTTTAAGTCAGGAGGGGATGCAGGTGGCGTAGCCCCCCCCCCCCACATAGAAAGAAACTCCATATCGCGCTGCATAAAGATAACGAGGAGCCATCGCTGTCTGTGCTCATTGGTACAGTGCTTATCGACGTTTCTGCTTTTGCTGATGAGCAGTCGTTCTTTTTGTCTGCAACATTTTAGTCATGCTTATCACATAAAATCACTCCTAGTGCTGTGCAAACACTCCTTGCAGCGTGCAAAGCATGCACACCACAGGTGTGAGCCTAGCAAGAAACGGGAAAATGGCCAGATGGAGAAGCATGAGCCCAGCCCTAATGACTGCCACGCAAATGGAAAATACAAGCCTAAGGAGAAAAAACACACCAAAAACACAATTTAGCTACAGAAATACCCAAAACACAGAAAACCTGAAGCTAGGGGGAGGGAAGAACCGATGCTAGAGCCAAAGGACCCCTCAGACCCCAACTCCTAGAACAATAAAATTGTACCTACCTGTGGCACCTTGTTTTTCTTCTATTATTTGTTGTTGTTTTTTAAAAGGAGACCGTTAAACACCCTAACAAGGCAGAAGTTGATTTGATTTGATAAAATTTATTTTTTCACAGGAAATAACATTTGTTAGGACAAAAGTCCTGTTTACAACAAAGTCCTGCATTCCAATCCATTATACAATTATACTAAGCACCTTACAAGATATTACACAAATACAAAAACACAACAATTACACTAAAAACATGTGCAAGAAGATCTCAAGTAATTAAATAAAGTAACTCTAAAACTCAAAAGATTTGTATCTGACTTCAGAAGATCTGATAACTTATTCCAACTATGTGCTGCACTATTCTGAAGTGTGCTGTCACCTAGTCTATTAAAACATCTGTGCATTAAAATACTATTCACTGATTTCCTTGTCTTAATATATGTTTCTTATTACCTGCTTGTGTAGTGGATGATTGTATTTTTTATGCAGAATCTTATGACATGTAACAAGCCAGAGGTAATTTCTGTAAGCTCTGGTTGAAGCCAATTTAAGTTTTTATAAATTACACAGTGGTGCAACTTCTTACCACTGCCAACAGCAAATTTTCCTATCCTGTAATATACAAGATTAATCTGTTTTAATGCCATTTGAGTTGAATTCATATAGATGATGGAACCATATTCCACCACTGGTAAAAGCAACTGTTTAGCCAACCGTTCTCGTGCCACTAATGGCAAAGTGCCCGCTACTGTTCTGAGAGCTCCTAGTCTCTGATTTACCTTTTTGGTCTGAACTGTTATATGCTCTGTATATGTCATCCTTGAGTCCACTTGAAACCCCAAATATATATAACTAGATACACTTTTAATTATTGTACCATCTTGGAGGTGGAGTTGCATCTCTGGCCTAGTTCCCCATTGTAGACCCACTGAGAATAGCATGCTCTGAGTTTTATTCGAATTCAGGAGAAGGCCAGAGTTTCACATCCAATTTTCCATTTGGAGTAAGTCATATTGAATTTTAAATACATATCTGTCAAGTTGTTGGCAGATATTATCAACACAGTATCGTGTTTGTACAATCTTATTTCGCTGTGTTCAGTAACTTGGACAAGATTGTTAACATAAATGTTAAACAATAATGGTCCCAGAATCGAGTCCTGAGGAACACCCCTCTCCAGTTTACCAGGGCCCGACACCGAAGACTCACATAATACACATTGCTGACGATTAGTCAAATGTGACTTTATCCATAGGAACATTGTCCCTTGAATCCCTAGCTCCCCTAGCCTCTCCAAAAGCATTTCATGATGAACTAAATCAAAGGTTTTACTGAGATCCACAAACACCGCCCCAGTACACTTCCCTTGGTTCATCAATGTTACCACCAAGTCATTAAATTCCAATAAGGCGGTGCCTGTGGAACTCCCCTTTCTAAAGCCATGTTGTTTCTCTGATAATTTACTGTTAGATTCCAAAAAGTGACTCAACTGTAAATATACTCAACGCTCTAAGATTTTTGACAAGATTGGCAGAAGAGCTATAAGCCTGTAGTTTGACGGGGTCATTTTATCACCTCCTTTATATATGGGAATAACCTTTCCTATTTTCCATATTTCAGGAACAGTGGAGCTACTCAGGCTCCAATTGTACAAGTAAGTTATAACAGGGGCTATTACTTGTGTACCCAGCTTCAAAAATTGTGCCTCTATGCCATTTACACCTCCAGATTTATTTGGGTTTAAGTTCTGCAATTCTTTTACTATATTTTTCTCATGTATTTCCTCAAATTAACACATTTTATTTAAGTTTTCTGTTCTGCCCCTTTCAAAAACATCAATTATATTTGAAGTTGGTTTTAATATTCTGAGATCCGGTAAATCCAAGAAATAGGAATTAAAAACATTTGCTACATCCATAGGGTCAGTCACTAACTTCTCTCCCTGTAATAGACTTATGTTATTAACAGTTTTATTTGGAGTTTTTAAGTTAGTAATAAGTTTCCAAAATTGTTTGGAGTCAGAAGTGTTATTTCTCTTATTCCAGTGATACATATTTTTTGCATTTGTAATTATACTTTTACATTTCTTCCTCCATTCCTTAAAAATGTTCCAGTAGTCTATGTTTTTAGTTTTTCTGGCCTTTTTCTATGTTCTATCTCTTATCCTTAAATATTTTTTTATCCTGTCTGTAATCCATGAGTCTTCCTTATTTCTTTTGTTTTTTTTTTTAACTAATGGGGCATGATGCTAAATTACATTCATCATTATATCATTGAACTCCTGTGTTGCCAATTCTATGTCTGGAATCAAATATACTCTCTCCCAATGACTTTGCTTCAAATGTTTTATGAAAAGTAGTTCATTAAACCCCTTATAATCTCTACACCACTATGTACTTGGTTGCTGAATGTTAAAATTTTGTAGTTCAATAGTATAGGTTATTGGATTGTGGTCACCCAAATTCAATGGTAGTACATCCCAGCTTTTCACTAAATCTTGCGATACAAAGAATAAATCCAAAACTGAACTCTGCTCTCCATTTTTAGTATATCTAGTTGGTTTTTGGATAATTTGGTTTAACCCCAATATATCAAAACTGTTCTCTAATTTCTTGCCTCTGTTCTGTAACCAGTCAGCATTAAAGTCACCTGTCAAGATTGTATGCTTATGTTTTGTCTTTTCTGAAATTATTTCTGCCAGTATATCAAATGATTTAGTTTTAGGGGGTGCGTAAAAAACTCTTACCACTAACTTCGTTATAAGTAACTCAACAATAAGACAATCAATTCCCTCCAAGTTTGTGCTTAGTAGTATCTGATGAGGGCCAAGGGTATTTTTAATGTATAACATCACCCCCCCTTACCCCTGTCTGTTCCTTCGAGAGTGTATCCAGAAAGTTGAATTTCCTCCCGCATTACACCAAGGTGCAACCATGTCTCTGAAACCACTAACAAATCATACTCAGCTTTAGCTGCCCATGCTCTGTATTCGTCTGTCTTGTGTACTATACTCCTGACATTCTCGTGTGCCATATTAAACGTTTTAATTCTTTTACTACCAGGGCCTGGGTTTGATTCTATGTCTCCACTTTGTGTCAGGAGTATAATGCACAACATATTAGCAGTCCTCGTAATATTTAATTTACAAAAGTGCGTGTAACAAAGCAACCACTCATAATCGCGAAATTCATTAGTAAATTGGTTTCTTCTCCGTACAAAGTTTTTCTCATTTAAATAATGAGGGTTTCCGGCTGAGTAAAAACTCAGTTTTGATTATGTTATCACCAACCTCATTTGTGTCATTTATATGTGCCATAACTAAACCCCATACCAACCAACCCCCCAAAAACAGCTGTAAAATTAGCCCCATTTTTATTTTTATACCCTTTGATTATCCAGAGTCCGTATTTCTCCCTCAGTGTCGGCTGTAAACCCGCGGCGCTCACAACTGTGGGTCGCGGCGAGGCTTTGTAGTATAGGAACCCCTGCCTTCTTCACTAGCCGACCCCCTCCTGCTCGATTCCGTTGATAATTCAGGTGCAGTCAATCAGCAATAAATTATGATAAACAGTCAGTTCTCTAGCAGTAATAATAAATAATAGACTAGGAGAAAGGAACAGTTTAAAGTACACAATCACATTAGTTCATACAGCTCTCTTGATAAATTGTCCCGACTGTAGTCTGGCTATTTGTAGCTCTCACCTGCCGCCACAAAGTTGTTTCACAGTCAGAGTCCAATGTATTCAAGAATGGTTGGCATGAGGCTTTGTAGTGTAGGAGCCCCCGCCTTCTTCACTAGCCTACCCCCTCCTGCTCGATTCCGTTGATAATTCAGGTGCAGTCAATCAGCAATAAATTATGGCGAATAGGCGGTTCTCTAACAGAAATAATAAATAATAGACTAAGAAGTGGCTCCCAATCCACACAAGGATATGGAAAAAAGCAGGTTATTCAATTTGAAAGCCACAGCTTAACAGGCACGATTTTAATTTAGGGGTGCTCCCTGGAACAGGCAGCCCCAACCTGCTATGCAGAATTGCAGCCCTAGAAGAAGGCTTGAAATCTTGAAAATCTTCAGAGAAGATAAAAGTAGCTCTGCCCCCTTCAAATGGCACAGCTAAACTGGGAGTTGCTGCTGTTTGAAATCCTCATGTGCCCAACATTCTAAAGCTTGGTCTGTGCCATTCCCCTGGTAGGGGTGCACTATACCCAGTTGTTATGATTACCCATTGATAATGTGGAGCACTAAAGAAAATTATTCCAGTTATGGCAGGGAGGGATTGGGGAAAGGGGGGGGGAACCACTAGACCACCAGGGTCATTACTTTCAGAATAACGGGACAGCAATCGGCAAACAGAGAAGGGGGGGGGCCACTAGACTACCAGTGAAATATATATTATGCACACCGGGCCAGCGATCAGAGAATGAGGAAGGGGGCAGGGACCACTACACTACCAGAGAAATATATCTTATACGCACATTGATGGCAATTGGACTAAACAACCAGAAAAATATGTTCTAAACACAATGGAACAGTGATGGGGGGTGGAGGGACCAGTAGACCACCAGGGATCTGTTTTCTTTTTAACAATGGGCCGATGATTGGCGGTGGGAGGGACCATTAGCCACCATGGACTGTTCATTTATTTCTTTCTTGGGAAGGGGATTGGCAATGGGAGGGGTGCTAAACTCCTGCTGCAGCCTATGTAAATGGCCCATAATGGGCATGCAAATGGCCATAGAGTGCTTTACATGCCCAATTGACTCATTTACATGGCTGCTTTAGTGAATAGGAAATAGCGCACCTGCGCTATTCAGTGTGGGGCCATTCTCCTGGCTGGATGTTGGAGCAGCGCTAGTGGGGTTAGCAGTGGCTTTACTGGGTTAGTGCTGCCCCGTCCTGGCCCTATTCACAGTCAGATAGCACAATCTGCTATCCGACCATGTGAACAGCAAGATTTCATACATGCACAACTGCAAAACACAGCACAAACCTTTGCACTGTGCTTTGTGATTTTTGGTGGATCTGGCCCCTGTTCTCTTTGACTTAACTGTTCTCTGTCTGCCCTCACTCTTTCCAACTCTACTAAACTCTGTTTGCTTAAAGGTAAGCATGTCCTACTGCTTCTTTGCACTTTCTAACCTTTGAGTCTGGATAACTAACTGTTCCATCAAGGAATTTATCCTGTCTTCTTTGGTGGTAATTAACCTCTGCATCCCTTCACTTGCAAGAATTTCCTTTTTCTCTGTTTGTGCCACTTTGTGCTGCTGCTCTGAGTGTGACACTTAACTTTGTAAATCGGCACACCTGGCATGAAATCTTTCAGTCTCCAGGTGGTCCTGTAGTTCTGATTTCTCTGTCTGTAAGGCTTGCAGATCTTTATTAAATTCTGATCACTGTCTGTAGCTGTTTTTTTTTTATTTCTAATTGTCTTAGCCGACCTTGGATGTTCTGCTCACTGAAGCTCTCGTCCTGTGGAGCTTCTTGAGACATCTGTTTTACATCTTGCAATTCCTTTCTTAGAAGGTAAATCTGAGAGTTTAAACTCACCCTTTCACTAGTTAACTGGCAGTTCTGTGATCTTTGTAATGTATTTTTAAAATAGTAAACTGCAGCAAAGTTGCTAATGCTTCATTGGTCTTTGTTTTGGTTTGTACAGTCTTCTGGGCTATCAGATAATCTGCCAATGTTGTTTTAGTTCACTTTGAGAGTATGACTGACATTTGGCAATCCATTTGCCTATCTCAGGGTTAACTGTCACAAGATTCTGATGTGTCATAGTTAAAACCTCTTTTTCTATGGTCAGTAATGAGGTCATCTTTACAATTAATCTGTTATACAGACTAGAAGGCAAGGCAATTTTATTATTATGGCACCCAACTCCTGGGGCTCAGGACACCTAACATTAAAACAGGTAGGACAATACAAACACACATTCTGTACAACATTCTATAAAAACATATACAAAGCAACAATAATTATAGCAATAAATAATTCTTCAGCATAATTAAAACTCATGTAATTAGCACCGGTCAAATGTCCTCATCAGGAAAGACCAGATGGAACAAGTGAGACTTTAGACCTTTTTTGAACAACTCGACCGATGGGGCCTCCCAGACAGCAGCTGGAAAAGTGTTCCACAGGGTCGGCCAATACTAAAGGCACAGTCGCCAGATGTTTTGAGCTGAACCCTGGGAACATCATGTAAGCCCCTGGTCGAGGAATGGAGGGAATGGACCAAGGTAGCAGGTGTGAGGAGCTCAGCCAGATAGCCTGGGTCCAGCCCTTATAGGGCCTTATAGGTGAGCGAGCCCACCTTGAAGAGGACCCACCACTGGACAGGAAGCCATTGCAGGGCCTGCAGAACTGGGGTCACATGACTGGACCTAGTCAGGCCCGTCAGCAACCGAGCCACTGTGTTCTGCACTAGCTGCAGCCAGCAGAGAATCTCTCCAGTGACCCCGAAGTATAGAGCACTGCAGTAATCAAGCCTTGAAGTAACAAAGGCATGCACCAGTGCTGCCAGTTCCTCGGGCACAACTAGGGGCTTAATCCTGGTGATATTCCTCAAGTGGTAAAAAACACTTTTAACCACAGATGACACCTGAGCCTCAAATGTCAATAAGCTGTCCAGGATAATGCCAAGATCCCACACCCTAGGGGAAGCCATCAACAGAGCGGATCCCAGAAACAATCCTGAAATAATCCTGTACCCGCTCCAGAAGCACTCGCATCATGCCCATGACCTGCATTTGGCAAGACATAGCATGCCTCAGAGAATGACAAACTCAACACGTATCCCATCTGAAATTAACCCTAACAGTCCTTAAGGGCTCACACACTTATCCCAGCAGCTTATATTAATGTGCACATGGAATTTCAAATCACAGTTCAAAAGCACACACTTTTTCTCACAGCTCACTTAAGCACTTTCAATTTAAAGTATACCCGGGGTACGGATTGCAGCTAGAGCTTGGCATAGACACAAATAAAAAAGCATCCGCACTTTACATGTCAGATTACTTGTGTTTGTGTGCTGTTTTGCCTGTGAGTGCTGGAGTTTTGGACTTGCTTGTCTCAGCTAATCTTGGCTATTATTAGCCAGAATATGTCAAAATGGCTTCTGTCTCAGGTTTGATCAAGTCCCTCCTCATTCACCACAGTGCATGAGCCCTCTGGGAGATCTGGGTTGGAATCCAACTTCCATAAACTGAGGGCATGTTTATAACTCTTTCTATCTGGGAAAGAGCTCTTGAACCACCTCTCTTCCACCTGTCCATGAGCAGCAAGCATTGGAAGATCTATGATGTCAGAACATACTCAGCAATTAAACAATAGTTCATATTTAGTAAAAATACACACTAGACAGTCTGCTTATCTATACTGCAAAGGCCTGCATTCCTACATCTACCCAGCACGCATCTGTCCAATCACTCTCCTTGGTTCAAGCAGACCTGGCAGTCTGTCTTCCCACCGCTTATCTTGCCCTCAAAAGTATTGAAGCTCATTGTCTTATTTCTAAAGTACTGTAAATGCTGTCTTTAAAACTGGGTTTGAATCCCACAGCTTCTACCTGCATACTGTGTGACCCTGAGCAAGTCACTTAACCTCCTTGTGCTCCCAGGTCGCTCCTGTAAAAAAGCTTTCAGCTTAGTGTGCTATACCTGGTTAAACAACTAAATAAAAAAAAAAAATTCTAGTTTATTTCACCATTCTTTAGTAGAAACGCTAACTTTAACTCCTACCACTTGCCCATTCTTAGGGCCCAACTTTCCCTTTCAATGGCACAGCTAAAACTGGAGAATTGCTGATGTCCGGAATCCTCATATGCCCAGTCATCTAAAGCTTTGGGCTGTGCCATTTCACCTTGTAGGGGTGCACATTACACAATCGTTATGAATACGCATTGACAATGTGGAGCACTACAGAAGCTCTGCTGAATATAAGCATTGACAATGTCCATGTCATACACAGTATACAGATCAACATTTGAGTTCTTCTTACAGAGCACATTTGAGCAATTAGAAGCAGGACACTAACTAATGCAGTAGGAGCTCATTTGCCAAGGAACAAAATGGAAATCCCTCTTTTTTTCATTTTACTGGCTTAGAATACTGCACATCCCTGAAAATTTATGGGGTTATTTGTGTTTACATCTACTCCTGCAATGAGGGACTTGGTGGAATCATACATTTAAAAGCTTGGTACCAGATGGAGATAATGAAAAAACTGACTTTGGTCCTTTTCTTATATAAAGAAAACATATGCTATATCTCAGCCTTGAGCCAATAGTTAGAATAAAAAATTATTCAATGACATAATGGGACCTAAAAGAAGTTTGTACAAACTCAGTGGCAACCCTCTGATCTTTATTATGTTTTTTGGTTATTATAATTTTTATAATTTATTTTTTTTTTGTAGCAAAACTTGTGTTTAAGTAGTGATCACAATAATAATGAGTTAAAAGCTGCCAGAGAGTGACCATGGGGCTATTTGGTGTGCCCACTGTCTCAACTCACACCTTAGGTGCCCCCCACCATACTGACCAATGAGACCTTTGAAAGATTTTCTAGATTTAAAAGGGTATATCCTAGCCTAAATGTATTGAGCTACCGCTGACAAAAATTAAGTTTGATCTCTTTGCCAGCTCCTCTGATATTATATATGATGAATTTTCTATCCGGGCATTTTTTTAATTCTTTGGTAACCACGTAAGGCCCACTAGGTACAACTGCCTATTTTGATGGGTGACCTGGGAGGTTAAGTGGCTTGCTCAGAGTCACACAGTATGCAACTGGAGGTTGTAGAAATCAAACCCAGATCTTCTGGATGTACCAAGCTCATTCACAACTCATTATTCTAACCTCTAGGCAACTCTGTAAAAAGAGTTTAACAGTGTATAAATTAAATACTCCTCTCTAGGTAATAGGTTATAATTAAAAAGTGTTAAATAAAGAAGTTAAGTCTGCCGGCCCTATGGTGTACACAGCTGAGGCACCATTGGTGCCTTACTTCATCCCACGCCGACGACCCAAGTTCGGGAACAGACATGGGTCACTCGGGGGTCAATCAGGAGAGGAAGGACCGAATGTCCATAGGCTGCTCTCCTTCTTCAGGGAGGGGAGGGATCTTGTGCCTCACTATTTGACTGCCATCTGGAGGAATCTAGATGGTGGTGCTCACGAGCCACACTGGGGGAAGGGTGCACAGAGCACAGGGGGCATCTCCGCAGAGGTGGAGTTCACACAACATGCTCACTGCACATCCGTGACACTCAAGGGAGAAATTAGATGGAAATTATGGAGGATGGGCTTCATGAAGCCCTACCCTTCATGCCGGTGGCCCACTCGGTCTCTCCGGTCAGGGAACAAATCTGGATTGTGTGTGTTCTGGGTGGAGAGGACAGCCCAGGGGAGCAAACCGCAGGGGATAGGATCCCCCAATACCAGAGGGGACTCGGGACAGCTGCGGCTCACAGAGACAGGGCTGAGCAGCTACCTGTACCTGCCAAGATTAAACAAAACAAAACAAAAATATATATATATATATATATATATATATATATATATATACACAGTATATATACATATACAGGGTTCATTTTTGCGTGGGGGATTTTGACTATTAGCACACAGCTTTTAATTTTGACCCACCTTTTCTTCTACCTTGGGGACAGCCTGCTCACTGTTACAGAGGTTTGAAGAAAAAATTACTCACCTTAGTAATGTTGTTTCTTCTAATGGAGTCTTGCTATATTATGACAATTGCAGTTTGTCCCACCATTAGAACTGCTCCGGAGGTGAAAGAGTTAACTCCATTCCATGAATGGAACTTACATAGACATAGATACATAGATACATAGACAGTGTCGGCAGATAAGGGCCTATGGCCCACCCAGTCTGCCCATTTGAGCTTGTAAGTTCAGTTTGTTTTCCTAGAAGTCCGTTTCCCCTTACCCCTGACCTCTAGAATTCCTTTATGTCTATCCCATGCATTCTTAAATCTTGTGATTGTTTCAGCCCCCACCACTTCCTCTGGCAGGGTGTTCCACTTGTCCACCACCCATTCTGTGAAGAAATTCTTTCATGTTTCCTCTGAATCATCCTCCTCCAACTTCATCCCATGCCCTCTAGTCCTGGAACACCTTTTCGCTAAAATAGTGTTTTCCTGCACCTGTTTCTCCTGTAAGATACTTGTATGTCTCTATCATATCCCCTCTTTCCCTCTTAGAGCACGAGCTCTAAAGAGAAGCTCTGTCTGTGTAGTTTCAAACCTGAACTGTCAGATCTTTACGAGCAAAAACTCACTAAGGTCTGTGTGGAAGCTGTAACCTACACCAGCCAACTGGCTACCTAAATATTAACACCTATTGCTGGTCCCAACACAAAGACTCAAGTCAGGGACCAGAACTAATAGTATAATTTAACAATATGCAGAAATATAAGGAAAAATGAAAAACACCACCCCCCAAACCCCAAGAAAGGGTGAAAACACATAAAAGGGCATAAAATAGTGCCACACTAGGCTGCCCACCTCATACCCAAGCAGAAGTTCTGAGAAGGGCAGGTTGGGGAGGTTTATAATATAGCAAGACTCCATTAGAAGAAACAACATTACTAAGGTGAGTAATTTTTCTTCAAACAACATGAAGTCTTGCTATATTATGATATTGCAGACTCACAGCAGTACCTCCATGGAGGAGGACAGAACCTACTTAGGGAATAGGATCTGAAGCACAGCTGTGCCAAACCGAGCATCTCTCCTAGCCTGGACATCCAGGGAGTAATGCTTGTGAAAGTGTGTACTGCTTCCAAGTAGCAGCTTGACATATCTCCAATATAGGGATGTCTCTGGCAGCAGCTAGAGACACGGATGTACCTCTGGTAGAATGAGCCCTCAAGCCAGAGGGGGGGATCTCTGCCCAGTTTCTGATAACAAAATTGGATACAAGAGACAATCCACCTGGCAATTGATCTCTTAGTGGCAGGTTTCCCTTTCCCAACCTCACCATAAGTGAGAAAAAGTTGGAGGGATTCGAACCTGTGACCCTTGGTATGTTCTATATAGTAACTAAGGGTCCTCTTAACGTCCAAACTGTGCAATCTCCTCTCACCAGAAGAGGAATGTTCAGTGAAAAACACTGGGAGGGAGATAGATTGGTTAAGATGGAAATCTGAAACCACCTTAGGCAAAAACTTCCTGTTAGTCCTGAGGACTACCTTATCCCTGTGGAAAGAAATAAAGTCAGTTTCTACTGACAAGGCGTGCAACTCACTTATGCGTCTAGCAGAAGTGATAGCCACTAGGAAAACAGTTTTCCAAGTTAGATACTTAAGCTCTGCAGAAAACAGAGGTTCAAAAGGGGTTGCATTAACTGGGCAATGCAAACATTAAGGTCCCAGGCAGGGCGGATCCCAAAAGGTGGATTAGTATGGAGTAATCCCTTAAAAACTTGAAAATACAGGGTGAGCGAAAGAGGATGGCTTTCCTGCTGAAACAAAAGCAGAGACAGCTGCCAAATGAACTCTCAGGGTAGCTGGTCTCAGGCCCAAAGAATTAAGATGGACCATGTAATCTAACACAATGGGCAAATCAGCAGATTCTGGGAAATATGTTTCCCAGAACACCAAATGGAGAACCTTTTCCACTTAGAATTATAAGTAGCCCTAGTGGAAGGCTTCCTAGAAGCCTTTAGGATTTCAAGAACACCTTGAGAGAGGTGTAGGTCAGCAAATTCTAACTCCTCAAGAGCCAAGCCTTGAGGTTGAGGGATTTGAGGTTCGGATACCAAACTCTCCCCTGGGCACAGGTTAATAGGTTGTGATTCCTGGGGAGATGGACTGTCAGGGACAGAAGGAGTGGGTACCAGGGCTGCCTGGCCCAATCTGGGGCAATCAGAATCACCCTGCAAGGCTGGGATCTGATTTTTACTAACACCTTGAATAGGAGAGGGAAGGGGGGAAAAGCATAAAGAAACTTCCCTTCCCAATCCAGGAGAAGAGCGTCCAGGGGGACTGAGCCCAACACTGGGGGCCTGCAACAGAACAGTGGAAGTTGGTGATTGTCTGGGGCTGCAAAAAGATCTATCTGAGGGGTGCCCCATCTGGCAAAGACTATCCCCAGTACTTGAGGATCCAGAGACCATTCGTGATGGCCCTGAGAAATCCTGCTGAGAGCATCTGCTAGGACATTGTCCTTTCCTGGAAGGTGAACTGCTATGAGTGAAGTGTTCAGGGAATAGGCCAGAGACCACAACTTCATTGCCTCAGTGCACAAGGCCGAAGACCGAGTGCCCCCCTGCTTGTTGATGAACCACATTGTTGTGGTATTGTCTGTTCTGACTTGTACCACTTTGTTCTGGACAGAAGCAGAAAACGCTTGAAGTGCTAAAAAGACAGCTCTGAGTTCCAGCAAATTGATGTGGAGCAGAGATTCCTGGGGGGACCACACTCCCTGAGTGGAGAGATCGCCCATGTGGGCTCCCCACCCCAGGAGGGAAGCATCCGTAGTGAGGGTCAAAGTGTGAGAAAGGGGAATGAAGGGGACCCCCAGTCTTAAATTGCTCTGATCCTGCCACCACTGGAGGGCCTGGATCAAGGTTCGGGTCACTAGGACCAACTTGGAAAGGGGGTCTCTGAGACCAATAGGCTCTCAAGTGAAACTGAATGTCTCATCTGAAATCTTGCTCCCTGCACTACAGCTGTGGACGCAGCCATGTGCCCCAGGAGCTGCAAAAAGTGTCTTGCTGGTCGAGAGACCTGCAGAATGAAGGAGGAGGCCAGAGCCACCAAGTTCCTTACCCTTTCTAAGGGAAGAAAAGCTCTGGCCAGATTTGTGTCCAATTCTGCACCTATGAAGGTGAGTACCTGAACTGGTTCCAGAACCGACTTTGGTATATTTAGCAGGAAGCCCAGGAGGTGAGAAGCTGCTGGGTGACTTGCAGGTGAGATTTTACCTGTTCTGGGGACTGGCCTACAATGAGCCAGTCGTCCAGATAGGGAAAAACAGCAATCCTTTGCCTCCTTAAGTGAGCCACTGCTACTGCCAGACATTTTGTGAATACCCTTGGGGCAGAGGTAAGGCCAAAGGGCATTGCTCTGAACTGGTAGTGACCTGAGGGCAGTTCGAATCTGAGGTACTTTCAGTGGGAGCTTCTGATTAGGACGTGAAAATAGGCATCCTTGAGGTCCAGGGAAGCTAGCCAGTCCCCTGGCCTTAGAGAGGGTAAAATCATTGCCAGAGTTACCATTCTGAACTTTGGTTTCAAAAGATGCTTGTTCAGATATCTGAGGTCTAAAATGGGCCGCCATTCTCCTGTCTTTTTTGGGGTAAGGAAGTATCTGGAGTACAGACCCTTGCCCTGGTGTAGGGGAGGAACCCTTTCTACCGCTCTGAGAGCTAACAGGGTTGAGACCTCTGCTTCTACAGTAAAGGTCTCTAAAGAGCTTGCAGGTGGAAAAGACCTGATTCTCATCTTTGGGAACTTTTTGAAGCTGAGAACCAGACCCTGGCTTACTACTTCCAGAACCCACTTGTCTGAAGTTAAAGACACCCAGTTCTGACTGAAGTAAGCCAACCTGCCCCCTACTGGTAAAGGAGAATCGGCCCTGGGCACCCCATCGGGGTGCCTGCTTGGCAGATGCTTTAGGCGGAGGGGTGGGGGCAGGCCTGCCCACGCCCCGTCTGCCTCTGCCTCTGAAGAACCCCCTCTGAGCATAAGCAGAGGAGGCCTGGGTTTGGTAAAAGGCCTGTGGAAAGGCCTCACCCTACCCCTGGTGTGCCTCTGAGGAGTGGCTTGCGCTCCTTGGCTTGCGCACTTTATAGGTAGTCCTATATTCATCCATCTTCTTCATATAATTTCTGTCTGCTCCCAAACAGAGAATTTCCCACACAGGAAAATCCATAGCCTTAGACTGGGTATCCTGTGACAAGCTAGTACACCTGAGCCAGGCCAACCTATGAAAAGCTACAGATGTGGCCATGACTCTAGAGGAAACATCATTAAAATCCACAGCAGCATGAAACTGCACCTTAGAAGCCTCAATGCTATCGCAGCCACCTGCTCCAGCTCACTAGCAAGCTGGCCAGGGCTTGTTTGTCTAAATCCATAACAGTATCCCATCTAGATTTCTGATACCTTGCTACATAAGCCATATAATTTGCTTGCCTGAGTCCCAAGGACGCTGCCATGTACTGTTTTTTTGCCATGGCATCAATCTTCCTGGAATCCTTGTCAGGAGGATGTGAAGCCAGGGGAATATTAGCTTTATCACAGGCTGCAGCCTGAACTACTCCAACATGACTGCATTGTTGAGAAAGGAATTCTGTATCAGGACCTGACAGTGTGTGATTCAGAAAGCATGGGGGGAGATTCAAAAGGTCTGTCTGGGGAGATGTCCAGTTCAATGGGCACACCCAGACCCTCTAAGTCACATTCATACTGTTCATAATCATCCTCCCCCTCCTCTGGTTCATAAAACTCCTCAACATCATATTCCTGAACCGATGGAACCGACCAAACCGACCTTTTACCAGATAGTGGCGGTTCGGACGGAACGGAGAAAGTGACTGGACAATCTGAATAGCTCTTGCTATCTCTGCAGCAGTTGAGTAAAATTTTGGGCTCCAAACCTGCTGACTTTCTTATTCTCTTTACTGGAACTGGTTCATCCAGCCAACACCGTTTGCCGAGGAAGTCTACGCCCTGGTCAGGGGCACTCCCTCCGGTTCGGTTGGCACCGAACCGGGCTGCCATCGGTCAGCAGACTTTTGCCCTCGTTCCTGAGCCTGCACAATCTCTTTTCCAGGGTGGCTGCAGGAAATTCTTACAAATCTGGCAGTCTGACTGGAGGTGGTCAAACCCCAGACAATAAACATTGGTGTGTGTGGTCAGCCTTGGCAAAGACTTCCCCACAAACATCACAGTGTTGAAACCAGTGGGCGGTTTTTCTTTTGGGTTTCTCAGACATAATGCCAGCCTAACCAGAAAAACTTGCCTTAAACGGCAGTGCCAGGCAAGACAATCTTATCGTGTTCCTAACTGTGTCACGGGTATTGGGAAAAACGTAATGAAATCCGCTTTTTAGAACCGATAAGAACCGGAACCGCGACTCTAAAATCTCAAATTTAAAACTTTAAGTTTAACCCAGCTGATCAGTTCAAAACTGAACCGATAAAACTACAAGTTCCACACAGAATTAAAATATGAATTACTTACGATACCACAGACAGAGCTTGAACCGATCGGTTTCACGGTTAAAATAAAACTATTCTCGGTTGAATCGAACCAGAAAACACTGTTTAAACCGAGAAATGAACGGAGCAGTAGGAGAAATCTCCGGAGCGACTGTTCAGTGAGGCAGAGTAAAGAATCTGACAGTTCAGGTTTGAAACTACACAGACAGAGCTTCTCTTTAGAGCTCGTGCTCTAAGTTCCATTCATGAAATGGAGTTAACTCTTTCACCTCCGGAGCAGTTCTAATGGTGGGACAAACTGCAATTGTCATAATATAGCAAGACTTCATGTTGTTTGAACTACTGTTTTATTAATCTAAGCTGAGTTGAACAATATGATCCATTATTTTTCTTTTATACCCTTACTTTTTATACCCAGTGGGTCAATGTCCCACGTAGATAAATACCTGAAATGAACCCTGTATATATAAAAAAAGTAAAGAATACCACCGAGCCCTACCAGGCCATTGGCCTGCCACCACCTCATCCGCTTTGAGTGGACCTGGGACACTGCTCCTTCAGTGAGACCTTCCCTGGGCTGAGAGACACGGTCCCCGCCTGATACCCAAGATGGGCCGAGCTCCTTCCAAAAAGCCACTGCCAAGAAAGATGCCTGCCCTTGCCCAAACCATGCCGGTGGATCTGGGCCAGAGATACCACCAACCTAGCATCACATGAGGGACTGCAACCTCGGGCATCATCACAGGCTCAGTTGCAAAAGTCATAGCTCCCCAGACTCTCAGAGCGCCGAGCCCTACCGGGCCACTGGACTGCCGCTACCTCGTCCACTTTGAGCAGACCTGGGACACTGCTCCTTCAGTGAGACCTTCCCTGGGCTAAGAGACATGGTCCCCACTTGATTCAAACAACCTTAAATGGAAACAACATAAAGAAATAACATGCAGTAAAATTATGAAAACAACAAATGGTCTGAAGAAATTTAATTACACAAATGGTGGTTTTTCTGTAAGACCCTTGTTAAAAGCTATTAAAGCTAAATGCCGGGCACAAATGGTGTATGCAGCTAAAATCTGGAGCATAGATGATAATGAACCATATATGATCTCAGTATATAAAATATTACGTGCAGAATTACAGGTTACACCCTCATGCCCATCAGTTTACCTGAGGGCAGAACTTGGATTAATGAATGCTAATGCACTTCAGTGATGGAAGGAAACCTAAATATTGGTTACATTTAACTAGAGTAGATGATGGGAAATTGTTAAAGAAATGTCTCCAGGAACAGTTATGTTGGATTAAAAATAACTGTGGTAAAAAATCTTGGACACAAGGGGCTGGATATTCAAACTGCGCTATTCTGTGGCGCAAGCCCTTGTGCTGCACAAAATAGTTACGCAGGGGTGTGGCCAGGGTGATATTCAATGGAGTTGTGCTATTTTCTTGGAGGGGTGTTTGCACATTTTGCAGCCCGCGATCGGGCTTCGAGGTCCACTGGACCACCAGGGATAGTTCTGGGGGGTTGAATGAACACTTTGCAGCCCATGATCGGGCTGGTGGGGGGTTTATTTTACACTTTGCCCGCGATCGGGCTGGTGGGGGTGGGGTTTATGTAAACTTATGCCTGCAATTGGGCCAGTCGGGGAGGATTTTACACTTTTGCCTGATCGGGCCAGTCGGGAGGGTTGCTATATGCCCATGATTGGGCTGCAGGGGGGCACAGGGAGTACGTTGAGGGCCACCCACAGGTGGCAGCTGCTGTGTTGCGCCCTGCAATGCGGCAGCTCACCTGTGGGTGGCCCTTGACTTACTCCTTTTTTTTTGGCTCAAAGTTGTGCAGGCGCAGGTTGGGGGTTGCGCCTGCACAACTCTGCACAGCCCGCTGAATATCGGGCTGTGCAGTTTATGCATGGATCCTCCCCCTCCGGTTCAGCATGCCTTCATTTGCATTGCGCTGTTGCTCAGCTTGACTTGGGGGGGGGCGCAACTGCCTCCTGCTGAATATGGCAGAATGGCGCAATTTCAGACTTGCGCAGGTGCAACCCTATTGCACATGGCGCAACCCTTTTGAATATCCAGCCCAAGAGATCTAACTTATTTTAATAGAAATATTGGGATAAGTGTTAAATACAAAGCCTACATTCAAAAAAGAAATTGATAAGTATTGGATAGATCAAGATTTAAAGAAAATTAGACAACGCAGATTCTCTAGATGGTATGCAGAAACACAGAAACATAGACTTTGACGGCAGATAAGGACCGCTTGGCCCACCTAGTCTGCCCATTTCCCTACCTACAGGATAAGCTGCAGATCCTAGCTAACCAATAGCCTATTTCTTCCTACCTCCCACAAGAATTGCCTTATGTCTGTCCCATGCATTCTTGAATTCTCCCACAGTTTTAGACCCCACAACCTCCTCAGGAAGGCTGTTCCATGCATCCACCACCCTTTGTGAAAAATACTTCCTCACATTGCCCCTGAGCCACCCCCCCTCTACCTTCAAATTGCATTCCATTGTTCTTGCACATCTCTTTTTCTGAAATATGCTACCCTATTGGACTTTGTTGATTCCACTGAGGTACTTAAAAGTTTCTATCATGTCCCCCTTCTCCCTCCTTTCCTCAAGGGTGTACTTATTAAGTTTATTTAGTCTCTCCTCATATGGCTTCTCTTGCAGACCCTGCACCATTTTAGTTGCCCTCCTCTGGACTGCCTCCATCCTGTCTATGTCCTTGAGGAGATGGGGTATCCAGAAATGGATGCAGTACTCCAGATGGGGTCTCACCAACTGTCTGTACAGAGGTATAACAACTTCCTGTTTTCTACTGGTGATGCCTCTCCCTATACATCCCAGTATCCCCCAGCCCTCCCTACTGCCTTCTCACATTGCTTGCTAACCTTAAGGTCATCTGATGTGATTACCCCAGGTCTCTTTCCAATTTTGTTGTTATTACTACTCCCCCCTCCCCAATGTGTAATCTTCCCCTGGGTTTTTGTTTCCCAGGTGCATTATTTTGCACTTCTTTGCATTGAATCCAAGCTGCCATACTTCTGACCATTCCTCCAACCTTGCCAAGTCCCTTCTCATCCTTTTCACACCTCCTTGTGTATCATCCCTGTTGCAGATCTTTGTGTCATCTGCAAAGAGGCATACTTTTCCTTCCAGTCCCTCTGCAATGTCACTTATAAAGACATTAAAAAGGACTGGACCCAGTAAAGAACCCTGCAGTACCCCACTAGTAACCTCTCTTTCTTCAGAGTGGACTCAATTTACAATTACCTTCTGTGTCCTATTGTCCAGCCAATGTTTTACCCAGGCTACCACCCTGGGACCTACTCCCAGGCTGGTAAATTTTATTATTAATCTTTTGTGTGGGACTGTGTCAAATGCCTTGCTAAAGTCTAGGTAGGCCATGTCCACAGCCCCTTCCTGGTCTACTACTTTGGTCACCCAGTCAAAGAAATCAATTAGATTCGTATGACATGACCTTCCCGCTGTGAACCCATGCTGCCTTGGGTCCTGTGCCCCACTGGCCTCTAGGTACTCTACAGTTCTTTCCTTCAAAAGTGATTCCATCACTTTCCCTACCACAGAGGTCAAACTGACAGGTCTGTAGTTCCGTGCCTCTGTCTTGCTCCCACTTTTGTGAAGGGGAATCACATCCGCCTTCCTCCAGTCCTCAGGTACCACACCATCCTCCCATGATTTGTTAAAAAGGGTAGTCAGTGGTGTCACAAGTTCTGCCCTTAATTCTTTTAGAATTCAGGGGTGAATTCCATGTAGCCCCATTACTTTGTCCACCTTCAGTTTTAGGAGTTCATTCAGAACCCTTTCTTCTGTGAAAGGACTGGGATTGACCCCCTATCCAGAGTGCTTCTGTTAATTGGATTAGGCACCTCCCCCTCCTCCTCTTTTGTGAATACTGAGCAGAAGTATTCGTTCAGTATCCCTGCTTTTTCACAGTCCCTCTCTGCCCACCCACCATCCATTCTATTCAGTCTCACTATCCCTCCCTTTGTCTTTCTATGCTCCCTGATGTACCTATAAAAATGTTATCCCTCTTCTTAACTGAATTGGCTATCTTTTCCTTAGTTTGGGCCTTTGCTATTCTGACTTCCATCCCTGCCTCCTTCTGCCTTGACTGGTACAGTTCTCTGTCCTGCTCCTTCTGTACTTCCTTATACTTCCTCAATGCTATCTTTTTTTCCCTAACCTTCAGCGCCACCTCTTTTGAGAACCATTATGGCTTTATCTTTCATTTTGATTTGTTTATTTGCTTCACACAAAGGCTTGTTGCCTCTGTGATGGCAGTTTTGATGTTTCCCCATTGTTGCTGCACCCCTCCTTCTAGCATGTTTGCTATTGCTTTTCTAAGGCACTCTTCCATCTTGCCAAAGTCAGCCCTCCTGAAGTCCAGAACCCTCACTTTTGTATGGCTTGACTCTGTAGCTGAGTTTATCATTAACCACACTGTTTGGTGGTCACTTGTTCCCAGATGGCTACCCATTTCTAGATCTGAGATCCTCTCACTGTCCCCATTTGAGAGTATGAGGTCTAAGATTGCTCCCTCATGAGTGGGTTCCAAATCTAGCTGTTTGAGGCATGCCACCTGTAGGGCATCAAAAATGGCCCTGCTCTCGGATGTGGCTGCAGCAAAGGTGCTCCAGTTAACATCTGGCATATTCAGGTCTCCCATCAACAGTATCTCCCCTTTCTCTGCCATCCTAAGAAAATAATGATATGTTTAAATTTAGGGATTATTGGGATATATTAGAGAATAAGATACTTAGGAACACTTTCTTTAAAGCAAGATTGAAATTAATAGAGAATAACATCTTGAAAACTAGATACCAAAATGTATCTAAGACATATGAAATGTGTGACTGTAAAAATGGGGTTAGGGAAGACTTACTCCATATGCTGTGGCAATGTCCCTGGTATAACAGTTAGGCAGTATTGGCTGAGGCCATTTCTAGCTTGGCCAGCTATATCCAGGAGTGAAATTATGATTATTCTTATGAATACAAATGATGATGATACTATTAAAAGGTTAGCAAATTACTTTGTGCACATTGTTAAAATCAGAAAGACATATATGCTAACTTAGATTTTATTGTATAGACTGATATGAGCTGTTATTAGACTATTGACTGAGACTGTCCTTTTCAGAGAAATTGTGTGACTATTATATGTATGGTATGTTAATTCCTTCAAGATATTTTTAGCCTTGTCTCTCTGGTGTTGATATCGTCAATGAGGTCTCCTCTGAAGAATTCTATATTTTTATGTATTATCTGTGATTGTATTTATGGCTGTTTTTATTCTACTTTATAAAGGCCTTGTATGGTCAAGCAAATAAAATATTTACTTACTTACTTACCCAGGTCAGGCCGCGCTCCTCCCAAAAAGCCACTGCCAAGAAAGACACCTGCCCTTGCCTGAACCACTCCAGTGAATCTGGGCCAGAGACGCTGCCAACAAGTAACAAGGCACTGATAAGCAGCAGGAAAATCCCAGCCTCTCCCTACAAAACAGGGTACTAAATGAGAAAAAGACCGAAGTAGAAAGGTCAGTGGGGGATGCTGCAACAGAAGGTAAAGCCATCAAAAAATGGAGAGTAATGAGTACCAATGCCCGTAGTCTGAGTAACAAGCTTCCTGAATTAGTGGCCTTGATGGAGGAGGAACATCTGGATATCGTGGCAGTCACAGAAACATGGTACACACAAAACCATGACTGGGACGTAAACATACCAGGATACACTATCTACAGGAGGGACAGGGAGGGTAAAAGAGGAGGAGGAGGAGTAGCTCTTTACATAAGGGAAGGAATCAAAGCAACAGAACAAAAGGGTAAACAGGGAGGAGAAGAAGCACTGTGGGTAAATTTGGAGACCGGCAATGGCACCACAATCCGCACAGGGGTTGTATACAGACCCCCTTCTCAGGGGAGGAAATGGACAAGGAAATGATAGAGTATACTTAGAATGGCAGAAAAGGGAGATATTGTTGATGGGTGATCTGAATATGCCAGATGTTAACTGGAGTGCAGTTGCAGCAGCCACTTTGAAGTGTGGGTTATTCTAGATGCCTACAGGGGCATGCCTTAGACAATTAGTATTGGAGCCCACTCGGAGAGGAGCAATCTTAGACCTGGTTCTCTCAAATGGAGATGAAGAGAGGATCACAGATGTAGAAGTGGGTAGCCATCTGGGGAACTAGCGACCATCGAACAGTATGGTTCATAATAAACACAGCAATAGAGTCAAGCCATACAAAGGCAAAAGTACTGGACTTTAGGAGGGCTGACTTTGCCAAAATGGGTGAGTGCCTAAGGAATGCACTAATAAATGGGCAGGAAGGAGGGGTGGAAGAACAATGGCGAATAATAAAAACTGCCATCACAGAGGTAACAAGCCTTTGTGTGAAGCAAATAAACAAACCAAAACGATGTAAGAAACCACTATGGTTCTCAAAGGAAGTGGCAGTGAAGGTTCAAGAGAAAAAGAAAGCATTCAGGAAGTACAAGGAATCACAGAGGGAGCAGGACAGAGAACTGTATCAGTTAAAGCAAAAGGAAGCTGGGAAGGCAGTCAGAATAGCATAAGCCCAAACCAAGGAAAAGATAGCCAACTCAGTTAAGAAGGGGGATAAAACCTTTTATAGGTACATCAGGGAGTGAAGGAAGACCAAGGGAGGGATAGTGAGGCTTAATAAAGGGGAGGGAGGGTGGGCAGAGGGTGACTGTGAAAAGGCAGAGATACTAACAAATATTTTGCTCAGTATTACAAAGGAAGAGGGAGGTACCTAAAACAAACAGTAGAAACACTCTGGATACAGAAGTTGATACCAGCCCATTTACAGAAGAAAGGTTTCTGAAAGAACTCTTTAAAACTGAAGGTGGACAAAGCAATGGGGACTGATGGGATTCATCCCAGAATTCTAAAAGAACTAAGGTTAGAACTAGTGACACCACTGACTACCCTCTTTAACAACTCATGGGAGGATGGGGTGGTACCGAGGACTGGAGGAAGGCAGATGTGATTCCACTTCACAAAAGTGGGAGCAAGGCAGAAGCAGGAAACTACAGACCTGTTAGTTTAACCTCAGTGGTAGGGAAAATGATGGAATCACTTCTGAAGGAAAGAATTGTTGAGTATCTAGAGGCCAGAGGGGCACAGGACCCAAGGCAGCATGGATTCACAGCGGGAAGGTCATGCCAGACAAATCTGATAGATTTCTTTGACTGGGTGACCAAAGTAGTAGATCAGGGAGGGGCTGTGGACATGGCCTACCTAGACTTTAGCAAGGCATTTGACTCAGTCCCACACAAAAGATTAATATACAAGTTAGCCAGCCTGGGAGTGGGTCCCAAGATGACAGCCTGGGTAAAGAATTGGCTGGAGAATAGGACACAGAGAGTAATAGTAAATGGAGTCCACTCTGAAGAAAGGGGAGTTACTAGTGGGGTACCAGGGTTCAGTATTAGGACCGGTCCTCTTCAATGTCTTTATAAGCGACATTGCAGAGGGACTGGAAGGAAAAGTATGTCTCTTTGCAGATGACACAAAGATATGCAACAGAGTTGATGCACAAGGTGGGGTGGAAAGGATGATAAGGGACTTGGCAAGGTTAGAGGAATGGTCAAATGTATGGCAGCTTAGATTCAATGCTAAGAAGCGCAAGGTAATGCACCTGGGAAACAAAAACCCAGGGGAAGAGTACACAATGGGGGTGAGATACTAACAACAAAAATGGAACGGGACCTGGGGGTAGTCATATCAGATGACCTAAAGGTGGTCAAGCAATGTGACAGGGCAGTAAGGAGGGCTGGGAGGGATACTGGGATGCATAGGGAGAGGCATCACCAGTAGAAAACAGGAAGTTATTATGCCTCTGTACAGACAGCTGGTGAGACCCCATCTGGAGTACTGCGTGCAGTTCTGGAGACCCAGTCTCCACAAAGACATAGACAGGATGAAAGCTGTCCAGAGGAGGGCAACTAAAATGGTGCAGAGTCTGCACCAGAAGACATATGAAGAGAGACTTAAGGAGCTTAATATGTATAGCCTCGAGGAAAGGAGGGAGAGGGGGGACATGATAGAAACTTTCAAGTACCTCAAGGTAATCAACAAAGTCCAAGAGGGTAGCATCTTTCAAAAAGAGGTGTGCAAGAACAAAGGGCACAATTTGAAGATAGAGAATTCGACTCAGAGGTAATTTAAGGAAGTATTTTTTCACAGAGAGGGTTGTGGATGCATGGAACGGCTTTCCGGAGGAGGTTGTGGAATCAAAACCAGTGGTAGAATT
The DNA here is from genome assembly GCA_016271365.2 of Neoceratodus forsteri. Taxonomy (NCBI): domain Eukaryota; kingdom Metazoa; phylum Chordata; order Ceratodontiformes; family Ceratodontidae; genus Neoceratodus; species Neoceratodus forsteri. Next base: position 1,303,634,785 of record CM057456.1, read on the forward strand.
CAAGCATGCATGGGACAGTCATAAGGCAATTCTAGGGGGTGGGGGTAGGAAGAAGTAGGCTGCTGGTTAACTAGGATCTGCAGCTTATCCATTAGGTAGGGAAATGGGCAGACTGGGTGGGCCAAGCGGTCCTTATCTGCCATCAAATTCTATGTTTCTGTGTTTCTATGTAAGGCATCACAGGAGGGACTGCAGCCTTGAGACTCACCATGGGTTCAGTTCTTTTTTCTGTTCTTACCGGTGCTGTGTGCCGGCTCCCTACCCTCCCCCCACCTCACCCATCCTGGGTGGACATTTCTTTGTATAAGTGCCTTAAGATCACGTGGCTAAGTGTCCAGTTCTCCACTGGCCTGTTATAAGATCCAACCACTAGGGGCTCCTGCTACTCCTGATCAGCAGTCTGATGCCTAGGTGACCTAGTCAGCCACTTAGACTCACCTACACTACAGGTGTCTGTCATAAACCCACCTACAAGATACAAGTAGTCCCACCACCCTTACAGTCAATGAACTTGAATCATGGCACATCGAAAGGCGCTGGTGATTTTAGAGCAACTCCTTTTGATGATCCTTTTCTCTGCTATTAAAGTACCCGCTACCACCGGCATTGCGAGTGGTTCTTCGCATCAGTCACCCTCTGATGACTTCCATTTTTCCAACAGGATCGTCCTCTCCTAGTCACGGCTTGACTCTACCCCCATCCTAATAAAAAGAGGCTTTATCTATCTAGCTTTATGTGATCCTAAAAAATGCTTCCTTTGTCAACTCACCCTCTCCTCATTTATCCACCGGAAACTATGGTATATCTTGCTAGTGGCCCTACTACTCTCTGGGGATACGGAGACTAATCCGGGCCCCACAAATCATCTCTCCCACACTGACATGTTGCTAAGCAGCACAAAGGGTCTCCTTATCGCCCACCACAACATCAGAAGTCTTGAGCACAGCTTCACACAATGTGACACATGGGTGACCCTCTACAAATCTGACATACTCTGTCTGTCAGAAACTTGGCTTATGCACTCTACCCTGGACTTGTTTTGTAACCTTACTTCCTCCAGCCTCCTTAGAAGGGACAGATTGTCCACCAAAAGAGGGGGTGGGGTAGCAAAGAACACCTAAATCTTACTGCCATGAACACGACCTCCCTGCCCCACTGTGAGTCTCTACAAGCACTCCTTACCCTTGGGGTGAAAATGTTACATGGTGTATGTGCCTACAACTCTCCAAGCAGTGGCCAGCCTGACCTTGATGAGCTACTAAACCAAACTGCCACAATATCTGGAAAAAACAAAGTACTCATTCTTGGGGACATAAATCTGAACTAGCTGGGAAAATGCCAAGCCACGTCTCTCTCCAAGATTCAGTGTCACAACTTTCATCAGCTAATCTCTGAACCCACCAGAATTGCTTCCCACTGCAACTCGAGCACTCTTATTGATTGGGTGCTAGCAAACTCTACAGAGCACATCTTGGCTAATGGCACACTCGCTGATGCCATCACAGATCATAACCTATGGTAAACATACCACATTTGGTTATATAAGCCACGGCTTTTAAGCAAAGATATACAGTACTGTTTTTCAACAGGTGAGGAGGCCACTATAAAGGCATGTTTCCTTTTTCTGATGAATGGGGAGACCTCGTCTGTTCAGGTGATGAGTCCGGACACTGTTCTCATCATTGTCTATGGAATGAGTGGCGACTGGGGCACAGGTATTGCCACAGTGTGGGCAGACAAATAGAGTTTCTGGAATCCAGTAGCTAATGGGCAAGAGTTTCCTCTCTCTGTCAAGTGCTTGAGGTATCCTAGGTGGAACAAGCTAGTCGGCAATGGAATTTACCATGTAGTGAGGGCACTATTAATCTTAATGATTCCAAGCCCCTGCATGAGTTGGGCTCTGTGTCTTGGCCATCTGGTACCCATTTTGGCATGCTGTCTTTATCCGATGAATCCAGCATTTGAATGTTAGGGATTTATATGGGATAATGTTCTCCCCTCTCTACCTAGATGGGTACTGCTTATTAAAACCCATATGTATTAGCTATCTTCCCCGACTGACAACGCAGAGTGCTACAGAAAGAAGAAATTCCATCATTCTTACCATAATTTCTTTTTCTGTTAACTCCAACATTGTCATTGGGGCCTCTCCCTGAAAGATGTTTGCTCATCTGGCGAATTTTGTCCAATATGGATAGGAACTTTTCCCCATAGAAAAGGCCATCATTTATTTCCCTGTATACCTGTGACTAATCTAGCAATTAAAAGTATATACTTGCACTAATTATACAATTACAGCTATATACCTGCACTAATTAAAGCCATACACCTACACTAATCAAACACTTTTATTTTATTTTTTATTTTTATTTACGTTTTTTAACCTTGGTAACCAGGTGAGTGCAATGGCAACAGATGTCCTTTTCAGGCACGACCCGGGTGCAATGGCACAACAGAAGAGATAACAAAAATGTAATGTGTCTGAATACAGAAGAGTACAGTTTACAGTAAAAATTGAAATGTGCATACATACAATGCAAATGCAGTGAAGTACTGGAGAAAACTATTTAGGTTACGATATTATGATACAGGCAGTGCAGTAAGTGCATATGCAGATAGAGAACAAGACAGAACTTAGCCATAGCACTTAAAAGTTCATACTTTAACTCTTAAAAATATATTCCTGCACTAATAAAAAGTACACACCTGTACTATATTAAACTCTTTGGGACACCACTAATAACACAATTAACACATCATTAGGAAGCTAGTCAAACCAATTAACAATCTGCAAAAGAACCTGGAAAAAAATACACTCAAACTCCCTTATTCTGCTCCTTTATTGTTCATTCAGCCATTATAAAGCAATGTTCCTTCCATGTGGATGGTGACGGGAGCCATCGGTCTCATGTTTCTAACTAAGGAAACCATGCAATCAGATGGCTGACAGGGAGACTCGGATATGAAATTAAGTAGTAGAGAATGTCTATATAGCATACTGTAATTCACGCAGATATACTGTACAGCATGTAGAAGAATGCTTAGCACCCCCCCCCCCGTGTAATGCATGATTTAAATTCCATTATGAAACTGGTAGAAAGAATGTTGGCTCCTGATTGGCCAAGAGGTACTTTCAGGAGGGCCATTATCCCAGCACAACAGCCCAGCTGACAGTAGCTCAACAAAAATATGTTTAAAAAATACATCCAAATTACCAAAAAAGGACCCATTTCATAATCGCAATAAGGCAGTCCAGGAAGTGCATTATGGTGGGCTAACAGCCATTCTTGGGTGGTGGAAGCACTTGGCTTTGCCTCATGCTTCAACCCACCCAAGGTGAGTAGTTATCCCACCATAATGCAGTCCCTGTCATGCCTTATTGCTTAATTAACATAGCAGCACCTGAAAGTGGGAAAACATGTCATGCATTTTTAGTAATAATGTATATCTGGCAAAAATAATAATTTCTCAGTTTTTCTTGTCATTTTTTTTTAATACCTTAACTGAGGTATTACTTTTGAAGTACCATATTAATTCATGCACAGTAGGAGTCTAGTACAACCAGTCTCTGTCTTCATCCAACTCGAGGCTGGTTATAAGAGAGCACTCGAAGGGTTAAGCCTCTCTAGTAGCCCCGAGCTTGAAGACACGGGGCCAGATTTTCAAAGACTCGGAATTGCTGCAATTCCTGGTGCATCAAATATATGTCATGCCAGGCTCACAACAATCCAACAAGATTTTCTGTCCCATGCATCAAAGTGACGCACAGTGGACCAACTTTCTTTGATCTAGCATGCATCATATCTGGGGCCCTCCAACGTGCAGCTTGCAGCCAAATATTGCCACAGGCTGCCTTAAAGAGGGTCAACTGTCGTAATTGCATCTGCAATTATAAAATTAGTTACAGTTGTGGCATTTGGCCATGGCACAGCTACGCCAATCTAAGGTTTTCAAGCAGGATTTGACACAAGCCCTGCATCACCCTTCAGAAATCTCGCCCTGGGTGACTGAGTTTGATAATCTGCTAGAAGACATAGAACAAAGAGGCCACTCACCCACATTCTCAATCTACAAAATCATTTTTTTATTTTATTTATTTTTTTATTTATTGAACTCTAGGATTACAAATACCTTTGAGCAGGTACTGCTTGTTTACAAAGGTTCCACGCAGATGGAAGGATAACATACAGACAAAGGTAGACAATATTACAGAATCTCAAAAAAGCACAATACAGTAATTCATGTTGAGAGGCAGAGGTAGCAGGTTTAAGACTGTTTTAGAGAACAAGTAGGATGGGGTTGCTAGGAGGGGGTCAGGAGGGAGTGGGCAGGTGGAGGGGCCATTGTCAGGAGGGTGGGTTGACTAAGAGAAGTGCAAGGTAGGAGGGACAGCTGTCCAAAGAGCCAAATGAAGAAAAGAGAGTGGGGAATGAGGTGGGGATGGGAGGACAGGAAGGATGAGAGGTGGAGCAGCAGAGTTAAAGATAAAAGGCCAAGAGAGGTGGGTATAAAAAAGTGACATGCAGGTAAGGAGAGGAGGTTCATTTAGGAGAAGCAGTCACATTCTTATTAAATATATAGTTAGTGGGGCTGGCCCAGTGGAGCTGAGGGTTGAGGCACTGAACGCCACACCATGCTGGAAACCCAGGTTCTAGAGCAAGCTCGAACCACCGGGGAATGGCGGAAGCAGAATGCTGAGAGATGATAGTATTGGCTGCTGGGCTGCTCTCATCTCCCATATTGGTGAGGCGAGTTTTCTCACTCTCAGCTGACTCCTGGTAGAGGCTGGGTGACAGAGAAGAGGTCTGGGAGACTGATGCAACATTGGGAGTGTGGAGGGAACACGTGGTTCCGTGAGCATGCCCACGCCTCCATGCGTGCACACCCTCCATGTGTGCCACTGCTTTGGGTCAGGACAAAAAACAAGAACCAGCCCATGTCTCTCTGTGGCCCAATGTGACAGCCCCTAAAGCTCCTGAACCCTGCTCCTTGCAGATTCCCACCAGTAAGACTAAGGGAGAAGAGGCTGACAGGGTTGGGCACCAAGGGGGCCTGAAGACAGGTGTAGATGACCATAGAGCAGCAAAAAGCTATGTGGAAAAAAAGAAGGAAAAAAACATATAGTTGGTGAGTAACCTTTGGCCAGGGATGACTCACTAACTATATATTTCATAAAAATGGTTTTGCGAATTGATAATGTGGGTGAGTGACTTATTTTGTTCTATGTCTTCGAGCAGAATACAGTGATTTGCATAGGAACAGGCTGCTTCCTGATATCAAGTTTTTATTTTTCAGTCCTGGAGGCACCCAAATTCTCTAGAAATGAATATTCATGTCCCTGCTCTTACCCCATTACACTATATAAAAGGGAAAGGCAAGCTGAAAGCTCAGTTCTCCAGGAACCAGTGAAAGGGAAAGGGAGTCCAACCTCTCTCTGCCCCCAGTGTAGTGATGCCATGCCTGGGAGGGTGCCAATGCACAAATGGTCTTGGAAGCATGAGGGCTCCAGGGACCCCAGACAATGGGAGATAATGTTTATGGCAATTAATGTAACAGCAGCAGCAGAGCCCCTTTAATGCTAAGGGTGGGAATCCTGGAAATAATGTGTACTGTGTAGCATAGTGGGCGTAGGATATGCCTTGTATAAATGAGTGTGATGAATGGGAACAACGGAAAAGGAATTGAAGGCGAGTGTAAAGCACTTTTATGCTGTGTAATATCAGACAGCTGAATAAACATGCATCCTGCTTGTTTCCAGCTCCCACTATGGACATTTGTTTGTGAGTAGCCCCTACATTAGTGGTACCCCAAAATGTGCATTGGTTGCCTCTGGTCCCCATTTGCCCTGACCCACGGAGGCAAGGTATACAGAAACAGTGTTCATGGGGTAAGGTGGCTGCTCTTCTGGGTGAGACAGGCTACCATCAAGGTGCCTGGACCTTACACAAGTGTGTACAGTTAAACGGTATGCCATGAGATTTTCCTGTCAGGAAATTGTCCTCTCAGGGATTCTCCTTTCAGGAACATCAGTCTCCTCTCAAGAATGAGATTGTCCTGTCAGGAAATTGTCCTTTCAGGAACCTCCAGGCATGGTTTTAACTTCTACAGCTAAAGAGCTGAGCTTCATTGCTGTGTCAGCTTTTTGGTGTAGTGGAAAGGTCTACAGCCTCAGAAACAAGAGGTTGTGGGTTTGAATCCAGACAATAACCACTCACTTTTCTCAAAATTTCACTTGAGCGGTGATCCATGGTCCATGGGTGTTAGAACAGTAAATCTATGAAAGGGACTTATGTGGCAGAAACACTAAGTTCAATGAGTGGGGTAGCACAGGTGTCCTCACGGGACAATTTCCTGACATGAAAATCTCATGGCACCATTACCATCCATGCACAATTAAACAGTAACCTCAAGGGAAGAGATTTTTTTTTTTGAAATTGACATTGGCAGTCATCCTTAATGACCTGAATCATTAATTACAACATTAATGATAAGGTTTGTTTTAAACATATCTGAAGAAAAAACACACACTGATGATAATTTAAAGGATATCAGAAATGTATTTCTGTTTAAAAACTATATGATTAAAGTTTTTACTGACTAACAGTTATTGCTGCTTTGAGGTTCACTTTATAGCTCGCTCACTCAAAAACTAAATATGTTTGTACAGAGTGCTCATTATTTATTCAATGTGTGCACGGAGGATACAAGTCTTTTGATACATCTGGTCTGTCCGAGGTTTCCTATCATTGGGGTATAATTTATTTATAAGTTACAGCTTAGTGTATTTATTTTTCAATCTACTACCTATTGATCTATGTGTCTCTAGTGATCCATATGCATGTACTTGCTTTGACCTGCAGTAATTACTAAACTTGCAACTACCAAAAGTTCAGTGATGTTACTGTGGGGTAGGTGAATGTTTCCTGAGACCCAGCCCAAAAATATTAAAATATTACAGACACAGAAACATAGAAATTGTCAGCAGAAAAAGACCCACGGTCCATGCAGTTGTGTGTGTGTGTGTTTGTGTTTGTGCGTGTGTGTGTGTGTGATTTGGGAGCACAACCTCTTAAGAACACTGTGCCCTTAACAACTGAGAGACAGTGAAAGAGTTTAAAAAAAATCAAATGTAATGGAACTCTTCTCTGAAACCATCAAATCATCATATTTATTCATTTTAAAAACTGGTAACCAGGAAATATATGTTAAGCTGAGGCTTGTTTCCAAGTGCAGCACAGGGGAAGGAGAACCAAGGGAAGGGGAGGTAATTAAAGTAAAACATTCTGGGGGCTTACCTTATAGGCTCATGGGGCCCTTACTGCCTTGCCCCAGTTGGACATCTCTGCCATCTTCTCCTTCTGGTCCCACTATGACCTGGACTGTTGAAAAATGGGACAATTAGGGCACCAGTAAATATCCTCGAGCCCCGGGGGGGGGGTCAAACTCAGGCTCCTTTCTCTTAATGGCAGAAGCCACATGAGTAGTCCCATCATCCTGGACCCAGGACGGGTAGTAGGGACGGGACTGAGATATGAGCATCCTCAGGCACATGAGATGTGTTCCCCAATCCCAGCACAGGCAATGTGGACTTTTAGAATTGTCTAATCGTAATTTGAGGTTCACATTGGGTTGGAATAAAAGTAGACATCAGAATAACTAAGACACATATTAGCACAAGCTGACCTACATCACAGAGAAGAGGGACTCCAACATACACGTCCAATCTAAATGTTTTCTGGACTGTTGTTTTTAATGGATGATGGATCTATTACTTTCCTAACACTGTTTATAGGTTATATCTAACTGTTCGCAATCACAGTATATTTAATAAATTCATTGCAAAAAACTTTGTTAATATACTAGTTAGGGCTAAAGTGACAAAAGTAGGGAATTGTGGCATTAGGGTTTCCAACCCTAAAAACCCACCCCCATCCAGCAGGCAGCAACAGGTGTGGTGTGTGCCTTGGGGATGAGCAGAGAGGAACTGTCAATTCCACCTATTGAGCCAAGTGCTCGAAAGTGGAATAGGTTGTTGGCTTGCCCTCTCATTTCCAGTGGGGAGAGTTAGAAATGTAACTATTGGGACAGTACAAATGGGGAACGGCTCAATCTGGGGGTAATTAAATTTGGTCCAGATTCCCCACCCCAAGCAATTCAAAAGCAAGTACTTACTAGTAAGCAAGTGTTAATCAGAGTAGCAAGTCAGTAGGAAATCACATTTATACCAAGCTAAATTCTATCATGCAATGATACTCCATACACCACTCATTTTGTAGATATTCTTGTGCTGAACAACTTTCATGCTCACAGTACCATGCTATCTTTTTTTATTTTAATGTTATTCGCATTTGAATACGGTTAGTACAGCTAGAATACATCTGCACAGCTGGCACCTTTCTCATGTATGACATCATCAAGGAAGCCATTTTAGGGTTCTGAGGGCAGGATTTTTGAATAAGAAGAGGCTGTGTTTACAATTTTCAAATGCTATGAAACTGCATTTATCCTATGTTAATAAATGCAGTTTCCATATAAATGTAAACAACAGCCTCTCCTTTACAAGTCTATGGAGTTGTTTAAAAAAATTGTGGGAAAATATGGTTTAGGTGTCCTTTAATGAATTAGATAAAAATGTTAGCACCAAACAGAAGTCCAGTGTGAGTCCAATGATTTTCACTGAACAGTTTGCTCAGGATGATTTTACGCACACAATGTTAGTAGTAGCAATATCAAATAATCTTTCTAATTGAGATTAGTGGCATAAGTATGGCAAAGGCGAAGGTAGGAGTGATACTGTATAGTACTCAGTGCAAAAATCATAAATATCATTCGTGATTCTACACTGAGTGCTTTAACGCCACCCCATTCATTTTTTCCATACTCATGCTGCTAATCTCAATTAGAAAGATTGTTTGGTGTTGCTGCTGACAACACTGCATGTGTTAAATGATCCTGCGAAAACCATTTGGTGAGAATTATTGGACTTGGATACTCTGCAAACAGTAGGCTTCACACTAGAAAGACTCATTCACACAAATAGCAATAACCAAAACAAGAGTTTTGCATCTCCCGTTGATATGTTTTGGCTAAAAGAATACATCTGATTCTGCATGTGTTGTTGCAGTTTACCTGGTTTGTTTAGTATGGCTCTTTTTTTCCAAATAATTTAAATAATTTGGGATTTTTTTTGATCATGTATTGTTTTCACCATTACTGTTTTACACGTTATGCTTGCACCCCCAGATCTGGTTTGATGTACCCACTGTATTATCTGTCCAGCTTTTCCTGGATTCCAGACTCCAACACCACTTCACTTTTGCATTCATGCTCCCTCCCGCTAAGAAAAAGTAATTAACTTTCTCTGATGTGATTGTTCCAACCTTCCCTCTGCTGTGGGATACCTTTTTATCTGATAACAGAATGAGTTATGTGTTGGAAGAAAAGTATCTCACCACCCCCTTCACACTCACAACACACAGTCGCACAAATGCACATCCGATCGGTTTCAAAACAAATAACACGTTCAGTTTCCTGCAAGCTCCTTATACATTACCATTTCCAACATATGTGAGTGTGGGGAGGGACAGCAGAATCAACCAGATACAGATTTTATTTTTGACAAAAGACAGATGAAAAACATGTTCTAATTGGAGCTTTCTTAATTGGAACCTGAAGGTCCCATCATAGTAGTTTGGATGAGATAAATTTTCCATTTAATATGAAACAGCATCACTGTACTGCAGACTGCACCTGCTCAGAATACTTGTTTACACCCAACATTGCAAACCTTTGCTGTCTATGCCTATTGCCTGTAACATCCCAATCTGTTGCTGTGGAAGTGCTTATGATGCCAAAAGCAGAGCATTGGGATGTCAGATATAGAGGAGCAGCCAGGGCAGAGAAAGTCTAGGGGACAGGGACCCTGGTTTCTTGTTTTGAACTTACACTTCATGCCCTCATACCATCTCCAGCACCCAAACCTCTTCAGAATGCTGCAGGCTTATTCAACTCTTCTATACCTCAGATGCGTCAAAGTTGAAAACACCATTGAAATACACATTTACTTTGGTTTCTCATGTTACATTTGTTGGTTCCAGCAGCAAGATATGTCATCAATTGGAGAGTGGATCTTCATCCTGTGACTTGTTCAGGTGAGTGAGGGTGTGTGGGTGTGTACTGGTGGGTGTGGGGTGGTGGGTGCTGAGTAGGAGGTAGGGAAGTCTGATCACCGAGGGCCCATTTTCTTTATTGCAGGTTTGAAAAAGAATCATAGGACAGTTTTCTTCATTTCAGGTACGGGCAGTGATCGGGGAGTGGAGGGTGCCACTAGACACCAGGGACATGTTATTTTATCAGGTACCCTGACAATTGCGCACAGGAATGAGGGTGAAGGGAATGTGGGTGAGGCAATTAGGGTGAATGCAATCTGGGCAGTCGGTACTTTGGCGCAGCAGTGATTGTGGAAGGATGGGAACATGGGGCCCTAACTGTGGTCCTCCCCCCAAATGTGTGCAGGGTGGGGTGTTTATATTTATTTGAAAGGGTTGCTGGGGAGAAGCAAGGCCCCCCCCCCACAATGGGGCCAACATACATGGTGCCACCAGCTGGGTGTGTGAGGCAATACCCTGCTGTGCACCTTGCTGTTGGCCCTTTTTCCCACACCCCAATCATCCTCAGCTAAATTGTTTTCACCCTATTGAGGGTAACCCATTTTATCATGGAGACCATGATCAGCAGGTGGGGGTGTCACTAGACATCATGGACATGATATGTTATTATGTGATAGCAATTTACAGGTGGGGGTGCCACCAGACACCAGGGAAATAAAATTTTATTCTGGGGACAGCAATCAGCAGGTGGGGGGGGGGTGGTCCTAGACACCTGGGACATATTATTTTATTATCATGGTAACAGCGATCAGTGGGTAGGGGTGCCACTAGACACCAGGGAGTTATTACAGTTCAATCTGTTATTGACGTTTACTGTTCACAGTCTTTTGTAATCGAACAGTAAAGTTTAAACTATAAAAAGCTACAAATAGTTATTTTCAGATTGAATCATCTTTACATTAGCGAGTAATGGGTGAAATGTTTCTCAGCACAAAAACACACATTCACCCTGTAAATTTCAAAATTTTAAGTCAAAATACAATTTAATTATGTGATGGATACCGAAATACACATCTTGTTAATTCCTTACCAAGCAGTATTTCTTTATAAACTCATTTTTAAAATGGGAAAAAACAAGATGTCTGACATCATGAACAGTACTTCTCTGAGAACCAATGGTAAATCCTTAACTATTTAGAGTTCAAACTTTTTTTTTAACCTGCCTGTCTAGTGGCTATCACAAAAATAGTTATAATTCAAAACTGGCACCATATTTTTTTCACTAAACTATCCAAATGCACACCCTTGGTACAGACCAAATCATCCCTGAAAAGTTCAGAAAAAAATTTCATACTGTCTGGGCTGTAGATGAGGGGGGAAAAATCCCATGTTAAGTATAGCGAAAAAAGTAGTTTCTGTTTTTTACCACTCCATATCTCAAAAACCATACAAGGTGCCATCACAAAACGTTTCACAGTTTGAGACTCTGGCAGACTGAGCATGCTTGCTAAATATTGGACTATTTTGTCAAAGTGCACCAAAGTTATTAATGTGCAAAATTTTGGATTTAACATAGAAGTGTTGATCAAACCCTAACTATAGGTGCGCGACCATGCCCCTATAATTTGATAACAGCATAGTTACACTCATATACAAAAACATTGGTTCTCTGTGAGGGTGGTTAAAATTTGGAACAAACTCCCGTAGAAGTGGTGGCAAGCAAAACCATGGAAACATTCAAGCACACCTTAGACTCATACTTGATTAGTAATAACATTACTGGGTACCCCTAGAATTCAAGCAAACTATAATGGACTTTGGTCTTTATAAAGCTCAGAAACTACCTGTGTAACCTATGTTATAATGGCAATGTCATGAAGATGACCTCACTAGATGCATCATATGTAGCTGGAGTCATCAGATTTAAAAACAGACACAGCCTCAAGTTTACTCATCCTTTATGAAGCACTACAAGTATGAAATGGCATCAAGTGTTATTTCAGGCTTCAGGGAAACTATAGATTGTATTTTCTTCCTGCTTTTTGTGACCACGGCATTGGTGTGAGTAGAATAAAAACACTATATATGTACTTAGAGAGACTGGCATTTATCCTAATTTATGCAATGAGTTTTTTTATTGTGTGCGGGGTTGTGTGCCAGTGTTGCTTGTTGTTGGTGCTGGTTCCTGTACACTTGAGCACCACAGTACCTGGAGTGTACTTTTTTTGTTTTGGAGTTTTGTACTTGTGCCTAGGACAAAGGAGAATCCCTGGGTGGGACAACTTCAAATAGATAGCAACAGGCAGAAGAACCTGAGGAGGCCAACCAGTCACCCATTTTAATTGCAAATAGGGGCCTCTTTGTCTGCTGGAGCGGCCGTGGTTCAAGAAGCCAGCCACACACCCACATCAGCACAGTAGCCACCCAGAAGCGCCACAAGTCAGATCGTCTTCCCCCTCCTTGGGCTTGTTCCAGCGCTGCCAAAGCGTCTGCGGCTCAAGAAGCCAGCCACGCACCCACTCCAACACAGCAGCTGCCCAGGAGCTCCACAAGCCAGATCACCAGCCCCCTCCTTGGGCTTGTTCCAGTGCCACCAGAGCGGCTGCGGCTCGAGAAGTCAGCCACACACCCACACCAACACAGCAGCTGCCCAGGAGCTCCGTAAGCTGGCTAAGCTCACAGACCTGACCGGTGAATCTGGCTCAAGCGCTGATTGGCCAGCGCTCTCTGCTGCAGCCATTGATTGGACTGTGGATGTTCACTTCTGCCTCTGATTGATCCAGCCCTCCTCTCAGCTTTCTGTGCATTCCGGGGCATCTGTGCCCATTGAAATGCATGGTGAAAAGCCATAGTTTTCACCCACCCAACCCACCCCTCTTGGTGTTTATTATATAGTCATTAAAACCCTCCCCATTCAGTGGCTCATCCCTGAGCCATCGCCAATTGGGCTGCCTGCTAGTACCACCCACTTCTTGGCCCTTGCTCATCTCTCAGCACTGCCTCTTTCTATCCCCCCGCATCTTTACTTAACTCCTAACTCCTCCTTTACCTATCCCTCAAACACCTCCTCTGTTGGCCGCCTTGCCTCCCGTGCCTCCCCCTCTTTCCCCCCAACCATGTCCTGCCCCACCTTAACTCTACTTACCCTTCTGGCATCCGTTACCCTTTTCTACCTCCCTGGATCCTGTTACCCCACCCCACTGCTCAGTTACCACTTTGACTTGGTTCACTACCACCTATGCACTCTACAAGCCTTACCATGCACCCCCTCCCCACCCCCTCTCAACCCTGAGTGGCTAAGATCTGACACACATAACAGTTGGCCGATTCCTATGTCAGCCCCCATCCCTGTCTTGTTACACGAGAAATCACTCTGGGACCAGCTCCATCATCTTCCTTCACCCACCAAAATGAAGCACTCATGGAAACTCACTACCAGGGACCTGCGCTGGTGCACACTGAAGCTACTGCTCCTCCTGCTACTCCTGTCAGGTAACATCCACCTGAACCCTGGCCCAATTTCTCACGGCCCACACAACCAAGTTAAACACTCTGGGTCACTCTCCCTTGTTTCCATAAATATCTGCAGCCTTCTCCCAAAGCTTGATGCCTTTCAAATCTTCTCCTGCCAGTTCAAACGGGATGTCATTGCTATTATGGAAAGCTGGCTATCACTGAAAATCCAGGACCAGGCAACCACCCTACCTAGTTACAATGTCTTCAGGCTAGATTGTAAGGCCAAAAAAGGAGGGGAATGTGCCATCTACCTTAAGGAGGGCCTCACGGGCCATCCCCTAGACTCCGTCCCTGGACTCGAATACACAGATCCTTCCCATTCTTATCAACCTAGAAGCACATGGAAAAGTCCTCACAGTAGCAGCAGTATACATCCCACCAAAAGAGCAAGCAAAAGGAGTCAATGCCATACTGGATTTCGCTCATACACAACCCTCTGGATCTGAGTTAATCATGCTTGGTGACTTTAACATTAACTGGCTCTCCCCTGACACTGGGAGCCTCAAGGATGCCCTTGCCTCTGTAAACCTCACACAACTGGTCACCTCCCCAACCCGACACAACTATAGAACGTACCAGCTCCCTCCTGAACTGGGTTCTTACCAGCCACCCCACCCGGATAACCAATATCTCCGTCCTGCCTGACTCACTTAGTGACCATTCCCCTGTCATCTGTGAATGGACCAACAAATTCTGCAACCCCCCAGCAGTCACTTCTAGCAGAATTCTACCCGTGGCAAGCTGCATCTACTCAAATCACTCCTCAGGCAACAAGATTGGTCTCCTATTTTTAGAGTATCTGATGTCAACTCAGCCCTGGATTTTTTCATTTCCACCTTTAACGCTGCCTGCGACACCTGCACCCCCTCTAAAAAATGCAAAGTCAAAGCCCGCTTCAGTCCATGGCTCACCGCCGACCTAATAACACAATTAAAAGTAAGGGACCACCTCTGGCTCCTAGCCCAGGAATCCGGCATTCAAGCTAACCTCCAAAACTACAAACATGCCCGAAATTCCTGCACATGGTCTATACGACTGCAAAAAAGCACATATTACAAGGAAGCTCTCACCAACACCTGGGGTAATGGTAAAGCCTTCTGGAATAACATCAAAGAAGTAACCGGGAAACAATCAAAATCCTCCCCTACTATGCTAGTCACTGATGGGAAAATTACCTTCGACCCAACCACTACAGCCAACACCTTCAACTCGGCCTTCACGGACCTCAGTAGTGTGCTCCCCACTGATTTCTTCAAAGAAACCAGCTCACCTGCTAAACCTGCTACTACTACACCCCCCCAACACTTCCTCCCTTCTGCTTCAAATCTGCCAAGATGAAAGAAGCTCAGAAGTACATTGCTAATGCTATCGCAAAAACACGACACAGTGGGGACACCCTTGACCTGAAACTCCTGTCCCTCACTCTCGATGAGGTGATTAGCCCGCTAACTAAGATTATCAACCTCTCCCTCAGCCAGAGCCAGTTCCTGGACAGATGGAAATCAGCCACCGTTACACCGATACATAAATCACGAGATCGGACCAACTCTGGAAACTACCGACCAATCTCCATACTTCCCCCATTATCCAAAGCCATAGAACGCATAGTTGCTGACCAGGTCACAAATTATCTGGACAATCACAATATCCTGTGCTCCCAGCAGCATGGTTTCAGGAAAGGGCACAGCACCACAACAGCCCTCCTGGAATTCACTGGAGCCATCCACAGCTCCCTGGATAATGGCCACCTAGCCGGTTCCGTCTTCACAGACCTAACTAAGGCCTTCGATACCGTTCACCACCACCTGCTCCTGAACCAGCAACAAATCACCGGGCTTTCCCCTGACTCCACAGCCTGGTTCAAAAGTTACCTGGAGAACAGATCGCAAAGAGTGAAAATTCAAGGTGTCCTCTCCAACGCACCACCAGTCCGCTCTGGAGTCTTCCAGGGATCTAGACTGGGGCCTCTTCTCTTCAGCCTATTTCTAAATAACCTCCCAAAATCATGCCCAGAAAAACTCATCCTGTACGCTGATGATGCCGTCATCCACACCACCCATAAGGACCCACTATCCCTACAGCATAAGCTCCAACTCAGGTTCACAGCCATAGAGAACTGGTTCTGCAAACAAAAACTCATCCTTAACTATAAAAACACAAAAACCATGCTATTCATTAACTCACATAACAAGAGGAGGCAGCATTCACTGACCATTACAAATTACCTTGGAGTGCCTATTGAAGAGGTACCTTCATTTAAATACCTCAGACTCTTTTGATAATAACCTTTCCTATGGAGCCCATGTAGACAGCGTAGCCAAGGAAGCTAACACGAATTGGTCTCCTCTACAGACATAGGGCAAACCTAACCCCTGAGGCCCTCAGGATCACTGTCCTAAGCTCAGTAGTCTCTGCCATCGACTATGGCCTCTTAATCTATGGCTCTGCCACCTCTACAGCCCTAAGATGCATCACACCACTGTAAACTAAACATGTCGGCTCATAACTGGTGCCCATCGCCCTACACACACCCCTGCGACCTCTACGCCCAAACTGGCTGGCTGAACCCATCAAACTGGATTAAATATCTAGCCTGCATCCTGGAAAAGAAGATAACCCTGGGTCTGGCTCCCCCTGGTGTCCAAGCCATCCTTGGCCCTAGTCAAAACCTCCGCCATACCAGGGGATCTGACTCTCAAATGCTGCTGATTCCTAGGTGCCGTACCTCATTGGGCCAACAATCATTTGCCTACAGGGCGCCATACTGGTTAAATAACTTCAGCATGGATATCTCCTTCACCCCCAAGATTGGTCCTTTTAAATCTAGGCTCCATCTCTCTCTGTCTGCCTCCAGTACCATGACTGCCACGCCTGCCAACCTAGCTGCTGCCCTGTCCTTACCCGGCATCCCAACAGGCACTTCCACCTCTCCCCTCCGCCACCCTTTCTCCCCCTCCAACTCCTTGCCTGCACTTCTTTATATGTTGACAATGCCTTTCGGCAGCTTACCCCCCCATGTCCTAACCACGTCTTGTATCTGTTGCTCTCCTATGACCTTGAATGTTAATGCCCTACCAAATATGTATGCATCTGTCCTGTATCTGACTGCGTAGCTGTTAAACATGCAAGTTATTACTGTCCATGTTCTTGCCGCAATTGTCTACACCCACCACTAGAAACTGCTCTTAACCTGATTAACCTGTTATCACAGCCAAACCTACTGCTGTACTGCTTACATTTCTGTTGTACCTTGTACTGTTGAAACCTTGTTGTGCTGTACTCAATCTGACGTGGAATCTTTGTAAAAGCGCCTTGGCTCAAAGGTACCTGTAATCCTAGAATTAAATAAATAAATAAAAATAACATTTGCTTCAACACAGTTTTGGGTTTCTGCAACAGTTTTGACTACAACAGTTTGATAAGTGTGACAACAATTCACATTCTCTGCTAGGAGCAACTGTATCCCCAGTAAGGCACTCACTGTGACAAAAGAGTTCTCACCCATGGCCTTTGGGGACTTAGTTGGGTGCACCAGCTGAAGCTGTTGGCTGCCAGGGCAGGGCAGATTTAGTGGGACAGTTTTACCATTTAAAGTATAGAGTATAAGATTTTACTGCTACCCCATTGCTCCTGTTTTCCCTATTGTCTGCTTGTTCTTCCCTTACACCTTTTAAATAAATTACTAGTTTGAACTGTATCTTTGTTGGGGTTGTTATTGTTGTTATAGTGTCATTGCTTGGAGAGGGATTAAAGGGCCAGGGTAATTTTATTGTTCCTGAGGAGTGAGAGCCCTATGTGTCAGCACCCAGGTACTCCATCTATTGCTACCCCCATGGAGGTACCACATAGGAAAATTACGTACCTACCGTAATTCTTGATCTTCTTGGACGAGTCTCCACCACTCATTCACACTAGTGGGATTGGCGCCGGAGGCACTAAGACCCATCGGGAGCAAACTTTTTGCTGGAGGGTCGGCGCGAGAGACGGCGCCGTGAGACACGGCGCCGCGAGCAGCGGCTCGAGCGGTAATGACCATCTCGGCGACGACCCTCCAACCGCCTCAGTACCTTTTTTACCAAGGAGGTGCAGCACAACTAACGAAAAGGGTAAACCCAACATTAAAAAACGGACATAAGATAGTCCGTATGACCCGTGTAAGAAGGGTCAGCAAAGAAGTCCTCACGGCCTAAAGATTTGAGGGAGTGAAGACCAATACAGCGGTGAGCTCGGGGGATGGAGGGTGGGCGTGTGAATGAGTGGTGGAGACTCGTCCAAGAAGATCAAGAATTACGGTAGGTACGTAATTTTCCTATCTTCCTGGACATAAGTCTCCACCACTCATTCACACTAGTGGGAGAGTACCAAGCTGATAATCCCCCAAAAGGGCGGCAGGAAAGCCAGAGCTCACGCGTCTAAGATAGAAGCCCATTAAGGATAGTTCTGCCGAATGCGGAATGCCGCCTGGCATGAACATCCAGTGCATAGTGCTTAACGAAAGTATGCACTGAGCTCCAGGTAGCGGCGTTGCATATATCTGCAATTGGAACATTGCGAACTTCCGCTAGGATGCTGCGATGCCTTAGTAGAGTGAGCGCACTCTACCTTCTAATTTAACTTGAGCCATGGAATAGCAATGACGAAGGCATGCCACTAACCATGAAGAGATACATCTAATAGCGACAGGTTGACCCAGCCGGGTGTCGCTGAAAGAAACGAACAGTTGCTGAGTCTTGCGTACATCCTTGGTTCTATCTAAATAGAACCAGCAAGGCTCTCTTAACATCCAAGGAATGAAGAGCTCTCCCTCTTCATTTTGGAAATTAGCTAAGTAAGCGGAGTACCAGAGGTTGGTTCAGATGGAATTCTGACACAACCTTGGGAAGAAATTTAGGATGAGTACGGAGAACTACCTTGTCCTTATGGAATACAGTATACTGGAGGGTCCGTGAATCAGTGCATGTATCTCAGAGACCCATGGCTGAGGTAATGGCCACCAGGAGGTACAGTCTTCCAGGTAAGAAATTTTAACTCACAGGTAGCTAAGGGTTCGAAGGCTTCCGAGTGAGCATGTCCAGCACCAGGTTAATGTCCCAGGCTGCAACTGGACGCTTAACAGGGGTCTGGTATGGAGAATCCTTTAAGAAATCTCTTCACTATAGGTAACTGAGCCAGAGTTAAGGAAGAAACCGCTCATGGAACGCTGAGATGGCACTAAGGTGAACTTTAACTGTGGAGTATTGAAGACCTAAGTTTGATAGGTCCAAAAGATACCCAGAACCTTGCCAGGAGGACAGGAAAGGGATTCCAAGAGGATTTTGCACACCAGAGAGAAAACGTTTCCATTTGGAAGCGACGCTTTCGGGTGGCTGGCTTCCGAGCAGCCAGAAGGATGTCTGAGACTCTACGAGAGACGTTGAACCGATCTACTTTATCTCTTCAGGAGCCAAGCATGAAGGTGAAGTGATTTCAGGTTGGGATGGACCAACGAACCCTGAGTCAGAAGACTGATTTGCAAAGGAAGTGGTCTCGGAGAGGCTGCCAACATACTGTTGAGTAGAGGAAACCATAGTTGCCGAGGCCAGGAAGGAGCAATGAGAATCATCTTGGTCCCTGAGACTCGAACTTGAGGAGTACTCTCTGGATTAGAGGAAGTGGTGGAAAGGCGTAAAGAAAGCGTTTTGTCCACCGCAGCCTGAACGCATCCTGACAGAAAATGCCAGGCCCTGGATTTCTGGAGCAGAAGAGAGGCAGTTTTGCGTTGAGTGGGGATGCAAAAAGGTCCAGGTCTGGAGTCCCCCACTCTTTGAACAGGGACCGAGCTACGGCTGGATCGAGAGACCACTCGTGAGGGTCTGCCTCCGTTCTGCTGAGTGATCTGCAGTGTCGTTTGTATACCTGGCAGATAAACCGCTGAATCAGAGACTTGTGCTCCAAGCACCACTCCCACACCCTCATTGCTTCCCTGCAAAGGGATAAGAATGAGCACCGCCTTGCTTGTTGATGTAATACATCACTGCTTTGTTGTCCGCTTGAAGGAGAATGTTCTTGTGACAAAGGACATCCTTCAGAGCTCGGATTGCATAGAGGACCGCCTCATCTCCAGGACATTTATGTGGAGATGAGTTTCAACTGAGTCCATACACCTTGAGTGTGGAGGAGAGACAGTGAGCTCCCCATCCCATTAGCGATGCATCTGTGGTGATGGAGATCTGATGATCCGGGGAGCAAAGGGAATCCTTCCAGGAGATTGCTCTCTTGAGACCACCAGGTGAGAGACCTCAAGGCTCCGCCACCTTGATGGGATAAGACTGGGGTGAGAGGTCGGGGACCACTGAGTGGAGAGCATCCACTGGGTGGTTCTCATGTGCAGTCGGGCCAGAGGGACAGTGAAGACCGAGGACGCCATGAGACCCAACATCGTTGCATCGAGAGAGCTGTAAATCATTGGTTCTCCTGATGTAACGGGCCACACGAAGGATGTCGAGTCTTCTGTCCTCTGGAAGGAAAGCCTTCGCTGAAGAGGTGTCTAGAAGCCGTCCCTATGAAAAGGAGCCTCTGGGAGGGTTGCAGTTGAGATTTTTTCAAATTCAGCAGAACTCCCATGGACGTGAGAAGACGAGAAGTCGCTTGCAACGGCTTCAAAGTCCCTTGGCCGGAAGGGCTTGCTAGAAGCCAATCGTCCAGGTAGGGAAACACTGGAGTCCGATTTTCCTGAGATGCGCTGTGGAGAACTGCACAACACTTTGTAAAACTCGCAGGCGCTGAGGATAGCCTCAAAGGGCAGGACTCTGAACTGATAATGCTGACCCAAAGCTACAAACCTGAGGAATTTGGTGGGTCGGGTGGACGGGATATGCTGGTAAGCATCCTGCATATCCAGAGAGGCCAGCCAGTCGTGCTGATGCAGCAAGGGTAACAGGGTACCTAGGAAATCATCTTGAATTTCTCCTGGGAGGAATTTGTTTAACTTTCTGAGGTCTAGAATGGGGCGATCCCCAGATTTCTTTGGAACCAGAAAGTAATGGAGAACCCTGTGTTTCGGAGATGCGGGGCACCAGTTCTATTGCCCTGTTGTTCAGAAGGCCCTGGATCTCGCGGTGAGAGATCTGATTGAGAGGCCGACAACCTGGGTTGTCGTATGGGAGGACAATTCGGGGGGGGTTCCAAGAAATTGAGAGAGTAACCCTCGCGAATTATCCGAAGAACCCATTTGTCTGAGGTTATGGACTTCCACTGGTTGTAGAAGTACATCAGACGACCTCCCACCGGAGGAGAAAGTTCCACCTCGGCAGAGTGGATGAACTTGGGCTAACGACTATAAGGTAGCGCTTGGGAGCTTTAGGTCCCTGCGCTTTCTGCTGCTCTTCTTTGAGGTTGGGCAGGCTGGCTTATGGGGCTTCCCTGCCTCTGCCTCGAAGGACTGACGATCATGAAACTGACGCCTGTTCACATGCCCCCAGAGGGGGCAGGCGGAGGTCTGGCCAACTTAATGGCCGATCTAGTCTCTGAGTGGCCTCAAGGCTTGCTCCACCTGAGGGCCAAAAGAAAGGAGCCATCAAAAGGCAGCCCAACCCGCTGCTGAGCATCATTCGTGAAGCCAGAAGTACGCAGCCAGGAATGGCGCTTAGGTACAAATCCTCGCTGCTGCTGAGCGAGAAGCAGTGTCGAAAGCATCCATGGCGGCTTTGACTCGTTGGTTATTGGACTCAATACCTTTATTAACGGCCGAAGAAGCTCTGACTTGAACCGAATCTGGAAGAGCTTCAACCATTCTTTTCATAGAGTGCCACAGGATATATCCATACTGAGAAAATAGCCTTGATAACTGGCAACACTATACTTAGAGTGGAGGCAGCAAAGACTCTCTTACCTAATGTATCAATCTTACGAGACTCTTTGTTAATAGGTCGAGCTGTAGTAGTTTGAGGAAGAACACCTTGTCATTCTCTGCCAGGACTACAATAGATCCGCAAAGGCTTGGGATGCCAAAATGGGACGATCCTTGGGAGCTGAATACTTTTATCAATGATTTAGCCACTGAGGGAATAAGCAGGGTTATTCCATACCATTTGAGACAGCTCTCGTAAGGAAGGCTGAATCGGAGGAGTCAAATCCAGAGGGATCTCCAAGCATGAAGATACTGGAGTCTTAATATCTTCCCAGGATCGATGTCTGTAGTCTGGAGAGAAAGAGTGGATCCCAGGTTCTTTAACAGAGACTTAAAGGACAGGTCCTCGACCACAGGCTCTGTAGCAAAGAAAGATCCTGTTTCCTCCACTTCATCACCCAACCCAAGGTCTGGTCAGGCTCAACATCATCTCCTGATGGTCCAGAAAGGACTGTTTGGACAGGAAAGGAGTGAAAATTAGAGAGGAGGAAATGGCAGAAAACAAGGAGAGTCCCTGTTGGCTGCCGGGCGCCGTAGACGGCAAACGGGCTGAAGACGGTGATTCGAGGAGGCGACGGCGTCAAGAGGCACGCTGGCCCTCGCAACGCCGGCGCGCTGCTGGACGACGCGCTACAAGACAGCGAAGCGCTAACGCGCCACGGATTTACGCCGCCGCAACGGCGCTGGCGATGACGCCGCTGGAACGGTATCGGTGACGACGCCGCGAACGGGCGCAGCCCGGGATCTAACGGTGTTCACCGCGGCGCCAGATAACGCTGGGCGCTACCAACGGGCGCTGGATACGCGGCGCTGCTTAACGGCGCCAAGAAGCTCCGCGTTTCGAAACGGGCGCGCCACACGGGCTACAGACTCCTGCAGAAGGGCGCTGAAAAGCCCTCGGGAACCTGGAAAACAAGAGAAGGAAAAATACTAGGAGATAAGGGCATCGGTGAGGCCCCTGCGCCGCAAGCTATGTGAGGGGGAAACACTTAAGCACGGAGTCGCTAGCACCGGGTTAAGGCGCCGATGACTAGGAAGGTCCAACCGCCTCTACCTGGATCGCCGAGGAGCCCGAGGGCTCCGAGGTAACTCGAGCCAGGCAGAAGAACCAACCTCCGAGCCCATCGCCCACAAGAGCGCCCACTGATGAAACTGCTCATCTGGAGCCCACCTATAGGCGGGAGGCTCGCATGTCGAGGACGACGATTATCGGAAGCTGGCGACTCGAAGAAGGAGACCGGCAACAGCAACGATAACCGACCGTCGGCAGCGAGACATACCAGAGGCGACCTCGGTGATGCCTTCTCTTTTTGACCTGTGGGCGAAGAAGAGCACAAGGCGAGCAGTGCCGAGAAATCGACCGTTTATTTTATGCGGCGGGGACCGCTATCCCCAGCATCGGACTGACCGTGGTCGGAACCAGCTGAGGAGAAGAGGCTGACGGACCCAGCCCGCTGACTGAACAGCTTTCATCACGAAGTCTCCCTACCGACTCACCTGACCTGCTCATGGTCGACTCCGCCAGTAGGTCGAGACTCTTCAAGTAAGTTAAATTTAAATATTAGAAAATTTTGAAAAATAGAATAAAACTAAGCGATACTACTATCGTGGATAATGTTACAAAAAACAAACTGAAAACTATGCGCTAGTTTGAAGTTTGACTCGACAAGCGGCGTGTCGTCACTGAAGCGCACTCGGCCAGCGGAAAAAAAGGAACTGAGGCGGTTGGAGGGTCGTCGGGCCGAGATGGTCTTTATCAGCTTTCGAGTCAGCTGTCATGGGCGCTGTGGTCTCGCGGCGCCGCCTCTCGCTACCGACCTCCAGCAAAGTTTGCTCGATGGGTCTTAGTGCCTCCGGCGCCAATCCCACTAGTGTGAATGAGTGGTGGAGACTTATGTCCAGGAAGATCACTTAAGACCTGAGTACCTAGTGTAGCACATCATAAGCAACCCGGACCAGCTTCCTCAAAGAGTTGGGATAGGTGAACCTTGAAGGCCCTGGGCAGTGCTACAGAAATAAAACTCAATAATAAAATTCAGTGTATAGAACTATTTGTGCAAAATGCCAAACATGGGCCTAGAGTGATCTGTTCAAGGAGGCACTGTGCAGAAATACAAAAAATAGAGTATATTGAGCAAAGTACAGTAAAAAAATGGCAGAATAAATTGTACAAAATGCAAAATATGGCTAGAGTGATCTGTTCAAGAAGGCACTGTGCAGAAATACAAAAAAATAGAGCATACTGAGCAAAGTACAGTAAACAAATGGCAGAATAAATTGTACAAAATGCAAAATATGGTGTCTAGAGTGACCTGTGCAATAGGATACACTAATGGCAGTATACTGTAGATACCACCTCCTTCTGTCGCCTATCCCGCAATCAATTTCTTACCCAGTTTATCATTCTGAACCTATTCCTAAGCTACCCAACTTGCTTACTGGTCTCCTATGTGGAATAGTGTTGAAAGCCTCACTGAAATATAGGTAGGCCATGTCAACCACTCCACCCTGATATAATTCTTTGTCACCCAAAGAGAAATATCAGATTTGCTTGACATGACCCTACCCCCACCCCCGTGAAATGCTGCCTTGGGTCTTGTAACCCACTGGATTCAAGATATTCCACAATCCATTCCTGCAGCAGTGATTCCATTATCTTTTCCACCACCAATGTCATGGTGACTGGCCTATAATTGCCAGCCTCCTTCCTGATACCACATTTTTGATGTGTGACTACATCTGCCTTTCTCTAATCCTCTGGAACCACTCCTGTTTCCAGTAACCTTTTAAATATGACTCTCAGAGGTGTAACCAGTACCTCCCTGAGCTCCCACAGTACCCTTGAATTCCCCCCAATCAGGCACTATTGCTTTGTTCACTTTCTGATTGGCAAGTCCCTTCAGGACTCTCTCTTCTGAAAAAGGACTAGTGTTCACCTCCCTCCAAAGCTCTTGCTACTTTTTTGTGTCCCCTCCCCTGCTCTTTCCTCTGTAAATACTGAACAAAAGTATTTGTTCAGGATGTCTGCCTTTTCCTGGACTCTCACTACACAGACCTGTCCCCTTCCCTTTTTAACCTTACTATCCCACCTTTAATCTTTCTCTTTTCACTTACATACCTAAAAAAAAGTCTTCTCCCATTTAATTACCTCTCGGGTTATTCTTTCTACCACTTTGCAGCCATCCTTATACTGAACCACACTGTACAGCGATCACTGGTCTTCAGGTGGCCTCCCACCTTGACAGCTGCAACACTGTTCTCCCTGTTAGTGAATAGCAGGTCCACTATAGCCCCATTACGAGTGGGTTTGCTGACTAACTGCCTGAGGAATGCCTCCAGTAGGGAGTCCTGGATGTCACTGCTTCTAGCTAAAGCTGCTGCTGGAAGCTCCAGTCTACATCCAGCAGACTGAAGTCCCCTGCCAACAGCACCTCCCCCTTTTCTACCACCTTGCCAATGGCTTACACCCATGCCTTATTTTATTTCTTCACTGTGCTGGAGGTCTGCAGATCACTCCAGTGCACATACTGGTTCCTTTACCCATCTCCAGGGAGACCCACAGTACCTCTGCCTTCCCCAGTATTCCCTGCATCTCTATCATTTTTATGCCTTCCCTCACATAAAGCAACACAGGATTGCAAATAAGGTGGAGGTGCTGCTAGATGGAGACTCCGGTTTGCCAGATATGGATTGCAGCCTTCCAGCTGCAGCTTTGGCAAGGAGCAGGGCTACCCTTGATTCCCTACAAGGGGTCTTTTTCACGCAGCTAGTCAATGAACCCACAATGAACGGAGCTGTGCTGGGCCTGGTGCTCACAAACAGGGGCAGTTCCCTAGGTACTAGTGATCACCATACAGTGTGGTATAATGTTAATATGGGAGCAGAGGAAAGCCACATGAGGATGAGGGTCCTGGACTTCAGGAGGGTGGATTTTAAGGAAATTGCAAACTGCCTCAGAAACTGCCTAATGTGGCGGAATGGCAGGAAGGGGTACAGGAACAGTTGGGAAAATAAGGGAGGCTATAATTAAGGTAACCAGCCTCTGTGTAAGGGAAGTGAGTAAAAGCAAAAGGAAAAAAGAGACCATTATGGTACTCTGGGGAAGTGGTTACAGTGGTGATGGAAAGAAGGGTGGCATTCAGGAGGTATAAGGAAATGCAGAGGGACGAAGACAGGGAGGTGTAACCAGGTAAAACAGGGAAGCAGGTAAGGCAGTGAGGGGAGTAAAGGTGCAGACAGAGGAAAGGATTGCCAAAGAGGTAGCCAATGAGGACGATACTTTCTTCAGGGACATAAGTGAGGACAGGAAAGCAAGGGGTGGGATAGTGAAGATAAGGAGAGTGGTCGAAGGTGACTGAGCAGAAAAGGACCAAGAAAAGGCAGACACACTAAACAGGTACTTCTGCTCAGTCTTCACTGTGGAGGGAGGGTGGATGGACCACCAGTGACCAGCAGTAACAAAGGGGGAGGGAAGATGGACTCAAGTCCATTTTTAGAAGAAAGAGTCCAGAAGAGACTTACAGTTCTGAAAGTCGACAAGGCTATATGACTGGACAGATATATTCAAAGGTACTGAAATAACTCAAGAAGGAACTGGCTGCCCTGCCGATTGCCGTATTTAACAGCTCATAGGAAGCACACGTGGTTCCAGAGGACTGAAGTAGAACAGACCTGGTCCATGTACATAAGGACAGCAGCAGGGAAGAGGCTGGTAACCATAGGCTGGTAAGCTTCACCTCAGTGATGGGGAAATTAATGGAAACACTGTTAAATAAAAGGGTAGTAGAGTATCTCAAATCCAATGGGTTGCAATCCCAAAGGCTGCATGAATTCATGTGGGGTTGGGGCAGCCATGCCAGACAAACTTGATTGAGTTCTTTGACCAGGTGACTAGGAAAATAGATCGGGGGAGGGCAGTGGAAATGATCTATCTGGACTTTAGCAAGACCTTCAGCACTGTGCCACACATCAGACTGATTAAGAAACTTAGCAGCCAAGGAGTGGTATCCAAACTGGTGAACTGGGTTAGAAACTGGTTAATGGATAGGCAACAGAGAGTGGAGGTTAATGGCACTCACTCTAAAGATAGAACAGTGGTCAGCAGGGTGCTGCAGGGCTAAATACTGGGGCTGGACCTCTTCAATGTCCTCATAAGTGACACTGCAGATGAACTGGTAGGGAAGGCATGCCTTTTTGCAAATTATACCATCTGTAATAAGATAGACAATAAGGAAGGAATGAAAAGAATGTGTAGGAATCTTGGTAAACTGGAGGAGTGATCAAGAGCATGGCAGCTGGGGTTCAATTCCAAAAAGTATAAAACAATACACCTAGGGTATAGGAACCCAAGAACTCAGTATAGGATGGGGGTGGTACTGTTAGTCTCTAAGCAGGAAATAGACCTTGGGGTTATCATATCTGATTACCTCAAAGTGGCAGGGCAGTGTGTCAAAGCAGTAGGCAGGGCCAGTGGGATGCTGGGTTGCATAGAGAAGGGCATCACAAGAAGAAGGAGATAGTCATGTTAATCACTGTATAGATTGTTGGTGAAACACCATGTGTAGTACTGTGTCTAGTTCTAGAGACCACATCTCAAGAAGGATATAGACAGGGCAGAGGCTGACCAGAGGACAGCAATGAAAATGGTGCTGAGGTTGCACCTAAAACCCCAAGAGGAGAGACTGAGGGATCTCAACATGTGCAACCCGAAGACAGGAGAGCAAGAGGGGACATAATAGAGACTTCAAATATTTCACACGGGTGAATATGTTGCAGAAAGAGAGTCTCTTTCAAATGAGGAACAGCAGCAGAACCAGAAGGCATACAATGAAGCTGGGAGAGGTGTGAGACATTTTGTAGGGTGTGGGAAAGTACATTTTCACTAAAAGAGTGGAGGATGCCTGAAACAGACTACCAGTGGAGGTGAAAACAGTAGAGGGCTTAAGTATGTGTGGAACAGACATAGGGGAATATTAGGAAATGGGCAGGGAGGAAGGAGGGTTGCTGGAGACCAATTAAGGTCTGCGGAGATGAACTAGGCAGGGACCATCTGAACAAACTAGGTGGACCAAGCAGTCTTTGTCTGCTGACAAATTCATGCTTTTAAGTTTCAGTCATGTCCCCAATCTCTCTCGGCCTCTAGTGAGTACAGTATATGTTGAGGTCAGTCAGTCTTTCCTCATAAGTCCTTCCTTGCTGGCCATGGATCAGTTAAGTCGATCATCTTTGGATCGACTCTAGGTGGTCCTTGTCATTTTCTAGGTGAGGGTCCCAAAACTGCACACAGTATTCCAGATGTGGCCTCTAAATGTGATTTTAAGACAGTTTTGCAGGAAAGATATTATTTATTTTCAGGCACGAACAAGGGGAGGTGATACAGATGAATGCCTACTGACCTTGAACCAGATTAAGCTGTTGGTGGTATTTTTAGTGAATGAGGGAAATTTGGCCAGGACACCAGGGAAATTCCCCTACTCTTTTCGAGAAGTGCCATGGGACCTTTAACATCCATCTGAACTACCACCAATTCAGGCAGATGGGACCTCGGTTTAACATCTCATCCGAAAGACGGCACCTCAGAAGTGCAGCACCCCTCTCATGCTGCACTACAGTGGCAGTCCTGGGATATTAACCCAAATACGAGATGTGGGAACTGAACCCACACCCCTCTGATCTGCTGGCCTCAGAGGCGAGTGTGCTACCTACTGAGCCACTGACACTGCTCAAATCTACTGTAAACATAATGTGTATTGTGTTTATCTAGATTTTATTTTGTAAAAGCAGATCGTTTTATTTAACACAGAAACTGAGGTACTTAGAAGGTGACAGTAATTCAGCAACACTCATTTTTTGTGTCCAGTCCAGTTTTCCAAAGAATAAGTACAGCTGCAACCATTCTCACCTTCAAAGATTTCTGGAGTACAGCTAACTACTGCCACCTACTGTTGTTTCTACAAATCTGCACCAGCACACACTGAGAATCAGTTTAAAGATTATAAAAAGGATTCTGTTAAAAAATTTAACAGTAGTATCAAATAAAATCTCTGAAATTGGACACTCTAGAGGATTTTGACCAGGGGGTCAAAAATGTTAAAGGATGTCTTATCAATTAGAGACAAGCATTTGATTTGGATTTAAATCTGATTCCTTGCAAACTTGGGGGATCCATTGTATGTAATGCAAGCTAGTCAGCTTGGTTTGTCTCAGATTTTGTATGAATTACCATGAGTGCTTTTGTCCATTTCGAAGGTCCATTAGAGATGTCCGGATTATCAGGGGGATCTTTTACATCCAGAAGTTTTTTGTCTGGAAGACACATTGGTGTATTCTGTTTAATATCCCTGTTATCTGAATTAGTCAGGATTATCCTGGTTAGTGCACGGGCTCTGCTACTCTGTTGGAAACGGCCTTCTTTTAGTAAGAAAAGGAAAATAATTTGTTTTTATGTAGCATCTTTCATACACATTGTATCCCAAAACACTAAAGCTCATACATGGATAGATGTTAGTGTAGGTTGTTCTATCCAGTTTGGAACCTGTTTTACTTTATAAAAGTTGCTGAGTAGGAGTGGCAGAACTCATAAAGGTTCTGGCTCCTATTAATTAAGAATTGAAAAATGAGGGGGCTTTGATTGGTTGTGATTGGTTCTGTTGTGTTCTGATTATTTATAACATGTGAATTAAATGCAGTAAACACGCAGTAAGAGATCAAATCTGTAATATTCAACACAGAAGGGAAGAGAGAATACTTTATATCATAATCTGTACAAAAAACACAGTCAAACTGCTAATGCAGCAAGAACAAAACAAGCAGCATACACTAGGAGGGGGAACAACACTGAAATACAAATGGCACAGCAACACGTTCCTCCAGGGCCTCACCAGAAACACTGGCCGGGGCCTTAATGACTGCTGCTGAACATGGAAAAAAAAGAGAGAGCAATACACAGAGAGAAGACATACTCAAATACCGTACTGCTAGATTTGAACTTTACTTAGAAGATGCCTTGACAGGGCATTGAGCGTAACCCTCAATTGTTTTTTTTTTTTTTTTCTGACTCCATAGGACAAAAGACTCCTGTCATAAAGTGTTCTTTATCTGAAAAAAGAGACAGACTGAGATGCAGGCAGCCAAGATTTGGAGGGAAGTGCCCTGCTTTTGTTGAAAGTGGCAGAGGGCAGTCAAAAAAACTATGACGGATCAAATGAACAGGAAGAGCCCATCCACCCTACATGTGATGCTGCTACATTACACGTCAAATGCATTAAGGTCCACTGTAGTATGTGATCCAGCAAATTACACTGTTCCATACATCATATACTAAACAGAACAAATCTAATTTAAAGCACAGACATCATTTTTTGATCACTGCCCAGCTGCATCAAGTGCAGTCACAATATGTATAGTGCAGCAAACATCCTTCCTTGTGTAATGGTCCCCTTCCTACGAAACACAGGTGACTTTGTAAGGATCATTTTCTTTACCTGGACACACAGTTGCCATCTGGCAACAGACAGTCCACTCACTCCATAGTTACGGCATTTTCCTGGCTCTGTCTCAAGAGGAAGAGGGCACACAAAGACATTTGTATTTTTACTGGGTTCTGTGGTGGGCCATGGCACTGAAGAGTTCCAATAAATCATATAGTCATTCACAGAAAGATGTCCACAAGTGACATAGAGCCAAGTACAGTCCCCACCGCTTATAGCGGGCTAGTCTGTGTCATATGGTTTTGCCCGCTATAAGAGTTGGACACTATATTACGAGTCCAATAAGATACTGTATCTAAAAAAAAAAAGATAAAACCTTGGAAGCTCCATCTTCCCCGGGGCTGATTAGCAGTCTCTCCACAGCTGGCTGGGGACCCAATGAATGGTGACAACTCTGGATGCAGTAATCGGGGAGTGATGGAAGGTGGATGCTATTCAAATACAGCTGGCAAGTCTTTGTTTTAAAAGTCCTGCTGCTTCAGATTTGTTGCTCCTTCGCTTGATAGCGGTAGCTCCACCTTCCCTGGAGATGACTTGGGACCCTGTGAATGGCGTCAACTTTTGAAGCAGCGATTGGTGAAGGGAGCACTAGAACTCTCAGCTGCAGCTCTGGGATGAGAGGAGGTTTTGTCCCACTGCTGGGACCCCCTCTCCCCCCATCACTGAAGCTGACAGCGAATCACAGAGCCCCAGCTCAGTCCCGACAACACTGCAGCCAGTAGACACACAAGGCTGCTAGGCACCAGATTTTGAATCCTTATTTGTGCTCCACAAACTGTTTAAAAAGTTTAGAGGACTGCTTAAGTGTGTGCTGACACAATTAGCACCTTGAAGTGCACTAACTAGCAGCTAATTGGGCAAATCTGTCTGAAATAGAAGGCGGGCATAACATGCTATAATGAGTGTTCTTTTACATTACAGCCTATGGCATTGGAAAGTGGAAAATGTAATCTGCTCACAAAAACTGACTGCCCATTTAAATGGCAGATGCTATCAGTGGTGGGGACTGTAGTAGGTTTTATTCTGACAAGTTGGACTGACAGAAACATTTTCCCACAGAGGCTGCAGGTATAGAAATAGGTACAACAAAGTCCACAAATCCACAGTAGTGCTTTACTACAGATCACATGTTCAAGTCCCACCCCCTGCTCCAGAGGGTACAAAAACAGTATTCCTGTCCATCCCTCTTCTGGGTTATGGATACAGGACAACATGTCCAAAATGAAACGAGACAACTTCAGGTTTACATAACATAAGGGTGAAAACTCTGAGCTCCTTCAATTACCAAAGTCCCAAACCACAGAATCTCTCACAGGACAGTGCATGTCCTCAAAACTGCATTGAGCAGTTTCAGTGAAATTTATCCGAAGACAACAAGAAAACTTTCTCCTTCTGTGCCAGACAGAAGCATGTCAGTTCCAGCTCTGGATAGAGGGGAGGCATCTCTTTTCTAACATGTTTTATGACCGTGAAGGCACCATTTGAGTGATGTAAACAGTCCTCTGACAGTCCATGAAGTAAAACTTCCCAAAACTGGCAGGAATTCATTGAGCAAGAAAGGGCAAATTCCTGTCCATCCCAGACACTGAGCAGCACTTGAACATTCAAAAGTCTCTCACAGGTTGGGGATGCCCCAAGAGTTACTCACTGTTATGGGAACCATCATTTTAGGATTCTTCGCCCCCTCAGGGGCACAGCATTAGAGAAGGCTGCCACCACAACTCCATGCAGCCTCTCTTTTTATTTTATTTATTTTTATTTAAAATTTGATAACCGGGAAAGGTACTATGAGCGAAGCTTATTTCCAGGTATGACCCGGGGAGGGGGGTAGAGAGAGACATACAACAGAGGGTAGATCATAGAAACAGTCAGCTCACACAGATTGTTACAGTGATTTGCATCTAGGAGTACAGTAATATACAATAGTATTTACAACATAATAATGTGATACAGAACTCAGTAATGTGTTTATGAGCTGTGGGGAGTCAATTGTCACAGGTAGGGAGGGCTACAGAGAAAGGGAGGAGGTACAGGAGAAGGGAGAGGAGAGAAGAGAGGAAAGTAAGGAGACGGTGTATTAGTAATATGAACAGGTACAGGATGAAGTTGGAGTTGGTCTGAGTAGTCTCTTGAGGGCAGTAAAGGAGGGGGTGACATAGGAGCTGACAGGGTCAGAGGAGTGGAGTCAACTCCCCTGAGGCTCCCCTCAGTCAGCATGTAGTGTAACATTTTGTAAAATAATATTTATTTTAGTATAACCTTTTACAATACATAACTGAGTATTAAAGTATAGCCTTTTTAGCAGAATGCTTTAGTGTAATTTCTTATACTAAACTGACTGAACTGTCTTGTGATAGCCTTATGCTTTCACAATATTTTGTCTTGTGATGTTGTATCTTACAGTGGTCAGCATTTAAATGTCCTATAGTACACTTAACAGGATGGTATGCCCTTATTAGGATGATAGCTATCTGTTAAGGAAGGTGTGCACTAAAAAAAGTGGTGCCAGAAATGTAGTAAACAGTTATAATATTGCACAGAAAATGAGGTAATATCTATGTTTTGACTATTATACACCACACCCTAAGATTAACAGGTTATGTTGTTATATGATTGGCCTATAATAGGGAGATGGTGATGTTTAAGATAACCATTCTTTATATAAATCCTGTATAAAGATTGACTAGCTGGCACCAAGAAAAAAAGAATATACATGTATAATGACTTGATGTACTCGCAGAAAAAAATAAATAAAAAGGGAAACAACCATTCTGTGTGGCTTAAATTATTTAACGATAAAAAACACAATGCAGACTTACAATTGGTACCATGACTCAGATGTCCGAAGACAGTCTATATGGTTGCTGATGGCATCAAATGAACCGAGAAGGAAGCCACTGCGAGGAACGCCTACCATACCTGAACTGATCACTCATGTAAGGAGGGAGGTCAGAGAGACAAATAAGGAAGCTGAGGTGAAGTCAGATGTGATTTGCCAGTGAACCTACTGACGTAAGTATGGACACCATATTACATAAATTTCTAGAGACGCACCTTAAAGAAGATCTGTATAGCTCTCCTAAACAGCAGGTGATGCATACTTATGTTTAACTAAACAATGTATAGACCATAATGAGAAAAGTAAATCAGATAAGACCAAGTTAGCTAACACATGTCAAATGTACGTACAGTGTCAGTTAAAAATAACTGCTAGGACATGTCAGTTGAAGAAAGAGAAATTAGAGAAAGATGATGGTCATTACTTAAATATAGCCAAATAAGTAGCAGAGACTAAGGACAGGGGAATATAAATTAAGTGTGGTACAAAGGAAAGTTTGTGGGTTAAAAATCAAGACTCTATAATGAATCTAAGTACAAACACTTGTGTCTGTACAGCTGTTCCTTGCTGCCCAAGGTCACGCTGTTCTTTGTAGTTCTGTTATTACTTACTTGGAGAATGTTTAGAAAAATAACTGCAAAAACATTACTGTATTTGGTAATGAATGTTATCAGCTTCATTAACTATAATGATGCCGGAGTGAAGTCTGTCTTCTACTCACTTGGCTCTGTTCACTTGAAGCTCATTATTGTTTGTTTTTTTTAGTTAAGAGACTCTTGGTTTCTTTATTCCAGGTTAACTCTTGTCAGTGGCATAGTGTTGTAAAAAAATATTTAAAGTTGAAAAACACTGTGCCTAATTCAGTATATGCTATGTCTATTTGTTACTGTTACACTTTATCAGAGTCTTTAACTGTGTTTTCTGAAGCTACTCTGGTTTATTTTTATGTTTCATCCAATGACATGTTCCGGTTTTGAAATGTTGGCACACTGTCTGCAAACTGCAGTTGCAGATGTGGTGGGCATGCAGCACTGAAAGGGGCATGTGGATGGGGTGGCTCCCTTGGGCAATTACATAGGAAATAAAGAGATTAGATCATGCCAATCAGGTGCATGCCCAGGACCTTTCATATAAGAAACAGTCCTTGTATACATTACAAGCAGAGGCACAGTTGTAGTACCAAATCTCCTTAAAGACAGAATAACTACCTCCTTTTATCTAATTGTGATCAACTGAGCAGAAAGCTATCAAAACAGTAATAAAAATCTGGTAATTTTCAGCTTGTTAAAATTAGTGACCTTTTGCAACACAGTTTGACCTTCCATGTTTAATCTAAGTTGAGCACATTGTTTTGTCAGGATCTTTCAGGTCCTACTGTATTTTAAGCTACACAAGTATGCGTTTTCACTCTGACATGAAAAAGGTGATTTACTATCTAAAAACAGAAAAAAAGTAATCAAGATGATTTTTAAATCTCACATGTCAACTAGCTTAAAAAAAGTTTTTTCTATGATTTTTTCTTGAAACATCTTTTATGGCTCTTAAGCAAGCACTAATGACAGCTCCAGCTCTCATTAGTCCTTCTGAGTCCTCTGATTTTGTAATACAGGTACACACAACAGATCAGGTAATCAATGCGGTCCCATTACAAAAGAGAGCAGGGACTTTACGTCCTGTGGAATATTTTTCTCATGTACTAACATCTGTGAAAGAGACATATGAAGAATGTGTAAAACATTTGTTAGCTGTGTATTGGGCCATACAAGCTACAGAACATGTTGTGGGGTTTAACAAAATTATCCTGCAAACATCTCACACTCCGGTGAAATTTCTACTTAAAAGGGATGCGAGCGGTGTGTTTTCCCAGCGACTGGTTAAATGGGCTTTAGCTCTACAAGAAAATAATATCACAGTACAAAAATGTACCTCACCTATGTTAGTTAAATTAATGACATGGGAGGGAGAGGCACACGATTGTAAAACTGTAATGGAATTTATTTTAAACCCATATTTTCTGCAAAACCAAATACTGAAGCAACAGATGTTTATGTAGATGGCTCTCACTTTTGGGAGGATGGACATTTCCACACAAGATATGCCACATGGACACCAAACACTAATCAAAAACTATTAGTACAGGTCCCATCATCATTCTCTATCCCTAGAGCAGAATTAGAGGCAGTCCGTGGAGCTATTATGGATTACCCTCAGGAGGTTATTAATATCTTCTCAGATTGTGCTTTTGTGGTAGATTCCTTATTGGACATTTTGCCAATTTGGACTAAAAGAGAAATGCGGACAGCATCTGGAGAACCGGTCGCATTTGCTCCCATATTAAAACATATATGGGATATAGGAGCTCAGACACCTTTGAGAATATCAATTTGTAAAGTAAGAGCTCACCAAAAGAATCCAAAGGATATCCATGAGTTAAACAATAACTTAGTGGACAACCTGGCTCAAGTTGCAGCCAAACAAACAAACTTATGGGTAGACACTCTAGGAGGTGACTCTACACAATTGTGGGAGATGGACAAATTTGACAAACACCATATTAAATGGATAGCTGCCATCTCACAAGTCCCAAGTTTGGGGTGTATCCAAGATACAGATGCTTGGATAGTGGGTTGTCAAAACCAATGAAAAAACACTGGACAGTATGCAACCAAGCATGTTATCATATGAAAAGATATGGCAGTATAAGAACGACAACCTGGGTTTAGGAAGTGGATACCACCCACTTCATTTAAAAAAATATATTATCATGGATAATCAATGAATTAGAGGTCATTGTGGACTCCTCAAAACTTGTAAAATGTTGGCACAAAAATATTGGTGGCCAAAAATGGGAAAAGATGTCAAACAATGCCTGGAGCGTTCTTTGATTTTGGAATTCCTGGAGGCTTGTCTCATCTGTGCACAGATGAATCCTCCAGTACCTGGTAAGAGGGTTCTGTTAGGGCGTATACTTCTGGAGAACAGTCCTTGGTCCAGCTTACAAATTGATTATGTGGGGCCCTTGTCTACTGAAAAAGGGGGGTTCTGATATTTAGTAGTCATCATTGATATATTTTCCAAATGGATAAAAGCATTGCCCAAACAAAATGATAGTGTTACAGCTACTGCAAGGGCGCTATGGAAACAGGTGTTCTCATGATGGGGTTTTCCCAGAATACTTGAAAGTGATAAAAAAAACTCACTTTACAGTAAAATATAATGACAGGTTTGTGGATATTTTGGGTATCACTCAACATTTACATTTATCCTACCATCCACAATCTTTGGAAATGGTAGAAAGGTTAAATTGCACTCTAAAAAAATGCACTGAAAAAGGCAGTGTTGGATACTGGTAAAGGGTGGGTGATGCACTTACCAGAAATCCTAATGGGTATTAGAGGTACAAAAAACGAGAGTACTGGCTATAGCCCATACCAACTAATGACTGGATGGGATATGTGGCTGTATTATCCTTCAGATCCAGAACTATCAACACCAGTGTTGTGCGGCATCAAAACTGATGTGTTTTTTGCAACAGCTACAGAAACAGTTAGCTGTTTATTTAAACCATGCTGCCAGAAATAAGGGACAGACTCACTAAAAAAACAAACAGAGATATGATAAAAAAGTAATACTACCCATTAAAAGGGGTCATCACGTCATGGTAAAAAATTTTGGTCAAAAGACACCATGGGACGCTAATTGGATGGGGCCCTATACTGTCATTGATGTTTTGGGGCCATGGGTCATTCAGCTCCGACAAATTCGACAAGCGTCTACAGAGACCAAATGGGTCCATGTGGACCAATGCAGAGACAGCGCTAGATAGGCCAAAAAGGGAAAAAGTTGCAGCTTGCCCAGAAATGACCCACTTTCCACAGGACAGTGGGTCCAAAGTGGTGCACCTGTCTCTAACAATAGCTGAAAGATGGGAAACTAAACAATAGAAAAGTATTTTCACTCAACAAATTTAAGCTTCTGTACTAGTGAAATTTCTACTTACGATTAGGTTTGGACCCAGTTGTTTCTCATTTTGACCCACATTTTTTTACACCTATGGGTCTAATTTGACCCATGTTTTAAAACCCCTAGCGCTGTCACTGGACCAATGTAAATTGTATCAGCCTTTAAGTGATGACAACTGATACTGCTCTGTTTCTCCCAATAGGTGAAGTAAAATGGTGTATCCTGTACTTATACTGAGCAGTACCTTACTGATCCTGGTAACTTCTGACCAATACGGATGCCCAGGGCACATATGAAACAGTTTATACAACAAAACCTATGCCAATCGTACAGTGTGGGGTCTCCCAGTGATACTGAAAAAAAACAACGTAAACACACTGGATATCTTCTTGTCAAATGGTACTTTATTTGTTGTAGACAATGTCAAAATGCAATATGGGGATGCTCACCAGACACCTGGCCTGGCACGGCAATGTGTGTGGTAAACACAACAGCCCCTAAATAATCTATATCCACTCCACTTTGGGGGATACAACAAATTTAATAAGAAAAAAACAAGATTTATTCCAAATAAAATTAAAGGACATGTTACATTATCCACCTAATATTACGTTTTTAAATGTGTCTTATAAAGGTTCAAGACATAATATGTGGCATTATTTATATAATGCTTCTAAAGTAGCAACAGTAGGGTTAAAGCAGTTTTTTACAATATTGCCATTAACAAATGAATATTCATTGCTAACGTATTTGCTTTATTTTATAGATGCACAATGGCCAGGTATAGCATGTGATGTTAATCAAACAGCATGGCACAATTTTGCTGCATGAAATATAGTGAATCAAAAACAAAAAATATCAGGGCAAAAATTCTTGCCCCCATCAGATGATATTATTTTAAAACAAAATATATATCATCTACATTATCCATGTAAGTTACAGTATTATAATGTTTTGCTACATTTGCCTTTTCCACGATTACCATCTCAATGTAGAGATCAGGCTTTGGTAAAAGTGAGGCAACAATATTATAATAACACTTTAAATCGATACCATAAACGGCACAAAATGTGGTCATTTAAAATTCCTGCAGAGGCAACACCAGGCTTATTCTGCCATAAAAGAGACATATGGGGCTGGTTAGGCTCAGGATTAGAAATTGCTATTGGTATCGATGCTACGGTTTTAAAGGGCCATATTCGTTCTTTGGAGACGACTTTAAAAGATATGACTACTGGATCATTATCAACTACTGTGAGGTTAGCAGCTGATAATGAAGAAATTAATGGGTTTGCATTTAAAAAAACCTTACAAAATTTTAAAATTATTGCACATAACATTTATTTCAGTATAACCTTTTACAATGCATAACTGAGTGTTAAAGTATAGCCTTTTAACAGAATGTTTCAGTGTAATTTGTTATACTAAACTGACTGAACTGTCTTGTGATAGCCTTATGCTTTCACAATATTTTATCTTGTGATGTTGTATCTTACAGTGGTCAGCATTTAAATGTCCTATAGTACACTTAACAGGATGGTATACCCTTATTAGGATGACAGCTATCTGTTGAGGAAGGTGTGCACTAAAAAAAGTGGTGCCAGAAATGTAGTAAACAGTTATAATATTGTGCAAAAAATGAGGTAATATCTATGTTTTGAGTTGACTATTATACACCACACCCTAAGATTAACAGGTTATGTTGTTATATGATTGGCCTATAATAGAGAGGTGGTGATGTTTAAGATAACCATTCGTTATAAAAACCTTGTACAAAGATTGAATAGCTGGCACCAAGAAAAAAGAATATACATGTATAATGACTTGATGTACTCGCGGAAAAAAAAAATAAAAAGGAAAACAACCATTCTGTGTGGCTTAAATTATATAAAGATAAAAAACACAACACAGCCTTACACAGCACCTCCAACTGACTCTGCCCTCAGGCAGAAAACAACAGCACAGAAGCATTCCAAAGTGGCTCATGCTGCTGCCAAGGTGACTGACAGGGGCTGCCAAGAGAGTCCCAGCAGGTTAAACTTGAACTGCCCAGCACTCCTACATACTGTAGCAAACCCACTAAATTACTAGGGTTCTAGTAATGCTAGGGGGAACCAGAGTGTCAGAGTCACCACCACCACCAAAAATCTTTGCTGTCTACAGCAAGGGCTTTGGACTACAACAGGCCTCCCCCCCGGCACCTTATGGGGAGGGCTGCGCACCCCTTCCCCCACATATGACCAGCATGGGCAGGTAAACCATAGAGGACATGGAAGCCATGCAATAGCTACCTACTGCCACTAACTATGGGGTTCTTCTGCAGCAGCACATCTGACTACCAGAGGCAACTGCCTGATGGAATGGAACTGACCACCCACCACCCCTGGTGGGGTCTCCAGTCCATCTCCCACCAGGCACTCACCTGGCTCCACCATCAGGTATTCACTAGGGCACCCTGTATCTAGACAACTAGCCACTCCTACACTGCTGGGGCACCCAACCATATGCTTTCCCATACCTGGAAAGTAAAATGACATTAGCACCTGTTAAGGATATGTATAATGGATTGCTGTGCATTTCCTAACACTAACAATTACACGCCTTACACCTGTAAAAACATTTCATAACAGTACATGTTAAAAACACTTAAAACCATTTGCAAAACATTTCTAAAATCCTGAAGCACTCCCAGTGCCTTGGAAAAGTACCCAGGTCGTCCATGTCCTCCTCCTCCTCCCCTCCCCTCCCCTCCTCTTCCCTCCTCCTCCTCCTCCTCCTCCTCCTCCACAAACTGTGTTACAAAAGGTGAAAAAACATCATACAAACAGTTGCACAGTTTAAATAATCAATACAGTACAAATCAAATACAGTTTGTAGAGATACAATACCATTTCAGAGAAAACTAGAATTATAATTTATAAATTTCTTACTGAAAAGTATCTATTAATT
Source organism: Neoceratodus forsteri (assembly GCA_016271365.2). Lineage (NCBI taxonomy): Eukaryota > Metazoa > Chordata > Ceratodontiformes > Ceratodontidae > Neoceratodus > Neoceratodus forsteri. Next base: position 1,303,674,538 of record CM057456.1, read on the forward strand.
GGTGAAAATTAGATTTCAGCTCAACCAGTAGCTGTAGCTGACAGGTAGTAACATTACACCACTCTATATGTATAGGAATATTTTAAGTGTTCTGTGTACAAAAATGGGTGCAGTAAAATGCATATGTGAATGTTGTTAATTATATTACATGTGGATCCTCTCCTCCAATCAGAAGCCATGGTTACATACACTTTATTACTTAGCAAATTCACACCACTCATTTTATTCCCAATAAAATGACTGCTCAGTGCTCAGAACAGTCATTTTATTGTCAATAAAATGACAGTAGTGACATCATCCTCTTTCTTGCATTCTAATTTGTCTACACTCACAGTAAGAAATACATTGATAATACTGGATGGGCAACCATGCTGAACCATTGTGTTCTGCCACAGAGGGGTTCTGATTACCTGTGACCTCGAGAGTGACGCTCAAGTGGTCCTTGGCAATTAGAGCCCCAAGGTGGCAGAAAACAATGGTTCAGCATAGGGTTTCCCATCCTGTATTTTTTTACTGTATGGTGCCACCCTATGTAATTTAAATACTTGTCAAATGCATATACATCAATATATGTATTTTTTTTTATTACAAAAACCAACTGGTTGCTGCCTGTCAAATTCAGGAAGTTAGTGCTGGTTGTTAGGGTGAGTTTATGGTTGCTATGGAACAAGCATCTCTACACCTGTGGTGCACACTCTGATTGGTTGTCAGTCAGGTTTGGGAGGGCTTTTCATAAAAAAAAAAACATGGCAGCCATATGTCTTTGTTAGCGAGTGAAGGATCAGACTCTATTTTAGTAAGTTATAAATATCTGGTAGATCCTGCATTTAGTTTTTCACATATAAGGATATATCTGGTTGATCCTGCATTTAGTTTTTCACATATAAGGATATATCTGGTAGATCCTGCATTTAGTTTTTCGCATATAAGGATATATCTGGTAGATCCTGCATTTAGTTTTTCGCATATAAGGATATATCTGGTTGATCCTGCATTTAGTTTTTCGCATATAAGGATATATCTGGTAGATCCTGCATTTAGTTTTTCACATATAAGGATATATCTGGTTGATCCTGCATTTAGTTTTTCACATATAAGGATATATCTGGTTGATCCTGCATTTGCGGGACTGTGCAAGTGTCTGTGCCGTCGCACGGCTGGCACATTTGATCTGGTTGATCCTTGCAGTTTCATTATTGTGGATCATGTATTTTTCTACTAAGTTGGAATGCTGTTCTACACATAAGGGCTGAACAGCGTTCCATGATCTTTGCACTATAGTTGAACAGCGTTTCAGCTTAGATGAAAATCAGGTTGGAACAATGTTCCACCATAAACTATATGAAGAACAATAGTTATAATGTGTTAGCTGGATCACTACCCTCAGCAATAATGTGATTGTCTCATTAAGATAAAGTACTCAGCTTTTGGCCTCATACTTTATTCATGCGACAATCAAATTATTGTCTTGGGTTGTATAGTGACCCAAGTTGCACATTATCACTTAACCAAAGAATAGTATTTAGCCCAGCTATCCAGTGTAGAGAACAGTAATAATACATTATTTTACAGTCAAAAATCATTTTAGGTGGTAAACTTGCAGTGGTAGTAGTAGCAGTAGCAGTAAGCACTGCCATCTATTGTGTACACATTCCACACAGTAATACCAAAGTCTGGGACGTGACATGCAGTTGATGTTGGCAAGATATGCATTGGACTTGGAACACACTGGTGGTATTTTTTTCTGTGTTTATTGTCTCATTCACAGTAATCCTGGACTGACTTTACTTGCCACTGATCATGCTTCATTTACCAAGTAATGGTCCTAGCCACAAAAGATTTTTACTATGGGCACAAAATGGAAAAAATGTTTTGTAAATAGGGCCCTAAGAATTTTTCTTTTATTCAGGAATCATATTTGAAATCAAAAAGGAGAGTGTTGACTTGCAGAAATGTCAAACACTCAGCATTTTCTCTTGATAGACAGGATCGTGTGTCAGCAATAACGTTACCAGTTGAACTGGACAATCATTCCAAATATAAACTAATGGAGGACAATTAATTTACTTCATTGCAACCTGCATTAGGGAAGGCCACATATTTTGTTTGGATTTCCAGTATTTGAAAAGATCAGCATTCCAATCAAACCCAGGCTCTGCCAAGCACATCACAACAATAGTCTGTACTCAGGTTTAGTTTCAAGATTCCGGTCAGTCCCAGGCTCTGCCAAGCACATCACAACAATAGTCTGTACTCAGGTTTAGTTTCAAGATTCCGGTCAGTCCCAGGCTCTGCCAAGCACATCACAACAATGGTCTGTACTCAGGTTTAGTTTGAAGATTCCAATCAATCCCAGGCTCTGCCAAGTACATTGCAACAATGGTCTGTACTCAGGTTTAGTTTGAAGATTCCAATCAATCCCAGGCTCTGCCAAGTACATTGCAACAATGGTCTGTAGTTAGGTTTAGTTTGAAGGAATAGTTGTAATCTGAAGGAGTAGAAGAAGAAGTTACAGTCACATCTTGCAAGTGGCTCAAGAACCCTAAAGCTGAACTGTGGTGTTGTTGAGCGGTGCTAGTTTTTGATGGTGGTTATGCTGCAGCAGTGGCAGATGAAGAAGTGGAGTAACAGAAAGATGGGGCATGGGGGGTGGTAGAGAGACACTTGATGCTGAAGTCCGCTGTGAAGATTTTGAGTTTGATTCTGTACTCTTGACCATGATAGCCTGCACCTCATCTATAATGTTGTTTGCTTGTCTTATAGTGTTACAATCATGCAGCACTTATTTTGACATATAATGTTTGTTGAGGATTGTTGCCTTAATGTAGTTGTCAGCTGCAAACATTTTCTGTAATTTTCATTCTCATCAACTTTTTTAATCATTCATTTGGTCAAATCTTTTTGTGTTCTAGGTGGCAACCTGCTAGTGCCAGCAGCAGATGCATGTGGGATGGATTTCTCCTGAGTCTCGGAACTGCCCTTAATCAGAGTCAAGCAAAATTTTAAAAACTTTATCAGAAGTATTACTTGGTTTGGAGTTGCTGTGCTCACACTCAGCTCTCTGGTGATTTCCTCACATGGCTGGAGGATTGAAATGATAAAGTTCAATATAGCTGACTCTTGTGAATTAATATAAAGATCTGCCTCACCAACTTTATTTTCCAATTCATACTGCTTGAGAACTTTCTTTTGTTCCAGCACTCTTTGGAACATAAAAAAGGTGTAATTCCACATGGAAGAGCTGTCTTGGATGAGCTTGTTCAGACATAACTTGCACGTTGCTTGATTGGCAGAAGTGAGTAGAGATCCTTTTAGCCATGCTACAGAGATCATAGATCTGTCCAAAGTCTTTGACCTCATCAACCATAATATCCTACTGTCTTCATTATAACACCATATGCTATCAAGAAATGGTATATCTCGATTTTCATCTTATTTATCAGACAGATTTCAATCAGTTTCATGGACTGATGTCTCTTCCTCTTTTTTTGTCTGTATCAATGAGAGTCCCTTAGGGTTCCATTTTTTGGCCCAATCCTTTTTTCCTTTCTTTCTCAGTCCTCTTCCCTCCTGTCTGATGACAATGCAAATTTCTATTTGTATTCTTCTCTGTCATCATGTACTTTCAATCTTTAATTAGAGTTTGATAAAATTCAATTTTGATTTGTAGATAACTTCTGGTTCATCATCTTTTCTCTATCAACCACCATCTTTTCTCTACCAACCCTCTTTTTAAGGTTTTCTTGCATGGTACTTTGTTATCTTCTACAATGTCTTTTAAATTATTTGGTTTCATTCTGGATTCCTTACTAACTTTCCAGCCCCACATTGAAAGCATTTCTAAGAAAGTCTGTTCCTGTCTTGGCAGATAATATAGGGCCAGACACTTTATCATTTTGCAAACCCAACTGTATTGCAACCTCTGTCTGTTCACTACAAGAAACATATCCACTTCACATTGAATTGTGGTCAACTGACTCATCACTGCAACATGTTTCTTCAGCTTAACGGGTTCCCTTTGGAGAAGCACTGTGATCTCGATAGAAATTCATTTCTAGGGTTGTCAGTGGTATGAGTGATCCCTGCTGTGCCAACATCTTAGAACTCAAAACGTCTGGCTGCAATGGACTAGGAAGAATGGGGGAAATCAAATGTTTGTTCCCCCTAGCAGCCATTTCTGCTGGGCCACATCTTCTGGTGGACCAGAATTGTCCATCACCAGTTTGCTTCCCTCCTCAATGTAACTGTGCACCTGGCCTGAGAGAGTGGGAAAGCCTAGAAAAATAGCCTCACTGGCTGAGCCTGGCAAGGCCATTTAAATGCCAGAGAGGGATCTGGCAATGCTGCTATATTGCTGCAGGGGCTGCTACTGCTGAAAGCATCACAATCAGGGCTACCCCTGAGTGTAGCGAGCCATCACTGACTCAGAAATGGATTGCTCCTGAATTGGGATGATGTCTACTGTATCATGGTTCTTTTTCAGCAGCAAACTTCCCAAGGCTCCTTTCTGTTTACTAAAAAAACACCAAAAGAATCAGTTGCACTACAGTAATAGGAAGGGAGCAATTTCCAAGGTGGCTAGCCCTTAAGATACAGGAAAATAGCAATATGAAAATGCACTCAAAGTACCATAGGTAAATCAGTGGCTGAGACAATGAAATTCAAAAGGTACAAATGTACTGTATCACAGAGCTGATACCCACAATGGATCACAGTCTCAGAGACCATGTGTAATTACGGCTAGTTTCCAAAAAGTCAAATTAGTGCCAAATTGGTGCAAAGGTAGTGTAAATGCACAATGCAGTATTTTCATTTTGCTATGTTCCTTTCTTTTTACCCTTTTTTAACCTCTTTTTACAAAAAAAGAGAGCAAGAAAAGGAGAAAAAAAAAGAGATCAATATAGTTCTCAAGAGAAGTGTCCGCAAAGGTAAAGGATAAAGGGTATGATTCAGGAGGTACAAAGAGATGTAGAGGGAGGAGGACAGGGAGGTGTACCAGGAAAAGCAGAGAGAAGCAGGGAAGGTAGTGAACAAGACCTTTCTTAGGTAAGAAAATGGCAAAAGAGGTTGCACTGGGATGGGGTGCAAGGACAAAATGCACAGCCATAAGCAAAGACAAAATCCTTCACTCATCAACCAAAAGTAAAAGACTGCTCGCATTATAATCAGGTGCTTCATTTGATTTCAAAGGTGCAATGTGCAAAAACAGCTCAAGACATATTTCAGAATGCTCCTGATTCCTTCATCAATGGATCTGATTAAACATACAAGGAGCACCTATATATATAGGAAACCCTGTGACAGAAATACTCTATTACTCTCTTCGGGTTGCCACCCAAGACATGTGACATACAACATACCCAAGGGCCAATTCCTTAGACTAAAGAGAAACTGCAGTAACAGGGAAAATGTTGAGGTAGCAGCAATAGACTTTACCACAAGATTTAATGAGAGAGGTTATTCAGCTACAACTGTGACATCTGCCTATCAAGAAGTGAGGGATATAACGAGATCTGAGGTTATGAAGCAGAATCACCCTAGAGAAGCAGAGACTACTACCCTTAATTTTGTAACTACCTATTCTGTCCATGCTCAAAATGTGGCTGACATTTTAAAATGGAATTGGAACATCCTGAGGGGTGACCCATGTTTGCAGACATATCATTACAGGGCCCCCAGGATGCCTTATACACAAGCTGGGACCCTTAAGGACCATCTACACAGAAAAGGTTGAAACCCAGCATGGGCTGCTACAAGTGTCAGAAATGTATGTATTGCCCAAAGATGAACACTTATAAAGAATTCACTAGCCCACACTTGAATAAGACCTACCAGATTAAATTAATCATCACATGTGACACATGTGGTGTTATATACACAGCAGACTGTACTTGTGGTGTTTTTATAAAAGGAATTTTAAATCCAGGATTGGCAAACACTGTAGGGCCATCAGGAATGGTGATCTTACCTATGCAACTCTACTTCATGTAGCACTCAGTACAAACAGGAACATGTTTTTTCATTCAAGGGTATAGAAAAAGTGTTTACAAATCCAAGAGGAGGGGAGTTTGACAATCATATCCTTGAAAGAGAGAGATTCTGGATATATACCCTTGGTGCTTACAAACGTCCAGGTTTAAATGAGAGGTTTGACCTCACCCCTTATCTAAGAAGGAGAAAATAAAATTATCTAGATGTTAGACAGAGTGTGCTTAAGTAAAAATACTTCTGCCTGGTAGACCTTGAGATAATACAATACAGTGTGAGAGTCATTTTGACTCTTGGAAAACTGTTATGAAATTGTTATTAACTCCTCTTTTTGCATATATTTTTTATAGCTACAGCACATCTATAAATTGAAGTCACAAGGACCTTTTGTCTCTGGGTCTTTTCATTTCAACTGTTTTTTAACCATTTTTTAACGTATTTAATCTACTTACATATTTATGTGTATATTTGAAATTGTGTGTAAATATGTATTAATTGTTATTTTTCACTGCACTATATTCACCTTTTACTAGGATGCTTTTTTATGATGTCATTTTGATGTCACATCAAACTGTGTATAAATTAGGTGCTCCTTGTATGTTGGGTATGTTGTGTGTCACATGTCTTGGGTGTCAACTCGAAGAAAGTAATAGAGTATTTCTGTCACAGGGTTTCCTATAAATATAGGCACTCCTTGTATGTCTAATTAGATCCATTGATAAAGGAATCAGGAGCATTCCAAAATGGGTCTGGAGCTGTTTTTGCACATTGCACCTTCAAAATAAAATAAAGCACCTGATTAGAACGTGAGCAGTCTTTTACTTTCGGGTGGTGAATGCAGGATTTTGTCTTTGCTTATGACCTTTTTTAGGTACCTTAGCAATATGAGGAAGACAAGGGGAGAGATTATGAAATAAAGAAGGGCAGTGGGAGACTGTGCTCAGGAGAGTCTGAAAAATGCAGATATCCTGAGCAGATACTTCTGTTTAGTCTTCACAGTGGGAGGGAGAGGGGGACAGACCACATAAAAACAGCAGGAACACTGGGGGAGGAGGATAGACACAAATCCATTCACAGAAGAAAGTGTCTTGAAAGGACTTGAAATCTGGAAATGGATAAAGCTATGATACTGGATGCAGCACACCCAAGGGTGCTGAGGGAACTCAGGGAAGTACTGGGTGCACTGCTGATGACCTATTCAACAACTCACTGGAAACTTGAGTAGTTCAATCAGACTGGAGAATGGCAGGAGTAGTCCCTCTTCATAAAAGTGGCAGCAGGGAGGAGGCTGGTAACTGTAGGCCACTCAGCCTGACATCAGTGGTGTGGAAGTTAATGGAGATGCTTTTAAAGGAAATGTTAGTACAGTACCTTGAATCCAACGGGTTACAAGTCCCAGGGCAGCATGGCTTCATGGGGGTCATGGCAGATAAATCTGATTTCTTTGATTGAGTGACCACAGAAATAAATCAGGGTATGGCAGTGGACACAGCCTACTCAGACTTCAGCAAGGCCTTCTACACTATACCACATACAAGTTTCATAAGTAAAATGGGCAGTTTGGGGGGGGTCCCAAGGTTGTACACTTAGTATGAAACTGGTTGATGGCAAGGTGGCAGAGGGTGGTGGTAAATGGCACTCAATCTGGCCAGAGGAAGAGTGATCAGCTGTGTACCTCAGGGCTTATTACTGGGACCAGTCCTCCTGAATATCTATATAAGTGACATGGCAGAAGAGCTGGAAGGGAAGGTATGCCTCTTTGCAGATGATGTCAAAATCCAGAATAGGGTAGACACTCCGGAGAGGGGTGGAGAGAATGTGTAGAGGCCGGAAAAAGCTCAAGGATTGTTCAAGGATATGGTAGCAGGGTTTCAATCTGAAAAAGTGCAAAAGCATGCACCTAGGGCACAGAAACCCAGAGGCAGAGTATAAAATGAGGGAGAGGCACTGACAGACACTAAACAGGAAAGGGATCTTGGGGTCATCATTTCTGATGACCTCAAGGTGGTGAGGCAATTCAACAAGGTAGTAGGTAGGGCCAGTGAGATGCTGGGGTGCATAGGGAGGGGTATCACCAAAAGGAGATGGTGTTACCACTGTATAGATGGTTGGTGAGACCCCATATGTAGTACTGTGTCTAGTTCTGGGAACCACATCTTAGGAAGGATGTAGGCAGGGCAGAGGCTGACCAGAGAAGGGCAACTAAAATGGTGCAGGGGATACATAAAAAGCCCCATGAGGAGGAGAGGTTGAGTGGCCTCAGTATGTACACCCTGGAAGAGAGGAAGGAGAGGGAGGACATTATAGAGATCTATAAATACCTCTGAATACAGGTTCAGGAGGTAAGTACTTTTCAGAGAAGAAGGGGCACAAAAACAAGGGGACGTGTAATCAAGTCAGAAGGAGGGAAATTTATGAGGGATGTGATTAAGTGCATCTTCACTGAAAGAGTGGTATATGCCTAGAACAGTCTTCCAACAGAGGTGGTGGGGGCAAACACGGGGGTGAGCTTCAAGCATACATGAGACAGGCACAAAGGAATCTCGATAAGAAAGTGGGAGGGGGGGAGGCAGCCAAAGATTAGGTAGTGTTTGCAGTGACAATATAGGCATGGAAAATGGGCAGAATAGGTGGGCCGAGCAGTTTTTATCTGCAGACAAATTCTGTTTCTATCTTTCTACCCCTGCTGATTACCTGTTTACAAAATGGAATCTATTAACCCCAACTCACTGAACGCACTAACTCAAAAGTTATCCAAACAAAAGAGTTTTTTTTAAGGTTTGGTGCCAGACAAGCACTGCAGCTCAGTCTCCTGTTCAGGATTTTTCACAAGATTTATCCTGGGCCTTTGTTTTCTTATCCCCTTCCACTACCCCACTTCCCTCTTCCACCTGCTGAGTCTACTTGCGTAGATACTGCCATCACCAGAAGATGTTCTTTGTGTAGCCTTAACACTTGTGTACTAAAAGATTATTTTTGGCCCAGTAAGTTATCAAATCATCTCCGTGGGTCATTTGCTTATATTTTTAAGTTTCTGCATACCCATCTTTCCCTACTGTCCCCCAGAAAGCACATGTCTAGAATGTCAAGTTATTGCTAATAGGCCTTCATTTTCATTTTCATTAAATGGGTTAGACAATTGAGTAAAACCCATTTAAAATGGTGACCCTTGGTTAACCAAAAATAAAATTACAACAATTACAATGAAAAAAAAAGGAATACAATACATAACACAACAAAATATCATACAATTACATACAACAATTATATTACTTTAAACAGTTAGCCACAACCAACCTTAGTTTGAGCTAAAGATGATTCCAAGAACCAAGTTTTAACAGCTTTTCATGATGGGCTTTTGCTATTATACAAACGGAATTTCAAAGGCATCATATTCCAGATTTTAGGGACTAGCTGGCTGAAAAAAAAGTGAGAACGTTTAGTCTTTGTTCTAGGTATTACCAACTCTCGATAGGCCACATTCCTTAAGGAGGGATTAACATCCCTAAATTCTAACCTTTCAGCCAGATAGTCTGGAATCATTGTTGTAATACTTTTAAATGCCAGAAGATATTTATGTAGTTGTCTTCTGTCTGGCAAAGAAATCCATCCTAATTTGTGATACATCAAGCAATGGTGGGTATCCCTAGAACACTGTAAAATCAGTCTTGCCAAATGATTATAGAGTACATCTAATCTACGTGACTTTCCAGAGTGAGAATAGTCATAAAATACATCTCCATAGTCAAAAAGAGGAAAAATCTGTGATTCAACAATTATCTTTATCATATATCCACCCAAACAATTTTTGTTTCGATAAAGTAAACCCACCCTTTTCCCCACTAATCTAACTAACTCATCAGCATGTGAATTGCCAGTAGCCGAGGAGTCCAGCCAGTATCCCAAGTACTTATAAGTCATCACTTGATCTAATTTTGTCCCCTCAGCATCAAACACTGATAATTTAGTGCAAGTTCTAAGTTTCATAGTAGAACCAAATATCATACATTTTGTCTTACTTACATTCATTTTAAGTTTCCGTTGTGTCAAATATCCATATAATCTATCAAAACTTAACTGTAATTTTACTTGAATCTCATCTATACAGGAGCAGAAGTGTAGACTATAGTATCATCCGTATACAATTGGTAGGCCACATTATTCACATGGTATCCAAGCTCTTTCAGATAAATCAAAAAAAGTAAGGGTCCAAGCACCAATCCTTGAGGGACCCCATGTCTTACCATATTGCCTTTAATGCAACAAGGCGTGAAAGCTGTGAACATTTTTACCTGTACTTTTTCATTCCATCTTCTATAGCCATTTATCTCCTGACTTGTATGGCACCCTTTTTTCACATTTTGAGTCTGTTTAACACTTTTTACATTCGCTTGCGCGCATGCGCAAGGAACGTTTTGTCACAGTACGACTTTTTGGAGGTGTGTGACCCTCCTGTGCAATCCAGTGCTCTGTGTAGCAGGCACGATCCTACCCTGCCAATGGATGTGCAAGCTGTCTATGACAGCAGTTCAGCTGCCCTGGTCTTCAGTTCTAAGAAAACGCTCGCTGCAATCAGCGGTGGCAACATATATGCATTTAGCATATTTTCGTCACCCATTCCCTCTGCTCGAAATCCTTCCCAGCTTGCAATCACACCGAACAGACTTTTGCCCCGCTATGCATAAATGCATTTTAAAGGTTAATATATACTGCCCCGTTGAGATCAACCGTCGAGCCGAGGGGTGAGAGGAAGTCTGAGTCAGCCCAGCCTAGTCTAGTTCTAGTGCTGTAGTGACCATCCGTCATGACGACGGATCATCAAAGATTGGGATAGGGTGAAAGCGAGTGATGAGACAGCTGCTGCTACTGCATAAGATCAGAGTGAGGAGTCAGACTAGTAGAGGAGACTTTGAGCTGAGGCAAGTCCCTTGTAATCTTCAGGGAGAGTTGAGAGGTATAAGGCTGGCTGAGCGCTGCCCGAGTGTGGTTACAGTGGGTTATTTATTATTACTTTAGTCTTCTAAGTGGCGGCAGTGTGGCATAGCGTGGCGGGGGGCGCGCTTCAAACAGAATGGGTCAGACAGCTGTTTTTTGCTTCCTGATTCCATTATAAAAAGCATTTCATGGCAGTTCGGCTTTATGCAGATCAGAGCTTTTTTTTTTGTTTAGTTTATTTAATCTTTGGATGGCGTTTGTCCTGCTTCCACCATAAGAAGCATTATGTCAGTCGGATCACCGATCCGATAGAGTAGCAGAATGGGAGTCCCTTCCCTTGTAATCTTCAGGGACAGTTGAGGGATCATTCAAAAGTTGATGTTGCACAGATGTATCCTTTTCGGAGGGCCACCTTTGGACTTCTGTCCAGATAGTGGAGTGTTTGCAAATATTGGAAATATTGGGGTCTGTAAGAGTTGGCAGCTGACAATTCAGCATAGGGGATAGTATTGTGATCCCTGAGAAATTAGAAGGGAACAGACAGTCCCATTTTCCTGTATCAAGCATGCACATTGTCTAGTCTGGCTGGCAGGAAGAAATAATTAAAAGCAAAATGAGTAATAATAAGTTAGTGTCACATAACTCTTTGTGACTACAAAGTTTTTGCCCGTGAGCCAGCATAGTTCTAGTAAAGGGGGTTAGAGGTCATTTGTTCAGGTGGCATCTGGAGTGAAGCTAAAGTGTTTTATGAATTTGGAGGAGATCCTCTTCCATCATTTTTAAAGTTTTCCAGCAAGTGTATATCCCTTCTGAAGTCAGTACATGGCAGTACAAACTTGGGGAGAACTATAGTATACGAAAGATTAGGTAAGGCTAGCCCCCCCCCCAACTTTCAGTAACTGCAGGGTAGTAAACCTAATCTATGGGCTTGACCCTCCGCATATATAAATAGAAATCAGCTATTCCCATTTTCTAAAGGAGAGAGGGGCTGGGGAGAATTGAAAGGGTATGTGCGAAATAGAGCATTCTCGGCAACAGAATCATACTGACACTGTCAATACACTGCAGAAAGGAGAGAGGGATTGTTTTCCAGGTTTCCAGGTCTTTTATAAATTGTATCAGAGGATTATGGTTGATTTGACGTAATCATGCTAGGTCTACTGGTATCATCATTCCCAGATATTTAAGAGCAAGGAGATCTGAAGAAAATTTAAAATGCTTTCTAGTGTACATGCTGAGGGGTGTAATGGATCTACAGTACTTCAGTTTTGGATGTGTTGAGATTACAGACTGTGAGGGACCCAGATGTAAGCTGGACCTGCCAAAGACTTGAAAGTGAAATCTCTGGGTTCCACAGAGACACCAACAGATTATACGCATGCAGAGCTAAGGTTTGATGTCTATTGCCTAAACAGGGGTCCTGTAAATCTAGATGGGACCTGACAGCTTGGGTGAGAGGTTCCAAATATAAAGCAAATAAAGGGCATCCCTGACAGGTGCTGTGGTGTGATGGGAGGGAATTGGAAACATGGCCATTAACTTTAATATATGCCATGGGCTCGTGATAAATTACCCCCAGAATTTTGATAAAAGAGAAGGGATTGGGTAATACAGCAAGCCAGCCAGTTACAACTTGCTATGTTACAGCCCTTACTTCCCTGGTGATAACAGCTTACTGAGCTTAGCAGGCATCACACAGTATGTCACTGGCAATGCTAGAACCTGTGACCTCAGGCTGTACAGTATGTTTGTCACTTTATTTAGCAGCCCTGCCCTAGCAAGCTTACACATGTATTCCTGTCTCTTAGGTCTTCAGATCTTTTTGCTATTCCCTGTTTGTCACCCAGGCACTTTTTTTTTAAATAATTGTTCATGTACATGGGGGGGCACCAGAATGCAGGCAGGATCGGGTCATGATGCTTGCCACAGTAAAAGGTAGTCAGCAACAGTAAAACCAGAGATTTTTTTTATGTTCTATATAAATTCTAGCAATGTACAGGGGTCAAAATTGGCACCAGGCCACTAGCCAAATGCTGGTAGATTTTCTTTTGGGATAGTAAATAATATTTCAGTAAATACACTACCTGGGCCAGTGGAAATGTCTTTGGGGCTAATGGATTTTCCCTGTCATCAGCCCTGCTGGCTAGTGGCTGCAAAAAGTACAGTTACGTAAGAACTTACCGTAACAGTAGATCTTCGAGAGAGGCTCTTGCAGTAGTAATTACATATAGGACTGGCGTCGGCAGGTGGCAGGACCCTGAAAGATTTCTAGCTAGCAGTCCCTGGCGAGGACCACCCCACGTCAGGTGACCGCATCAACGACTATCGGTATAAAGGGCAGTCCGGACGCCTGCCTTCCAGTTCTTTCCCGCCACAGGCCTGGAAGGCCGGACGAGAAAGCAGATATTTCCCTCAATGGAAAAGGAGCTGAAAAAGCCTAGGAGGATGGAGGCGATAGAGTATTTACTGCAAGAGCTCTCTCAAAGATCTACTGTTACGAAGTTCTTACGTAACTGTACTATCTTACTTTGAGAGGGCTCTGTAGGCAATTACATATAGCACAGAATCCCAAGCAGTCTGGAATAAATGAAAGGCACCGGGAGGAGGAACTACTCCAAGAAGTAGCAAAAACCTTGCAGACCTCAAGACAGGAGGCTTGCAAGGCCGCTAAACAAAGCCTGCTCTGGCGAGGCAATGTCCAAACTGTAATGTTTCATAAAGGTATGGATGGAAGTCAAGTGGCGGCAGCACAGATGTCCGCCGCAGACATATTTCCTGAAACAAGCCGCAGAGGCTGCTACTCCACGAGTGGAGTGACCTCTGACTTGACCCGGAAGGGTCTTGTACTTGTCATAACAGAAAGTGATGCAATGAGCCAACCACTTTGACAGGCATTGCTTGGAAACAGCATTGCCTTCCCTTTTGTGAGCAAAAGAGACAAACAACTGATCAGTCTTTCTGAGATCCTTAGTCCTATCAGTGTAGTATCTCAGAATCCTGTGAACATCCATGGTATGGAGCAAATATTCTCCCTGGTTGGAGTACTGTGTGAAGAAGGCGGGTAACTCAATAGACTGATTTTAGGTAGACTCCGCTACCACTTTGGGAAGAAACTTAGGGTTCGTGCGAAGAGCTACTCATTCTTTGTGAAAAATCAGATAGGGGACTTTACACATAAGAGCCTGGAGCTTGGAAATTCTTCAACCAGAAGTAATGGCCACCAAGAAGAGCGTCTTCCATGAAAGAAACTTCAAGTTTGCGGAAGCCGCAGGCTTGAAGGAAGGAAGGGTAAGTTTCTCGAGAACAAAGTTCAAATCCCAAGGGGAAGCAGGAGTCCGGACAGGGGGCCTGAGATGAAGGACCCCTCTGAGAAAAGTCTTGGATACCTCTAATTGGGCAAAGGCTTTATCAGCGAAAGGAACATGGTAGGCTGAAATAGCGGCCATGTGAACTTTCAAAGAGGAATGACTGAGACCCAGGTTGAAAAGGTGACGTAAATAATCGAGGAACGGCCACAGAACAGGAGAAAGGCTCCACATTCCTGGAGGCCACCCAAATGGAAAATCTCTTCCATTTCATGGCGTAGGTGGATCTAGTGGAGGGTTTTCTAGCCTCCACCAGAATCTCAGCCACCTTAGGAGAGATGCCAAATCGAGATTGGGCTAGGTCTGCAGGAGCCATGCATGAAGTTGAAGAGACTTGAGTCTCAGATGGACCAGGATCCCCTGATCCTGGGTCAGCAATCCTCGAGATAAAGGAAGAGAAAGAGGAGGAACCTCTGAGTATTGTTGTAGAAGAGAGAACCAGATTTGCCTGGGCCAGAAAGGAGCGATCAGAATCATTCTCGCTCCTTCCATGGCAAGCTTCTGCAGCACACGAGGGACCAGAGGAATTGGGGGGAAAAGCATAGACGAATCTGTCCTTCTAGCTTAGAGACAGAGCATCGCTCCAGAAAGCGCCTCACTCTGGAGCGAGCGAGCAAAAGGTGGGAAGTTTTGCGTTTTGGGAAGAGGCAAACATCTGCACCCCTGGTAACCTTCTGTGACACCTATGGATTCTCTCAATTAATCAAAGAACCAACAAGGATCAACCCAAAGAATACTCTCAACAGCACACTCCTGGATATTATATTGGTAAATAAACCTCATCATTACCCCTATGCAGGAGTACTTCTCAGTGACATAAGTGACCACTGTCCCATAGCTGCCATTAGATCAACAATCAAGCCACCCAATCCTGCAAAATTCCTCCCACGAAGGTCAAAAAAGAACTTTAATATTACAGGATATCTCCATGATCTATGCCACACCACACGTTGGCAAGAATTCTATCTCACAGCCTCAATAGAGTCAGCTCTTCAAATCCTAAATGACATAATCATAAGTGCCCTCAATTCACATGCACCCCTCACCAGTGTCAGAACCAAACTCAAATCCTGTCGCTGGTTCTCTGCCGACCTTAAATCACTTTCTTGCCAGAGACAAACTCTGGAAAGGGCAAGAAAGACAAAGGACCCAAATGACTGGCTCCAATTCAGAAAAGCCAGAAACTCCTGCACAAAACAAGTAAGAAAAGCCAAGGCAACCTTCTACACAGCTGAACTAGATGCCTCCTATAACAACCCTTCAGGTTCTGGGGTACCATAAAGGGCATCCTAGGTCAAACCTCTACCCTGTCTTACCATCCAAAATTCAATTAAATAATATTGAAATCACCGACAAGCAAAATATCTTGAATGCCTTCAATGACCATTTCACTACAGCTGGCCTGGCTTCGACTCCTCTCCTGCAAACCTATTAAGATCATCTCTAAACCTACAATCTACTGAGAGTCAAAGGTTGCTTCCACATTCTCATTCAAACCAATATTGTTCAAAGAAGTAGAAGACCTCCTACTCCAACTAGATACCACCAAAAGTGCAGGTGCAGACTCCCTGGATCCCTACTTTCTAAAAGTAGCACTGTATGCCTTAACCGCCCCCCTCACCCACCTCTTCAATCTATCACTTGTCACTGGTACTATCCCCTCAATATGGAAAACAGCTCAAGTGTTTCCATTACTTAAGGCAGGTGATCCCATGGACCTCAATAATTATAGGCCCATCTCCATCTTACCAATACTATCCAAGATGCTTGAGAAGCTGGTAAACTCTCAGTTAACTGCCTACCTTGATACCAACAATCTCCTAAATCCAGCTCAATCTGGGTTTAGATCTATGCATAGCACCATCTCTGCACTAGCAAAAGTCACAAATGACTGGCAGACTGCCCTAGACAAAAGAATAATACCTGTGCTGTGTTTCTGGATCTAAGCAAAGCCTTTGACACTGTGGATCATGATCTTCTAATCACCTCACTAAACTCCATAGGCCTTGACTCACTCTCTATTAAATGGTTCAGATGCTATTCTCTGGAAGGCTACAACTGGTAAAGAATGATGGTGATCTATCTACCCCTAAGCCACTCCTAAGAGGTGTACCACATGAGGCTCCATCCTGGGTCCCATCCTTTTGCCATTTACATCAACAATATTGACTCCAATCTCTCTCTTTCTAATATCCACCTTTTGCAGATGACACTGTACTTTATGTGAGCGATCCTCACCATCAAAAGCCTGTGAGCTCCTACAGTCTCAATTCTCCCTCCTCCAGCATAACCTATTAAAAAAGAAATTATTACTAAATGCTAAGAAAACCAAAGCTATGTTCTTTGCCCCCAAGAACTGTTCTTCCACTATCCCATCATTCACCCTCCCACAACTCTCTACCATCCTTGGTGAAAATCTGGAATATATTGACAAATTCAAATACCTAGGAGTATGGATAGACAATAAACTAGACTATACTACCCACGTTGAAGAGCTCCTGAAAAAGCTAAGACAAAGACTTGGTCTATTCTATAGAATCAAACACTACCTGACCAAGATTCCAAACAAAGATTAATCCTTGCATCATTCATGTCCCTCATTGATTATGCTGACTTCCTCTATGGTCATTGCTCCTCTCCCATCTAAACAAACTAGACACCCTGTATCATAGAGCTATTAGATTCATTACTGACCTTCCTCTAGCACCCATCATTGCTCTCTCTACAATGCAGTCAGCTGGACATCCCTGCAACATAGAAGAAGAAAAAATGCTGCTACCTGGATCTACAAAGCTCTGACAAACAAACTCCTTCCTACATCTCAGTCTGCTTCAACCAGATCACATCCAGGCCCTACACCTTGAGGATCAACAAACTGATCCTGCTGAAGATTCCTATCACCTGCACCGGTATGGAAGAGCTGCAATCAGTTATTCCCTGGACTTATCTGGAATTCTATCCAAAAGACATTGAAAATGGAAACACTGATCCCCTTACATCATCCTCAAAAAGCTGTACACCAGCCTAATCCCAGATTCATGCAATTGCTTCCACAAGGCCTAGTCCTCCCACACCCCACACCCCTCTCCCCCTTCTAAAGCTCCTCCCTATTCTTCTATCATTCCTCTGGTCCTTTCCACATCAAACCTCAAACATATATGCCCACCCATGTACCATTATCCAAGCCTTATCCCTACCAGACTGTTTGTTTCTCACCTTTAATAGGTTTTGGTTTACTGTCCTTTGCCTTGTATATATATAAATAATTGTACATCTATCTCACTCATAAATGTTTGTATTTGTGCTATTTCAATATCATGTTTTGTATACACTCTGTAACCTTTTTGTTATGACCACTCAGGTCCATCTTGTAAATGAGCTATGCTCAATGATGTTCGCCTGAATAAATAAAGATTTTGATTGATTGATTGATTGATTGAAACAGGTCTACCTGTGGAGTCCCCCAAAGCTGGAAGACCTGACAAAATTGTACTAAAATACTAATAACTTTCAGTAAAAACCGACGAAACAACAGGGCTGAGCATGAACTTTACCGTGAGGCGCTGCACGAGCTGACGACGGGAAAGAACTGGAAGGTGGGCATCCGGGACCGCCCCTTTATACTGACGTCGTCTGACGCCGGTCACCTGACATGGGGGCGATCCTTCGCTAGGGACTGCTAGCTAGAAATGTTTCCATGGGGTCCTGCCGCCTGCCGACGTCAGTCCTATATGTAATTACATACTGCAAGAGCCCTCTCGAAGTAAGATCTTAATTTCAACCCCTGATGTATTACTGCCACATAAAGCTTTGTATATCTTTTCAAAGGCTGGCTGCCATCCTGCATCTGTGAAGCAGGCATCTAAAAAGAAATGTGTATTGTTAAAAGATGCTTACAATGTTCCTTTAGTTGTTTCTGCATCTGGCACACATCTTGCCACACGAATGAAATCAGAGCTACAGGGAATATCAAGGCTAAAACCCTTCTAGCAACAATGAGATATGGAGATGAAACAACAAAGTATATATTTTTAAGGGTGCAAAGATAGGATAAACCAGTGTAATGTAATCACTGTAAAATTGTTACAATATTCTTCTTGAGATCCATACCTCCTTTTTGGTAGAAGGGTTTTAGCCCTGCCATGCTGTGTTGCTCTTGAATGTATTACTGTTTACCTCTGATTTCATTCACTGTTTTTTAGTGGAAAGATGTGTTAGATGCAGAAATAAGGGAAAGCAGTACACATTTCTTTTTCGATGCCTACTTTACCAACTGTAACTAAAAGCCAGTAGTTTGACAATTGTTGGGGTTGTGGCTAGTGGTGTAGTGGCATGGCTATTGGTGTGGTGGCATGACTAGTGGTGTGAATGGACCTCTGTGGGACTGGCTACCTTGACTTGGTCCAGAGGCTTGTCACAATGCAATATTGTAACTAAAAGCCAGTCTGTTAGTTTGACAACTGTTGGTGGTGTGCCAAGTTGTGTGGTGGCATGGCTAGTGATATGTGAATGGATGGCTAACTTGATGTGGTAGAGGCTTATAACTAAAAGCCAGTCTGTTAGTCTGACAATTGCTGGTGGTGTGACTAGTGGTGTAGTGGCATGGCTAATGGTATGTGAATGGTGTGGCTAGTGGTGTGGTAGCATGGCTAGTAGTGTGTGAATGAACCTCTGTGTGACTAGCTGCCTTGATGTGGTACAGAGGCTTGTCATAATGCTATGTTGTAAATAAAAGCCAGTCTGTTAGTCTGACAACTGTTGGTGACAGTATGGCTAGTGATGTGCTGGTATAAAACACAGGAAATGATGCTTGCGTCAGGTGAGACGGCACGGAGAGTGCGGAGAAGGGGAAGCTGGCCCGAACGGGGGGGAGGGTTAGCAGTGAGCCCACTTGGTGTGCAGATCTGAAATTCCTGGCTACACCACTGATACAGAGCCCTTATCAGAGGATTTTTTTTTTAACTTTTCAACTGTCACATCGAAAAAGTAACCAGATGCTGTATACATTTATAAACAAGCACACATAAAACATACAGGGCCCTTACCTGAGGGACATTTATACGTTTACGCAGGCTTACTCTCTTTAAATAAATGTTCTTCTAAAAAAATTTACATTAATTTAAAGGATTTACGGGTAAAGACATGCATTTTAAGGTAAATGAAACAGGTATTTAAAGGTAAATAACTGTAGGGCACTTCCATGCTTGGAACGTTTTGTTCGCCCCATCCTCCTCAGAGGTTGTACTTTAATTCCTGCCTGTATGTAAAGTTCCTCCCTTGTCCCATCTCCATCTCTCCCTCCCAGCCGGTTCCCTGAGAACACATCCATCCTGGATTCCTCCCCATATCCCATCGGGCCCCTACCTGAAGCAGCAGGGCAGCGGGACACTCCGGTTCTGCAGGTGGGATTCAGGTGAGACAAACACGCTCCAGGCTCTGCTCTCTCATGCTCAGGGCTGGGCAAAGTGCTTGGTACAGCTCGGTGCTGACACTACGGGGCTAGTACTGTTCACTGCTGCTGGCTGTCTGTAGCTCCTGTCCCTCCGTCTGTCTCCGCTTTTGTTCCCAAAAACTTCCAACTCAGGTCGCAAATGGGAGCAGCGAGAAACATTTCAATAAATAAATAAGTAAAGGAGAGCAAAGTCTTGACGAGTGAGTGACATAAAGAACCATGCAGCGTGTGCTGTTCTAGCACAGTTCACCCTTTCTGTTTCATTCCTGGCCTCCATTTTGTTGCAGTGCACCACACTGTGGTATTCAGTCCTCTGACTGTTAACCAAGCCACCAGAGTGTTTTCTGTTTTTTTTCCTACTTTGACTTAAATACTTCACATTTGTCCAGTGGCTGCTTTCTAGTTGGGTCAAAGCTGGGAGTGCCTGAGTTCTACTACATCGGGTAACATCTTCAACTATTTTGAAGTTTGACAATGCATTTACTGTTTTATAGCCCAGGCTAAATTACTAACGTTTTAACATTACTTTGTTCTCCTGTCTCCTGTGACAGACATGAATGGAAGATTGGGTCTCCTTTATGGTGGGTCTAATACTGCATTTAAACCTGCATGCCTCCATACCTGCATATTCCATTGCAGTGGACTGCAGAGGAACAGGATGCCTCCCCCCAATTGCTGCAGAAATGGAAAAGGGGTTAAATGCAAAGGGCAGGGCACCCTACAGGTGAGGCAGGGGGGTTCAAAGTTTATGCTGGTGTTGGTTGTGTGAGACACTATTTACGATACAGAACAGAAAGCAGTAATGGGGGTGCAGGGCAGGACTGTGATTAGTAGGGGCATTCACTGTATACACTTTCAAACCTTTACATAGGGGAAGCCAGAGTCCACAGTGACAAGCAAGCAACTGTACCTGCTACATTAGCCACAGTGCACCTACTTTTCACAATGACACTGGGGTTGCCCAAATCCCCCATTGTGACCAGGAATCCTTTATATTTTTTTGGCTACACCTCAAAATAAGAACACCATCCATCATTCTCTGTTGCACCATTATCCCCAATCCATCTATTCAGCCCCCAAGCCCTTACTTACCCACTGGAAGGTCCAGCACCGTAATGATCTCTGACCACAGACATGTCTTCACTTTTCAAAGCTGAATCATGAACTGAAGAAACAGGTTTGTGTCACGGTTATTTCAGTGGGGTTTGAATTTAGTGCCAGAAGTGCCACACACCACTGAAAATACCTGCAAGTGAACGTTCGGCATTGACAAATGCTTGTTACTATAGTTGAAATAATAAAAGGCACACTTCTTGTAATATAGCTTGGACAAGGCTTTCATAAGTATTCTCTGCTGTTTTTTGAACATCCGTTGTTTAAGATCAATTTTCTTGTGATTTTACTGAACTAGAGCAGATGACTGCTCTCTGACCTTTTGGGACAAGAAGTGTACAGAAACAGCTGAGAGTAATGATTAAAACCTGGTCTAAGCCACATTAAAAGGAGCGCTCCTTTTATTATGTCAAACATGGAAAAAAGTGCTAAAGCAAACTCAAAATGGGGAAAGAAGGGTATCATACCAGTCAGGAGATACTGGTAGTCTAAAATAGATTTGTTTTATTGAATGTAATCAAATTGTATATCCATATTGTGTACTAAATCTCTGTATACTATCCTCATGTTCCCCCTACCCCCCCCCCGGAGGTCACACCGGGAGGCGAGCAACTTGTTGCTCAGCGTGCCTTCCTGGTGAAACATTTCAAAAAATAAAAAATAAAATAAATAAAAAAAACAGCTCAACATTTTCACAGCTGTCATGCACTGCTGCTTTAAATTCATTTTGTGACCCTCTTCTAGACAGTCTCTAACCTCTCCCTAACCTTCAGATGTTGTTGCCCACTTTTTTAATCTGTCCCTTCTACCTTGTGCATGTTCTCCAGCTACATATCTATTACTGACCTGATTCTGTCATAGTCTGCCTTAGTAAACCTTCCTAAAGTCTTGTATGATGGTACTGAATTTGTTCTGCTCATTTTCAAACATTATTGTAAATGTAATGGAGCTGTGGTCACTTTGCCTTATTGGTGCTTCATTTTAATGCTTTTAATTATGTCTTGACAGATTACTCAAAACTAGGTCATGTATTACTGCCCCTCTAGTTGGATTGTGTATTCACCGTGTGAGGAAGCCATCCCATACCATTTCAACAAATCGCTGGATTTTTCATCTGCTCCCTGAGGCTGAAGTCACTCATGATCACTTTTTTGACCTGGCTTGCTGCCTTACAAATCTCATAGCCCATCACTTCATCCCAAGGAGTATCTTGTTTGGGTGGAAAAACAGCACTTTTGAGCAGATTGTGTACTGCCTTCCCCCCCTCATCTGCCGACTGGAACCAGAGTGATTTCTCCCTCTCCCCATCTCCCCCTCTCCCTTTGGGACTGATCTGTCTTCTACTACTTTGGCATCATCGTTGACATATATTACCACCTTCCTTGCGTGGCTGTCCCTGTGTCCTCTCTGACTAGCGGTAGCCTGGGACATTTAACTCTCACATGTTCTTCTTCTTCTTTTTAAAATATGCCAAAATTGCACCAATAATACATTAGACCTATACATTCCCCCCACATTTTGCTCCTTTTTGTTTTGTTCATTCAGTCATGAAAAATCAATGTTCCTTTCACAGGTATGGTTTGGGTGGGGGGGCATGTGTCCCATCCATCTGACCAGATAGATATAATTAGATGAATGCAGAGACTCTGGGGAGGGAATGAACAAGGAGATAATGTCTATACATCCACAAGTAGTGTCAGTGTTCCAGATTTACATCAGGGAGTTAAATGTATACCTTATACTACCTTGTAAAGTGGTGCTAGGGGGATGCCCTACTGCTGTGGTGTCATCCTTTGGATGACACCTGTGAATATTAGTACAAATACTACACCCATAAATTTTAGATTAAAAATACCAGATTATTTATCAAGCTCTACAAAATACAATTTGTCTACAGTTAAGCCTACTATTGTGTCTAAATTCTGCTGTTTAGTGTCACTTGGGAGGGTTACAAATACAGGATAGGAATAGTTTTATAACAGTGGTGTTGATCTATAACACCATGACTGGAATAGGTCCAGCCTACTTGAGAGACCATCTAAACCATATGCCCCATTAAGGTCCTTGAGATCACTAGAAAAAGGACTACTAATGCATCCTCAGGCAAAGAGAAAAGTTAGGGACCGATCACTGAAGGTGCTTGCACTGAGATTATGGAATGCATTGCTGAAATATATTTATGCTGCTACATCTTTATAGTTTCAAGAAATTACTGAAAAGTCATATATTAAGAAATGCTGCTTGAAGAGGAAAACTTTGCATGAGGATGTGTATTACTGTATGGTACACTATTTGCATGTTAAGTATTTGTTATGATGTTATTTATTAGTATATCTTGTTGTATGGGAAACTATTCTGTAAAGGGTGCTGAATGCTTGCAGAAGGGTGCCACTGATAAATAAAAATTAACTGTCATGTACCAGACTGTAATCTATTTGCATTATGGTATGTATTATTTGATGTATTCCAGGTGTGGCTGAAAACAGATGCTTCTGGAAGAGAGACTTACAGCAGGGTGAGTATCCCTTTAAGATCCTTGGGCCAAAACCAGTCACGAATAAAGTATCCTTTTTCCCCTCCAGGGGACTGCCAGCTATTGGCTGGGAGTGCAGCAGGAGGATGGAGATCTCCGAGTCCAGAGAGAGAGAGAGAGAGAGAGAAGAGTGCAGGCTTGAGAGGGAGTTTACAGGTGGGAGTGGGGGAGGTTGCCCACTTCCAAAGTGCTTCCATTTTGGGGAGTGTCAAGGAGTCGACTTATGCATTGGCTGAGGACATGGTGGTGGCCATCCTGTAGATAAGACCCTGTGAGGGGTGCAGACCCCTTACAAGCCATGGGAAGGTAACAGCAAATATTATGGGGATTAAAACTGCAAATTGAAGAAATGAAGCCAGGAGACATATTGCAGGAGAAGGGAAGAAAGGGACGTCATGTCCATGGAGGGAAAGTCCACCCTTGTTGTACCCCCTGGGAGCAATGAGGGGCAGAGTTTGAGCATGTAAGACAGGCAGGAAAGGACTTCATGTCCATGGTAGGAATCACCACCACTTCGTAACCAGGCATATGGGAGCATCAGTGAGGATGGCTTCCATGAGTTTTATGCTACTCAGGTGTCTGAGGAGTGAAGTAGCTCCAATGGGACTGTAATGGATATTTAGCAAGTGGCATAAGGGGTCTGCAGCTGTGAGAGTCTGGAAGCTGCAGTTTGGAACTGGGAATCAGATCTGTGGAGTTGCAGCCACCAGTGGGTACTGCCATAGAGATGGGTACTGTGCTGGGGAGGGAGAAGTGAGCCTGAGAAGCTGTTGATGTGCAGTTGGATCCTGCCACAGTATGAACACAGCCAACAAAGGGAAGCTGGTTCAAGTCGAAAGGAGGGAGTGAAAGCAGAAAAGGTTTGCTCCAATGGAAGCTGCAAGATGGGGACATATAGTGTGTTTGGAGGTTTGTTTGAGAGAAAAGGGGATGACTAATTTGTATAGACTGTGGACTTTGCACTGATGGACACTGAGCTAAGGACAATGCTAGAACTGAGAATGATGGACCCAGCAATCCAGTGCCCAGTGTTTTACCATGGGACATAATGTTTTTTTAAAGGCTCAATGGAGTAATCATACTGAATTAAAGGGACACTGTCAACTTGTTTTTCATCACATTATTTCTAGTTAAAAACCTACATTTTATGATTGCTTACCTTCTCTAACATTCATTGATGTTGCTGTTTGTCTGTCTCCTTGTTTAGTAGACCTGAAAAGCATGGCAAGGTATATTTATAAACAACCTTGTTTTGTTTACAATCCTGGATCTGTTCTTACTGCATACTTCCTCAGCATTACAAACACACCCTAACAGAGCAGTCACTCATGAAGCAGTAGCCTCCTAAACTCCCACTGCAGCATGAAGGGCTAGACTGTGTTGTGGGTGTTCCCAAGTCCAGGAAAGATGCAGCTGGAGCTGATAAAGGAATGTAAACAAATCTGTGCTTGTGTGGTAACACCAGTATGGTGAGCAGTCTGTTTTTCACTTTAAAAAAAAAAAAAAAAAGAGTCAGAATCAAACTACCAGCTGCATCAGCAATCTTTACAGACTGTGAGCAATCATAAAATATGTTTTTTTAAATGAGGGGCACTCTGAGACCTAAGGGGGTTGACAGTGTCCCTTTAATATTCATTAATGTTTTCTACTGTTTCCAGTGTGTTTGGATTGATTACTGCTTGCATGCGATTATGCTACTAACTCAGTTCCCTTCTAGCCCTGACACCCCATAAGGAAGCCTGCACCCTGGTCCAGAAGAACACAAGGTGAGTCAGCTTACAGTTTTCGTTGTGGTTGCTCCCCCCCACCCCCGGAATTAATACCATCCATACCCCCTAGACACCTGGGAGGGGGGCTAGAAGTGGGAGCTCATCCAGGATTTGGGGTGCCCTTTTGACCCAAATTCGCTTCACTGTGGTGGCTAGGTTGTTATGAACTGTTTGAACTTTTCCTGCTGGAAGTTGGAGTTTATGGCGCTAGGGAAACTATGGAATTTAGCACCTATCTGGACCAGCAAGAGAAGACTGGTGGCCTTAGCATCTTAGGGCAATGCAAATGGAAGAAATGGCAGCTGCTAACTGTATGGGAATTGAACTGCTGTGCCAAGAGGGTGTGTGGCTACAGACTGTTTGCCACCCTGTGGCGCATGCCTGCTCAGGAGAGCAGCATGGTCATTATTGAGAGCACCTATTTTGGGCTCCAGTTTTTTTTTTTCATTGAGAAAAAAACTAATATCTCCCCCGTAAACCCCCCCTCCCCCATGCCCATTTTGGGGTGAACTGTGTCTGGGCAGCTGGATTTCAGTGAAATGCACCTGAGTAAGTATTTGTGTTTATTCTGCTGGTCAGAAATAAGGAGGCCTCCTGGGAGAGGTCAGCTCAATTGAGTTTCAGTGTGCGAGACTGTCTAAAGCACATGTGGGGAATTAAGAGTTTGAATAAGAGAGTGGGACTGACAATTGACAATTGTTTCTGTCATTATTGTTTCGGGGGTGATCAGATTATCCCAATGTTTAAAATGGTGGAGAAACCTCCTGAAGTGAAAGTGAGGGTGCCCATGAAAGTATTCAAGTGGCTGTGTGAGACCGTAGAGAAATCAGTCCCCTCACAGGGGTGTGTCTTGTGCAGATACTGTGGGCCAAAAGTAGAGCTCGTTCCACAGTGTGCATGGTACCACAGTGCAGGGCTGTGAATGCATAGTTGGATACCACCTGGTAGGATCCGGAGGTGGGAAACCTAAGCCACGTCAAATGTAGATTTAGAGAAGGCCATTGCTGTATGATGGGAAAAGCTCCTTGGGGCCACGCTCCCTGGGTAAGAAACGGATGTTGTCTCCACAGCTGATAAGAATGAGCTTGCTCCCCAAGCAAGTACAGTGCCAGCAAAGAGCCTGATGACCAATGTTGGGCACCATTCCCCTGTTCTTAAAGTGGCGCCATCTCCCAAATTAATAACCCCCAAGGATTTCAGTTCTTCCATGGCGGGTGGGGGGGGGTCAGAACAACCACAGCTATCTGAAGCTATCTCTGCCCAGTAGTCTGCCTCCTCAGATGTACTGACAGCTGTTTTATCAGCCAGCAAGTCGCCAAGCCCTCCCACCATAGCACAAGCCCCAGAACCTATAAGAACCCAGAAGCCTACTCCTAAAGAAGAGAAGTCTGCAGTCGAGGTGGAGGCTGAGTGGGAAGAAGTATTCTCCCAAGCTACCCCTGTGCATTGTCTTTCAAAGGCCCTTTCTTTGTCTGAGGATCCCTCCCCTGATGTGTATGCCAAAGCTAAGTCCCATACTGGGATCTCTAGGGCAGAACTAGAGGGGGAACACCAGGAACTGCAGTATCTAGAGGGTGAGTAGCTGCTTCCTGGAAGGGTACCTCGAACCACTATCAGAAGCATCCCTGAGAGGTCCCAGGCAGAATGGATCACCCATAGACAAATAAGGCAGGATTATCCCCAATGTGAGTACCTGTAATTGCCCAAGCATATTTGAGATGAGACAGAGTTGAAGAGAAAGGAATGGGTATACAAGCACATTCACCAAAAGATTTATAAGAAGCATGGGCTGGATGCTTACAGTTCCACCACAGCATTGCAAGAGGCACAAAAGATTTCCATGGGGATCTATGGGATCAGCGCCTATGAGGGGCAGACCCTGATGAAGAACTACACCTTGGTTTAAGGATTTGGAGGGAGGTCGTGCCCTGAATAATGAAGAAGCCATTGATTCGTATGGATGGCCCTGCACTAAGCTGGACCCCCAGTATTACTTCTCCCACTAGTAGGATGTCCGGTGTGAAGATGGAAGGCCTGAAGTTATCTCAGGTGTTGTAAGCTGTGCCACCCACCGAGGATCAGCAGATGGGTGACACCACTCTGTTTTCTCATTCTTTTTTCTTGTTATGATGGACTAGCCCATTGGTATCAGACATAACAGAACTATAACTAGTATGTGCCCCCCCTCGTGTTATGAAAAACAAAGAGGGGGCACATTGTTAAGTGTTACTGCTTGATAATGCATATTTGAGCAGAAAGAAAAAATGTGTGTTGCTTTCTGGTTACCTTGTTTGAAGTCTCACTGGACCAGTAATACTGCTGATTTACTCATTGTAATATATGGGGACTGTCTGTGTATTTAAAGGGGGATGTGTGCAGCAGCTTCCTGTTTGGTTATGATGGGGGAGTGAGCAGTGTAGGTAGGTAGGTTCAACTGCAGGATCCGTATGGGGTGCTTCAACTGGGTGTGGTTGGATATGGAGACCTGAAGCCCATTTACTGGGCATTTGGGCAATCCGTCCAGGGGGTGGGCAACCAAAGAGCTCTAAAAAAATCTGTTGCATTGAGTGCATGAAGGGCTCTGTTTCTAGAATAATGACATTGACCACCTTCATGGTGAGGCAACCTTGAGCTTCTCTGGGACCAGGGTGGGAAGGGGAGTGCACATACCCTTCCTGCCACAGGACTTGGGGGGAGAGGCTGGAAGATGCCCTGGGATGCTCACTGAGGGTGCTGAGCATTAAAAGGGGGGGAAGATGTAACCCACCACCACCACCACCACCACCACCAGGAAGAGAGACTTACAGTGGGCTAGTATCCCTTTAAGATCCTTGGGCCAAAACTCAACGCTGGTAAAGTGTCCTTTTTCCCTCTGGGGGGAACTGCCAGCTACTGGCTGGGAGTACCCTGGAAGGGCAGAGCTCTCTGAGTCCAGACAGAAAAAAGCACAGTCTTGAGAGGGAGTTTGCAGGTGGGAGTGGGGGAGATTACACACTTCTGATGTGGTTCCATTTTGTGAAGTGTCAAGAAGTTGACCCATGCCTGGCTGTGGACATGGCAGTGGTTGTCCTGTAACTACGACCCCTGTGAAGGGTGCTGACCTCCTTAGAAGCCGTGAGAGGTAACAGCAAATATTAGCCACCATGAAGATCAAACCTGCGCATCGGAGAAGTGCAGCCAGGAGACATGTTGGAAGAAAAGGGCACAAAGCGACTTCAGAATCATGGTAGGAATGTCCACCCTTGCTGTACCCCTGGGAGCAATGAGGGGCAGAGTTTGAGGATGTAAGAGAGGCAAGAAGGGCCAGTCTGGTGGTGCTGAGGGTTGAGGCGCTGGACACCACACCTCGTGTTACACCAGCGACCCGGGTTCGGGAATGAGCCCGGGTCATCGGGGGTTGGCTGGGGTGGTAGGGAGGAGTTGGAGTGAGCCGCCATTTGGCAGCTGTCCTCTCCTGGGGAGGGTTAGGCACCATTCCGATTAGTGGACGGGTGCCAATAGGCACTTGGCGACTGCTGTTTCTCAGCATGGCTCCCTGCCTGGACTTCAGTCCTTTGTCCCAGCATCCTATAGAGGTGGGATTAGGGCTACACAGTTACCTACAAAACCACATAAAATCCCAACCCCACTGCCACGCAATGTGATCCCTGCAAGATGGGGATGGGCACTACGGATCAGTGGTATGCCACCACTGAGCCTGGGCCAGAGAAAGTTGGCAAAAATGTGCTATATAAAAAAAAAAAAAGAGTCAAGTAGGGACTTCACGTCCACAGTGGGGATCACCAGTACCTCATAACCAGGCATATGGGAGCATCAGTGAGGATGGCTTCCATGGGTTTCATGCTACCCAGATGTCTGAGGAGTGAAGTAGCTCCAATGGGACTGTAATGGATATGAAGCGAGTGGCATTAGGGGTCTGCAGCCATGAGAGTTGGAAGCTTCAGTTCAGAACCTGGAATCAGATCTGCAGAGTTGCAGCCACCAGTGGGTACTGCCACAGAGAGGGGTACTCTGCTGGGGAGATAGAAGTGAGCCTGAGAAACTGTTGAGGTGTAGTTGGATCCTGCCACACTATGAACGCAGCCGGCAAAGGGAAGTTGGTTCAAGTCTGAAAGGAAGAAATGAAAGCAGAAAAGGTTAGCTCCAATGGAAGCTGCCACATGCTCAGACTGCCTTAACTGCAACACTCTCCTATACGCGGATGACCTCGTCATCTTCCATAGTGACAAATCCCTTCCTCGCATATCTTCTGTCCTTACCCAGAACTACAGTACTGCCCATAGCTGGTTCACTTCCAACCTGCTGCTGGGTGACACTAAAAAAACCAAGGCCATGCTATTTGCATCTAACCCATTCCAAATCAAATCCATTGCCGTTAACTCCTCTCCTAATCCTTTTGCTCAATGACCCTGCCCTGGATAATGTCTCCTCCTTTAAATAGCTGGGGGTTACATTCAACCCCACTGTTTCCTTCACAGACCATTTCAACATTGTTATTGGCAGGATCAACCAGAAACTTGGAGCTGCTTACTGCATAATACCCTACCTGTCCAAAGAGGCTCGCCTGGTTATAGTCAGAGGTAACCTTCTACCCCTATTGGACTACTGTTCTCCCATTTACTCTTGTGTCTCTGCCACCCTCTGGGCTAGACTGCCACCCTCTGGGCTAGACTATCACCGGTCACTTTTCGCTGTCCACCGCCTTCTCTACTCAACACTGTGACCGTTACAGCTCTCTCGGCTGGCTCTCTCTACAAGGCCACTTCAAATTTACCCTTGGCTGCTTTGTGGACATCATCTTAAGAAACAGCACTGTTTCCCCTCTCTCCAACCTCTGTAAATTCCATCCTCACCTAGGTGCCTCCACTCCTCTGCTGTCCCTCCTCTTGAGGTGTCATGAACCTCAACTAAAATGAGTGAAATGCCCTGTTGGTTGCAGCACCCACCTTTTGGAATGGGCTTCCTGCACCTCTCAGATCCTCTAACACCCATCTTACCTTTAGACACAACCTCAAATCCTAGCTACTAACCAAACACAGCTGTCAACTGTATGCCCTGATAGTTCCCCCTACTCGCTCAATGATCCTATCCTTATACTGTCCAGCTTCCTTTCTCTCTCCCTTCTTGCTCCTGGTAGCTAGTCAAATTGCTCTGGGGCATTTGACGTGGGGTGGGTTAGCTGGTTTCTGCCATTGCTGTTTCTGTACCTCACCTATTCGGCCTTGGTGTTGATTATATCTCTGTATCTACTGGTGTACTTAATTACCCTACTGTTTTATTATATTATTATTTATTGGTGTACTTATCTACCCTACTGTACCTTGTATTGGGTGTATCTATTGTGTTAATCATGTATCTTGTACCTCACACCTTTTGGCCCAGGTCGTGCCTGAAAATGGTCCTTTGGATCAGTGCACCTACCCGGTTATCAAAGTCATAAATAAAAAATATAGTGTGTTTGGAGATTTGTTTGAGAGAAAAAGGGATAACTAATTTGTATCGACAGTGGACTTTGCACTGATGGACACTGAGCTACGGAAAATGCTAGAACTGAAAATTAGGGACCTAGCGGTCCAGTGCCCAGTGTTTTCCCATGGGATATAATGTTTCTTTAAAGGCTCCATGGAGTAATAAAGTTTCCTGAATTAATATTCATTAAATGTTTTCTACTATTTTCACAGTGTTTGGATTGATTACTGCCTGCATGTTATTATGCTACTAACTCAGTTTCCTTCTAGCCCTGATACCCTGTAAGGAAGCCTGCACCCCAGTCCAGAAGAGCACAAGATGAGTCAGCTTACACTTTCGTCGTCGTTGCCCCTTCCCCACGGAATTAATACCATCTATACCCCTAGATACTGGAGCAGGGGGACTACACAGACTTTTAGTCTAGTCCACTGATCTAGTAAAATATCATTAAACTGAACTAAGACATTAAACAGAGGTACCTCCTGCCCAGCACAGGTGGCTGTCCATGTAGAAATTAAAGATCCAGTGTATGAGTAGGGCATTATCTTCAGTGTCCTAGCCAGCATCCTCTGGTTAATAAACAGGCCCATATCACCCAGCCTAGGATGCCCCTGGAAATAAGCTGTCACAGCTCTGTGAGACTTTCCTAGTCAAAAATTACAATTGAACAAATGTTGTTTATCTGAGGTTTCTTATTGGTGCTATTATTTGCTTGCAGGCTACAACTTACAGCTAGAAAAGTTAAACTTTATGGTTTCTACAGTATTTCATATGCCCCCTTGCGTTTATTTTTTCTGTTTATAGATTTATGACACTTCGGTTTAAATTGCTCACTGTTGTTTTTCTTTTTGCGAAAGTGGTCTGACTATCGGAGGAACCCTTGCAACAAATAACCAACTACAATTACTGCTGCTGTATCAACCTGTCAGTCTATCGTTCAAGCTACTGAATCAGCATGACTGTACTGTACGTGCTTTGATCTAGTTATTGCACTTGTGCATGCCAAATATCAAATAATGTTAGTGTGGGTTGGTGGGTGGGTGGGTGTGTGAAAAGATTACCTGGGTCTCAGCTGTGAAAGGGAGATAACCCATGGAAATAGTGGCATGGGTGTGTGTGTGTACTGTGTGTGTGTGGTGGGGGGGGTCCAACTTCTTACTGCTGCTCTGCTCCCGAGCTGAATACCCTTAAAAAGGGAAAGATAATGAGTCTTCTTTTAGAAAATAAAATGTTATGGCAGTCTCACCTGAAACCTAATAAAAAAAAAAAGAAACCAAATAAATCCCCCCTTGCTTTTGAGACATAACCTCATCTTTCTATCTCTGTTTCTAACTTCAGTGTTTTCTTACATGGTGCTTAGTAATTACCTCTCCTCCGTCTTTATTATTGTCTTTTTTTCCAGATTTTGAAATGTTTTCAGATAGTTTTGTAGGAAAGATGCCATGCAAACATACAATATATTACACTGTATCAAGATTTTATTTGTAAAAACAGACAGTGACAGTAATTCAGCATCTCTCAATTATTTTTGATACAATCCAGTTTTCCAAGGACTAAGCTGCCATCTACTGTTGTTTATCTAAACTAGCAGCAGCACACACTGAGAACCAGTTAACAAGCATTTGACGCTGAATGTTTGCTACTTAATTTGCTGTGTAGTAGTTGAGCACAGATACAGTAAGCTGCAAAGTGGCTAGTGTGCATGTAAGGGTTTGTGATCAAACTGGGTGTGGCTGGCAGGGGTGTGGGGTAAAAAGAAAGAACTCTGTTTTGTTCTCCCCTCACCACCCACACACCACATACAAACCAGTTGTGAACAGCCCCTCACCCCCACGCATATTCACTCAAAAAAAAAATCTGTATCACTCTGTCCTATATTTGGCCTTTTTTGTCACAGCAGGAGAATACCCACCACAACACACACACACACACTTGCCACAAGTTAGAGAGGCATTGCAGGGCATAGTTGCAAACATGATTCAGTGTATAGTACAGCACTGTTCTATACAGAATTCCATCCCTTTCAAAATGCTGTTGTACTGCAGTTCAAAGGTCATGGAATGTGATTGTACCCTTCTGAGGTACAACAGCATTCTAAAACCTCCAGAGACTGCACAAGTCAGTTTCATTCTGAAAATGAAAGAACCGCCACTCACATATTTCACATAATACTCAAGGCCCCTAGAATTCTGCGGCTGCAGAATTTTGCACAGAACTTGCAATCTACCGCAGAACTTCTTCGGTACCGCAGAATTCACTCTTCTTGGTGTTTTTTTATTAATATTTCTGTTTATGCATAGAATCTGGTTCCCTTCCCCTCTTTTTATATCTGAAACCCCCCTATATGTTCAGAATGTGATGTTATCATTGCTAAAACACCATACATTAGCTAATGACATGGCTGCATTCTGCAACAGAAATGAACAGTCACTTATCTACCACAGTTCCCACTGCCAGAGACGGTGGCACAGCACATCATGCATGGTGATATTTGCTCAACCTGCACTATAGCCTAATACAATTTTCAGTCTTACATTGTTGCACCAGGGCCAACTTAAACAAAACCTTGTCAATAGCACAGACCTGTTAAGTCCATACCTCACTTTGTACAAACTTATTTGTGCCTTTAAGGTATAGAGACGCTATCTGAAATGAATAACTGGTAAAATGAATTTAACTGTCTAAATTGTTAAGAAAAATAAAGTAATTATGCCCAAAAATGTCAAATATAGTAATGTGTAGACCTGTTGAAAGAATAGACCTGTTAAATAAATAATTGTACCATACGCATTTTTGCCAGGGTTATTGATTACATATTGTCATTGGTTGATAGAATCACCTAAAAGTTATTGAGAAATGCTGTGTGCAGGGACTGCTGTTGGGCCAGAGTGTAGCATGCTGTGTTTCTGTTCTGGCAACTCAGGTTCAGAGATTAGCTTTGGGAGCTGGCTGGCCAGCACAAGGATTGGTGGAACACATCACTGCTTGGAGCCTGGGAAGGTATGGTGCAGTGTTCTGTCACATGGTGGACACATTGTGATGGGCCGGAGAACTGTATCTCACAATTGGTTCACATGCATGTCATGGCCTGATGGTGTTACGCAGTGTGTCAGGGAAAGCAGGTTGACATGAAAAATGAATTTTGCAATAACTCCTCTATTCCATTTCCAATGGGACCTGTATGAATGAGGATGCAAGTTCATGGAAATAAAAATATATATATATATATATACTCACACACATATACAGTATCTCTGTCTCTCTCACCACACATACGCATATTTGTATGTTACAGATTGCATATAAATATATAAGTGATACACAGTGGGAACCTCATGAGTGGTGTCGAAAGCACATACAAATATATAACTGATAGACACTGGAAACCTCATTAGTGAGATAGAAATACCTTATTTATCACATAAGATCCCCTCTCTGCATATGTCATTTATGCAACAGGCTAGGACCTTAAGGGAGAGACATTTGTTTTGCTTTTATAGGCATAACATTATTTTTATAAGTCTGTTATTTTTTGAACTAGTGTTACTGTGCTTTCCACCATCCTGATTGCTATAACCACTGCCATGAAAGTGAAGTCAGAATGACAAACTGACACTGTGATGTGGTAGTATGTTAGTGACACAGAATTTCCACAGAAATTACAAACCACCGCCGCAGTTCTGTGGCAAATGGTAGTCTTGCCGCAGAACTTGGTCCCACTGTGCCGCAGAAAAGTAGGGGCCCTGATAATACTATGAGAGCCACAGATGTGGTTTTCTGAAGAACCCGACCTGCCAGACTGCCATCCGCAGTCCAGGTCTGAAGCCACCAACCCCTCACAGAAGCTCAGGTAATCTGAGAGCCACAGCTGTGGTTCCCTGATGAACCCAACCCGCCAGACTGCCATCCACAGTCCAGGTCTGCAGCCACCAGCCCCTCACAGAAGCTCAGGTAGTCTGAGAGTCACAGCCATGGTTCTCTGATGAACCCAACCCACCAGACCACCATCCGCAGTCCAGGTCTGAAGACACCAGCCCCTCACAGACGCTCAGGTAGTCTGAGAGCCACAGATGTGGTTCTCTGACAAACCCGACCTGCCAGACTGCCATCCACAGTCCAGGTCTGAAGCCACCAGCCCCTCACAGAAGCTCAGGTAGTCTGAGAGCCACAGCTGTGGTTCCCTGACGAACCCAACCTGCCAGGCTGCCATCTGCAGTCCAGGTCTGAAGCCACCAGCCCCTCACAGAAGCTCAGGTAGTCTGAGAGCCACAGCCATGGTTCTCTGATGAACCCAACCTGCCAGACCACGATCCACATTCCAGGTCTGAAGCCACCAGGCCCTCACAGAAGTTCAGGTAGTCTGAGAGCCACAGCTATGGTTCTCTGATGAACCCAACCTGCCAGACCGCCATCTGCAGTCCAGATCTGAAGCCACCAGCCCCTCACAGAAGTTCAGGTAGTCTGAGAGCCACAGCCGTGGTTCTCTGATGAACCCGACCTGCCAGACTGCCATCCGCAGTCCAGGTCTGAAGCCACCAGTCCCTCACAGAAGCTCAGTCTGAGAGCCACAACCATGATTTTCTGAAGAACCCTTCCTGCCAGACTGCCATCCGCAGTCCAGGTCTGAAGCCACCAGCCCCTCACAGAAGCTCAGGTAGTCTGAGAGCCACAGCCGTGGTTCTCTGATGAACCCGACCTGCCAGACTGCCGTCTACAGTCCAGGTCTGAAGTCACCAGCCCCTCACAGAAGCTCGGGGACTGATTACCTCCAGGAAGGTAGCCCTAGCTGCCTGATTTTTCGGCCCGCCCACTCATCCCCGGTCCTGTTTCAATACATTTAAACCCTGCCCCAGCTATCTAGCTCACTCCCACAGGGTACTGCCAGCCAGCTGCTCAAGCTTTGAGTGACAGCATCACTGTCTCTTGCGAAGCACTTTCGGTATCTAGTGTAACTCCTCCTTCTAGCTCTCTCTAAAATCACCAAGTACAGTGGTTAACTGGAAAGCCTCTCTTTGGCACTAGTGTATCACGCTTGACAACAGAATCAAGCTGCCATGTCCCCTATCAAAGGGTGCTATCTACTTCTGCTCCTTGCTACCTAGCTTGATACAGCTGGCACCAGATGCCTAGCTGGGCCGCTGCTACCCACCTCTGAACCACTACTGGGTAGTGCTTGGCTGTCAAACGCACCTTCAGAAACTGCCTCACTTGGCTGTGGGCAGCAACTCACTCAGTCTAACCCTTCAAACACGGGTGGCCATATGCCCTTCCCTCACATAGGGGTAGTAATGGTTAGCTATACCCTAATAATCAAACCAGTGTGAAACCACCTGAATCATCTGAAGCCTCGTCAGCGGAAGGTATGAGCCAAATTTAGCATTAACCTTTCTTCCAGAAAGGTTATCTTTATGCTCCTGCACCTCTCTGGCAACATTCCCTTGAACCCAGGCCCACTCACTTCAGTGGGCCCTGGTGTTCATAAGGTTAAGGGCCTAAAAATAGCCTAACTGAACATCTGCAGTTTAACCACAAAATGTGACCAACTTCAGGCATGGATGGCCCTCCATACCACTGACATCCTCTACCTAACAGCAACTTGGTTGACCAGTAGGATTAAAGATAGCAAAGTTGCCCTCAAAGGCTTCCAAGCATACAGGATTGATAGACTAGGCAAGAGAGGTGGGGGATGCCTCATCAATGCCAGGGACTCTGCAGTGCACTGTCCTTCCTGAAACCAGGGTGGCTGAGGACCATCAGTCTCAGTCCACAGTTCAATTATATCTACCATTGACTATGGACTAGTGGTCTATGGGGCAGCAATGGATACAATGCTCAAGAGGGGTTCAGACTGCGCTCAACAAAGCCTGCAGACTCACCCTGGATGCTGAATGTGGCTCACACCTGTACTCTGTATGAATGCACAAATTGGCTGTCATTAAGAAATAGGGTCAAATTCCAGACTTGCATCTTAGGGAAGAAGGCTCTATTGGGTAAAACACCACCTTGTTAGGCAATTTGATCAAGGCGGCCAACTCATTACAGGTCACCAGAGGGAGGACTAGAGTGGCCTTGGCTATCCCCTTCCGTCGCACCTGACTTGGGCAACGTGCATTTGCCTACTGGGCCACCCTGTGGATGAATGAACTCCCCTGGGCACCTCTTGGCCACCAACTGTCTGGCACAATTCAAAACTGACTTCAAACAGCACCTAATAACACTCTCCAAGTGCACCTGCCCAAGTCCAGCCACACCTGCTCTCTCTGCCCCCCAGCAAGCACTAGGCAGGCCACAGGTACCCCCTCCCTTTGTCCCTTCTCATCACTTGCCTCAGCAATCAGTCTGCATCATGCTCCTTCGGCACCCATCACCCCATCCCTCAGACTCACAGTCCTGTGAGTTTCCGTAACAGTCACTAATAGTGCAGGCTGCCTGACTATGCCCCCTCACACCCCACCATTTACTTTAGCATGTCTTCCCCACTCAGCCTCCCCTCACCCCACCATTTATCCCTATATCTTATCACCCTTCTTCCCCCACCCTTCACCTATACCATATTACATACCTCTCTCTTGTACCTCCTTTCTTCACCCCACTGCCAGCTATCCCCATCCTTCTGAACTACTGACAAGGCACTCTGTGGCTTCTTATCCCCACCACCAATAAAGTGTTTTTCTTGTTATTTTAATTTGTACCTGTTTTTTGAGTTATCCTGTAAGTTCTGAATCTAAGCTGTATCGTGCATTGTAATGTAACTTTGCATTCTCCTGTTGTTCTTTGTTTTGCAATCTATGACGTGGAACCTTTGTAAAAGAGCTTGCGCTCAAAGGTCTTTTCCAAATCACTAAATAAATAAAAACTATACACTATAAAAAAGTACAGGATGAGCAACTTTATGCACAATCAGTGTGTTCTGCCACCTTGGGGTTCTGATTCCCATCGACCTCTTGAGCTGCGCTTTTGAGGTCAGAGGAAATCAGAACCCCTCTGAG
This sequence comes from Neoceratodus forsteri, assembly GCA_016271365.2. NCBI lineage: Eukaryota > Metazoa > Chordata > Ceratodontiformes > Ceratodontidae > Neoceratodus > Neoceratodus forsteri. The sequence goes on from CM057456.1 coordinate 1,303,712,151, forward strand.
GCAGAAAACACTAGCTGTGCATTGTTGCCCATCCAGTATTCTCTATATTGTCAGTAACTAGTCCAAGAAAAACAAATATGTTCTCCCACCCCACCACACACACTTTTTAAAGAAGGCCATAAAGTGTGGGTACTTCATACGAGGGGTACTTAAAAACATGCTGTTGCCAGTCCAATAAAAACAGAGTCTCCCACCCCACCCAACATCACATACACATTTCTCACAAGGGGGAGGGATACTTAAAAACATGCTCTTACCAGTCCATTAAAAAACAACACGTTTCCCATCCCACGAACCACAAATACACCAAAAGGGCCACAAAGTGAGGGAACATTGCACGGGGTGGTACGTAAAATCATGCTGTTGCCAGTCCATTACAAGTTCTTCACTCACCCACTCCCTGCACACATTTCCAAAGGGACACAAAATGAGGAGATGTCAGGGAGGAGGGGGTACTTGGAAATATGCTGTTGCCAGTCCAGTAGAAATGTATTTGTATTGGACAGGCAGCAGTATGTTTTCAACTACCCCACACACACACCCACACTGTGACGTCCCCATGCTTTGTGGCCCTTTTGGAAAGTGTGGGTGAGTAGTGGGATGGGAGAGCAACTTTGTTTTTATTGGACTGGCAATCCAAGGTTTTTAAAGTTACCCACTCACTTCTAATTTCAAATCAAGTAAAAGAGAAGTTCTTTCTCTCTCTCTCTCTCTCTCTCTCTCACCACCTCGAAGGTCCCATTTTGTGTCTGTTTTACTAGCTCCTGTTGTATAATTTTGTCATCATGATGTGACCCTTTATTAAACTGTAGGAAAGTTCTGTGTTTTGTACAATGCACACAATGCACACCACAGACACAGGCAACACCACACCACACCACACACACTGTGGCCAGTTTCCATCTGAATACATTCAGCATTCACCTTCCTAACTTCTGGTTCTAATTTTTGTTTTACTTTTCAGAGAGATACATGCCTCCTATGTCTTCAAGGATACAAAAAAATTGTATGCATTAAGTTACCTGTTAAGGAAGATTCTACTTTTAGAATACAAAGCACAAGGACAGTCAATTGATCTGTTTTTCAGGAGTTTGTTTCATCATTTTCACATCCACAATAAAGTCATTAATTTTATGTATAAAATTACATATAAAAAGGTTATAAATGTGATGGGACGGTATTTTCTCCTCAAACCCAGTTCCTAATCCAACACGTGCCTAGAGCACAATACAGAGTTTGGAGGAAGGAACTTAAAGAAGACAACGAGGAAAGGATTAAAAACACACCAATCACAAGCCTGGAAAAGCCCAGGGGAAGCAGGGGTTGTTAAGTTCTTCTGCACCCCACACCGATTTTTAAAGGCCCATGTGGATGACTGTCAAGTTAGGTACCACCAGCTCATGACTGCCAACAATTTGGGACAAATTATTGGGTATTGCAGAATGGTGGCAGGGATAGGGGAGGCATACAAATTACAGTTGCAGTTTGTGCTGCAGGCTGGGGGGGGGAGGGGCTTGTTCTGCTGTCTGGCAGCCACAGCCTTGCTCAGCCTTGGTGCATGTTCCCAGACATGTGGGTGTCGGCAGGGCCCTATACAGCCCTTCATGTGTGCTTAGGGTGGCTGTGTGGCCATGTTGTATACCGCTGTGGCATACATGCACAGCGCTTATGGCACATGCACTGCTTTCCCTTGGGTACATGGCCATGGTTGTTGGGACATGCTGTCCACCCCATGGACATCATCCTGGGGAGTTGCTGTGCTCCACATTATTGGTGCACCAGCCTTACATGGTTGTCTTTCTGCTCATAGGTCCATGGAGGCACTCACTCAGGGCCACCAGGCCTGAAGAGGACAAGGATAGAGCAGCAGCAGAGAACTCTGATTGAGCAGCAGGCTGTCATGATTGCCGAGACGGGAAAGGTGGCCAGGATATTGAAGGAGTGTCTCCCTGCACCTGCACAGCCCCAGCCAGCAGACCATTAAGGACACTTCCCTTGTTTTGCACCCTTCCCTGTCTTCCCCCCCCACACACACACACCTTTGTAGCTGATTTACAGTTGTGCCTTCCTGTTTGAGTTTTGTTTGTATAGCATTCCACATTTGTGCGATGTACATATTACCATTTGATATTTCCCCTTCCCAGTTTATAGTTTGCTGTAGACAGTGTTGCTTCTTGCTGTTGTTGTACACCTTTTCTGTATTTGCATATCTGTGTCCTGTGTCTTTATTGGCTGCCTGTTACATCACGCAGGATGCCGTTCTTGTCTTTGGGTTAGAAACACAGAATTTGATGGCAGATAAGAACCGCTTGGCCCATTTAATCAGTCCACTTCCCTACTTAATGGATAAACTGCAGATCCTAGTTAACCAGTAGCCTACTTCCTCCTACACCCCCCCACTAGAATTGCCTTACATCTGTCCCATGCATTCTTGAATTCCCCACAACTGTTTTTGAGTCCACTACCTCCTCAAGAAGGCTGTTCCATGTATCCACAACCCTCTCCATGAAAAAATACTTCCTCACATTACTGCTGAGCCATCCCCCCTCTATCTTCAAATTGTGCCCCCTTGTTCTTGCACATCTCTTTTTCACAGAAACATAGGTTCTAGTTCTTGGCACATGTGTGGCTGCATACTACTGCCTTTGGCTGCTGGTTCACCACTGTTTGTTTTCTCCACTGCTGTATGAACTTGTGTACACTGTCAGGGCTGCACATCTTTGCATGCGCCCCCAGTGGCCATTTGGTTCCCCTCTGCACTGTGCTGCTGTTGCTCTTTGCAGTGCCTGCCTACTATATTCAGAGCTGTCTTTGTTGCTATATTCAGTGCTGTCTTCTTTGCTGGGCTATTTTGCACTGCACTCACAACCCGGTTTGTATGGCTTACTTTGCACACTGTATTCAGCAGGTTTAGCCCTGGGACTATTCTTTTGAATATAGTGTGCTAATAGTTCCAGGCTAATTTAGCATGCTGCGCAGTGCTAATTTTACCCTGGGGCCAAGTTTTGAATATCTGGCCCAAGATTTCTAAGGCAGTGGTTACATATGGTATAACAGACAGCAATAATTGCGAACTGATTCATTATAGAGGGTGGTTACGTAGTAAACAAATACAATAATGTGTGCACTAGATAACTATTTCTCAATAGCCTGTTTTCAGTTGCTTAATTGACAATGTCATTTGCTACCTTGTGGGTCAAAGGCTTGAATCTGGTCTCCCTGTAACCTTTGTATTCAATAGGAGGCTCACAATGCTTAGGAACCTGCAGGGTTATTGGAATCAAGTAGCAGTAAATCTAAATGCCCTCCCCCCGACTTATGTCTGTGCAGAGCATCTCTACTTTATTTTATAATTGGTCCATGGTTTGAACCATAATTTCCATGTAATTGGTTCTAACACGGTAACTGAAAGTCAGGAACATAGAAACCAGAACTGAGGTCAATATTACTTTAGCAAGCACTGTCCTATTAGAAACTATGCATAGGAACACATTCACAGTGATCATCCAGTATTGATATAGTTTTCTGATCCCTTCCCCTCCCTGGGGCGGCGGGGGGGGGGTGGAGGACAGGTATGATATAGATATTGTTTACGTCTCTCTAGTTCTCCTGACTGGATTCAGGAGAGGGTCAGGCTGGCTTGTAGGGCTTCAGCTGATTACTATGAACCCACTGGAAATGGAGTTCTTTGCACCCTCTGGGAATCTTAATCTCATAGCAGATTGGGTCAACTTTGTTCACAGTCATAAAGGGACTTGGCCACTTTTCTGCAAACTTCCTACTGTCTTTCTTTCCCCTTTTAGTAGTTGAAATAGAACACTTATCTTAGAATCACCTATCTGATAGTTTCAGAGGCCTTCCTATAATAATTCTTTCTCCCTTCTGCACATCCCTCTAAATTTTGTCTAGCAAATGTACCTTGAGAGTAGCTGGTCTGAGGCCTAGACCATTAAGATGAACCATATAATCCAGAACTGTAGACAATTTAGCAGTGTCTGGGGATATATGTTTCTTGGAACACCAAATGCTGAATCTTTTCCATTTGGAGTTTTTTTTCTGGTGGCAGGCTTTCGAGAGGCTTTGAGAATGTCCAGAACCCTTGGGACAGATGCAAATCTGCATATTCTAACTCTTCAAGAGCCATGCCTTGAGATTGAGGGACCGAAGATTGGGGTACCAAATCGTCCCGAGATGAGGTTAACAGATTGCACTTCCTGGGGAGAGAGAGGGGAAGATGGACTGCTAGGGATAGCAGCAGGGGATACCATGGCTGCCTGGCTCAGTCTGGAGCAATCAGAATTAGTTTGCAGGATTGTGACCTCATTTTGACCAGAACTTCGAACAACAGAGGAAAAGGAGGGAAGGCATAGAGGAATTTCCCTTCCCAGTTCAGAACCAGAGCATCCAGTACTGGAGGTCTGCAACAAAACAGAGGACGTTGGTGATTGTCCGGGGCTGCAAAGAGATCTATCTCTGGAGTGCCCCACCTGGAAAAAATCACTTCTAGCACCAGGGGATCCAGAAACCATTCGTGATGGCCCTGGGAGATTCTGCTCAGCGCATCTGCTATCACATTTTCCTTTCCCAGAAGGTGGACTGCAACTAAGGATGTCTGCAGAGAATAAGCCAGAGACCACAGTTTCATGTCTTCCATGCACAAGGCCGTGGACCGAGTGCCTCCCTGCTTGTTGATGTACCACATGGTGGTGGTGTTGTCTGTCCTGACCTGTACCACCTTGTTCTGCACTGACTGAGAGAAGGCTTGCAGAGCCAGGAACACTGCCCTGAGCTCCAAAAGATTGATATGCAGGAGGGACTCTTGATGGGACCACTGTCCCTGGGCTGTGAGAGCCCCGAGATGGGCTCCCCACCCCAACAGAGAAGCATCTGTGGTAAGGACCACAGAGTGGGGCTGATTGATGAAAGGAACCCCTTGCCTGAGATTGTCCAATCCTGCCACCACTGAAGTGCCTGGATCAGAGTCTGAGTCACTGGAACTAGTTTGGTAAGAGGATCCTTCTTTTGGGACCAGAAGGACCTTAGATGGAACTGAATGTCCCTCATTTGAAACCTGGCTCCTTGGACCACTGCTGTAGAAGCTGCCATGTGATCCAGAAGCTGATGGAAATGTCTTGCTGGTCGAGAGACCAGAAGGCGGAAAGAGGAGGCCAGCTCTGAAATGGCTGTAACCCTCTGCATGGGAAGAAAAGCTCTTGCCTTGACTGTATCCAGCTCTGCTCCCATAAAAGTGAGAAGCTATACAGGTTCAAGAACTGACTTGGAAAGGGTTGAGAAGAAACCCCAAGGCAGTGAGCACTTGCTGGGTCACTTGGAGGTCTGACTTGACTTGGTCTGGGGACTGTCCCACAATGAGCCAGTCATCCAGATATGGAAACACTGCAATCTTCTTCCTTCTTAAAAAGGCCACAACTATTGCCAGGCACTTTGTGAACACTCTTGGAGCTGATGTTAGGCCAAAGGGCATTGCTCTGAACTGATAATGGCCTGAAGGCAATTCGAACCTGAGGTACTTTCTGTGGGAGCACCTGATGGGAATGTGAAAATAGGCATCCTTGAGGTCCAGGGAGGCTAGCCCATCCCCCTGGCCTTAGAGAGGGAAGAATTATTCCCAGAGTCACCATTTTGAACCTTGGTGTTAACAGATGCTTGTTCAGATATCTTTAATCCAGGATGGGTCGCCACTCCCCTGTCTTTTTTGGGCTAAGGAAGTACCTGGAGTATAGACCTTTGCCCCTGTGTAATAAGGCACCTTCTCTATGGCCCTTAGAGCCAACAGAGATGAAACCTCTGTTTGCAAGGCAAGGGATTCAGAGGTGCTTGCAGGTGGAAAAGATCTGGGCCTCAGCTTTGGAAATCTTTTGAAGCTGAGGACCAGTCCCTAGTTTACCACTTCCAGGACCCATTTGTCTGAAGTAACAGACTTTCAGTCCTGGATGAAGTAAGCCAGCCTGCCTCCTACTGGTATGGGGGAGTCGACCCGGGCTGACACCTCAGGGTGTCTGCTTGGTAGGAGCCTTAGGCTGAGGGGTGGATGCAGCCCTGCTCATCCCCCTTCTGCCTCTCCCTCTAAAGAACCCCCTCTGGGAAAAGGAAGAAGAGGCCTGCGCTTGGTAGAAAGGCCTGTGAGAAGGCATGCCCCTGGCTTGCTGCTTTTGAGGAGTTGCCTGCCTTTCCTTGGCCTGTGCACTCCTGTAAGTGGTCCTGTATTCATCCATTTTCTTCATGTAATTCTCTGTCGGCTCCCCAAACAAAGAATTAAACACCACAGGGGAAATCCATGGCCTTAGCCTGGGTATCCTGTGAAAGGCTAGTACATCTGAGCCAAGCCATTCTCCGAACAGCCACAGATGTAGCCATGACTCTTGATGACACATCATTGGAGTCCACAGCAGCATGAAACTGAGCCTTGGATGCCTCAATCCCATCAGCAGCCACCCCCTCCAGCTCCTTGGCCAGCTGGGGGGAAGCCTGCTTAGCCAGTGCCAGTACAGTGTTCCATCTGGACTTCTGGTACCTGGCTGTATAGGCCATATAATTAACCTGCCTGAGTCCCAAAGAGGATGCCATGTACTGTTTCTTTGCCATGGCATCCAACTTCCTGGAGTCTTTATCTGGGGGGTGTGAAGCCAAGGGAATGCCTGCCCTGTCACAGGCTGCAGCCTGCACTACCCCAACATGGCTGCATTGTTGGTAAAGAAACTCCATATCCGAGCCTGACAGAATATACCTCTTGTCCATCTTCTGTCCACAGGAGGTATAGAGTTAGGAGACTTTAGAATGTTTTGAGTCTGCTTCCAAAAAGACTTATGAAGGGAAATAGACAGTCTCTTAGATTCTGGGATATCCATCATTTCAACAAAGTCAGGCTCTTCTTGGTCCTGCACAGCCTCCTCCATAGGAAGCTGGAGGGTTTCTGCCACTTTCCTGTAAAAGAGAAAGTGGGGAGGGGACTCAGAGAGCCTAGGAGGGGAAACACCAGAGGGTCTGTCTGGGGAGATGTCCGGTTCTATAGGCAAATCCAGACTTACTAAGCACTCATCATCATAATCCTCACATTGTTCACAGTCCCCCTCCTCAAAATACGGTTCATAAAAATCTTCAGAGGCATAATCCTGAACCGGAGGAACCGACCGCACCGAACCCCTACCAACCGGGACCGGATAGGTTGGAACCGGACGAAGCGATTCCACAATCTGAATCACCTGGGCAATTTCTTCCGCGGTCGGAACATGGAGTTCTGGATCCAAACCAGCAGATTTTTCCTTTCTTTTCCTTTTTGTAGGAACTGACCCATCAGGATCCGCTCTCCTCTTGCCCGAAGAAGTATCGCCCTGGTCAGAGGGCAGTCCTTCTGGTTTGGTGGTAACCGAACCGGGCTGGCCTTCCAGATTGGCAGACTTCTCGGCCTCCTTCTCCCTAAGTCTACCTATTCTCTTATCCAGGGTAGACTTGGGAAAATTTTTAAATATTTGGCAGTCTGAATCGAGGTGGTCAAACCCCAGACAGTAAACACAGGTGGTGTGGGGATCGGCCTTAGCAAAGACCTCCCCGCACTCACTGCAGTGTTGAAACCCAGTGGGCCCGTTTTTTTCTTGGGTTTCTCAGTCATGGCCAACCTAACCAAACTTACCCTTTTTTCGGCAACCGCCAGGCAAGACTCTCATCAGTTTCTAACCATGTTATGGGTGTTTGAACAAACCGCTAAAAACACGTTTTTTTTTTAAACTGATAAGAACCGGTAACCACACACTAAAATGACTAAATCAAAAGACCTAAAGGATCGGTTCAGCCGAACCGATCGGGACTTTTACAATTTCCACAATCCAAAAACACTATCTAAATACTTACTGTACCACAGACAGAGTGAACTGAATTGCAGTAAAATAATTCGGAAAACCGAGACTTTAACTGACACTTTAACCGAGTCTTTGAACCAAGCAACAGGAGAAATCTCTGGAGCAACAGTTCAGTGAAGCGGAGTAAAGAATCTGACAGTTTGGATTCAAAGTACTGCAGACAGAGTCTTCAACTGAGCTCGAGCTCAACGTTCTATGCCCTGCATAGAAATTTAACCCTATACTCTCCGGGGCAGTTCAAAGGCTGGAGCTAACTGCAATTGTCAGAATACAGCAAGACTTCATGTTGTTTGAACCATCATTTCTGATGTAAAGTGGAAACCTTGGTCTGACTCTGTCTGCAGTGGTAGGCCCCAACAGCTAAAATTGTGTTGAATCAAAATGGCCACCATATTCTTCGCAGTATCACTGGGAGGTGGTATGCATTCTACCCATTTGGTAAACAAACAGGTCACAGTGAGTAAATACTTGTTCTCTCTGGCTGACGTAGGCAGTGGGCCTATCCAATCAATCTGAATATCAGACCAAGGGAAAGTAACTCCTTTCATTTGCAAGGGTGCTCAGAACCTAGGCTTTGAGGGTTGGAACCTATAGCAAGTAAGACAACCTCTAGTGTGCATAACTACATCCTTCTGGATAGGCCACACCTGGAGTACTGCACACAGTACTAGGACCCATACTTGAAGAGGGACATTAAGTTACTGGAAAGGGTGCAGCACAGGGCAACAAAGATGATCCAGGGACTAGGGGACATACCCTACGTGAGCAGGCTGAGTGAGCTGAACATGAACTCACTGGAGTATAGGAGAGACGGGAGGATATGATTGAAACCTTCAAGTACATGAAGAGAATAAACAAGACAGGCACAGAGGGACTATTCAAGTTAAGGGGGGGTAGGGACACTCGAGGTCGCAATCTCAGATTGGAGGGGCAAAGGTTCAGGTGGGAAATGAGAAGACACTTTCTTTAAGGAGAGAGAGTGGTGTCTTGGTTGAATGCATTGCCTGCAGAAGTGGTATCCTGTAGAACAGTGGACTGCTTCTAAAGGGGATGGGATAGGGTAAGACAGAGGGGTCAGAAATGGGAAGGGAAGGGCAACTACAGTATAAGGGTTGCTAGCTGCATATTTGAGCAGACTCGATAGACCATAAGGTCTTTTATCTGCTGGCAAATTTGTATGTTCCTGCATGTCAGACCAGTATACAGTTTTCTTCAAGGCTTCATAGGTGCTCCATTCTCCAGGGTGCCCACTGCAGTCTTTGTCATGCACGTAATGTAACATAATTCTTCTGTTTCCCATAGGGACTACCCATCTTGGGACATCAGAGGATTTGTGGGTGTAAGTGAGCAACTTTCTATGCGGGCTAAACCTTTGTTTCTGGTCATATGTGACCTTCAACTCCCTATCTTGCTGCAGGTATTCAGCTGTGATGGGATGACCCTCAAGATTCTCCAGGTAGTGATATAACTTGGAGAGAGTTTTATTGCTCAGCTGGGCCTGGATCATGTCTAGGTCAGGTGCTTTTCTAACTATAACCAGAGTGCCCCATGAGGGTGCTCCTGGTGTGGCCTCAGTCTCTGGTTCCAGTTCAGATTCAGTTTCTTTGGCCAGCTGTCGAGTGACTGCTGCCAGGTCAGCCTCTGGTTCAAGGATACATTTCCAAGGGGTGCCATTAAGGGCCACCTCCCTGGCAAGACTATCAGCCAGGACACTGCCTTCCTTATGAGGGTCACTGGTCTTGGAATTGCTCTTTACCTTTTTCCAATAAATGGTCATCCCATTCTCTTGTACTAATCAGCCAAAAGTGGTAACTAATTTAACACGTTTGATATCTTTGCCCTTTGTAGTTTTGAACTCTCCTTCCTTCCAGTGTGCAAGGTAGGTCATAAAAAACAATCTTGCATAGTTAGAATCAATGCAGACCATGAATTCTGTGAATTGAAACTTCACTGCAATCTGAACCTTTTGCTGGATACCTGCTACCTCTGCATATTGGCAAGATTTTTGCCCTATCCAGAATTACTGGCATGTAGTGGGTGTGTCTTCTTCCCAGCATAATCCCACACCCACACAGTTTTCCTTCTTCATGAAAAGGACACCCATCCACACAGGCCTTGTGTAATCCTAGACGAGCATTTTCATCAGAAGGAAGATACCTATGATCCATAGGGTTGGGTGGCTCCTCAGGTGGTGCAAAGCTCAGTTCTTTCAGTCCCATTTCTGCACATGGGTGGTGATCAGCTGGGCCCTGGGCTACAGCATTTTCCTTTTTTTTTTTTACTTTCTCTGTATACTACCCCTGCTCCCTGAGCCCTGCACCATTGGGAGTCGCCTTTGGCATCTACCCCCTCTCCCCCCCTCACCTGGAGCCTGTGAATGGTCCCCCATGGAGCCCTGGTTCTACCTCCCAGGCGAGAACAAGGTGGGGCCAGTACACTCCAAAATTCTTGTTTCGTCAGGCCACGCCAAGCGGGATAGACAGGGAGAGTTGTGGGGGTCTATGCTGGGTGCTCAGTCTTCCCGGTGCTCAGGGAGCTTTTTTTCTTGCTGTTCTTGTGGTGGGCGTGACATGCGCCCAGATGTCAAGATGCACTCACTGACATCCATCACACCCTAACCCCTCAGAGTGGCTTGGTGCTTGCTGTGCCTCCGACCTCCACCAGCGGCCAGTCAAGTGCCAAGCCTCATTCTGCCCTCCCTCCCCGGAGAAGGCGAGCAGTCCTCGGATGCTTGAGTCTCCTCCCACGGGCCTGCCCTTCATCTCCCTAAGCACGTTCCCAAACCCGGGTCGATGGCTCGGCAAGTAGTAGCGCTACCACTGTGCCAGCAGGCTGGCTATATTTTTCTTGTTTTTGGCATACCTTACTTCAATGTTCTGGCCTTGGAGTACCAAGGTCTAACAGGAGATCCTACATACAACAATAACATAAAGATTTTAATTGTTTTTCATGTATTCTTTCTTATGTTGTATCTTTTACGTGATTTGTTTTATGATTTTTAAATTGTGTATGGCACCCTGAGCCCATGGGAACGGGCACCTTATAATTAAAATGACCTTGCCTTGCCTACTGCTGTACACCCTCCCCCCCTTTATCCAGGAGCTTACCAGGTAAACCAAAGACTGGTGATAGGTTTCCACAATCACCTATTTTCCACAGATCATGTGGGCAAAAAGTTGCAGTGCTCACATGGTGGCAAGTAGGGCCTTTTTGCACTCAAAGTACTTCTCTTCCACTTCACTGAGTGCTTTGCTGGCATAGGCCAGAACATGGCTGTACATCATGTTTCTGTTACAATACTTCACTGATGTTCAGGTCCAGGTGACCCGTCTCAAGGCAGAACTCTTTACACCTTTTTGGAAAGGCCAGGCAGGGAGCCTGGGTCAGCCTCCTTTGGATTTCCCTCATGGCATTTTCCAGTGGGGTTCTCCACTCCCAGGCTTAGTCCTTTTTCAGGAGTTTGACCAGGGGCAGGGATAGCTGAGCATACTACACGATAAACTGTCGGAAGTAGTTACAGATACCTAGGAAACTATGCAGCTGTATTAGATTGGTAGGTGGGTTTAGGTCCATAACTGCCTGCACTCATGTGGCCTGAGGCCTAATACCTTCTGTAGATATTTCCAGGACTGCTAATTCACCTTTTTCCTATACCATTGTCCATCATGGTGGAAATTTTTGCAGCTGCAGCCTGCAACTGGGTAAGCACATTTCTGAACTCCATCTTGTGGTCTGTCCAAGTATCACTGGATATTAGAAGGTCATAGACATAAATCAACATGCCACACCTTTCTGCATCAGGTAAGGCCATGACAAAGCCCCAGGGTTGAGTAAAAATGTTTGGCTGTTTGGTGGGTGCTGTTATCTTTTGCCTAAATAAACATTATCCTTTACACAATTCATTTTTTCTTTTGTGGGATGGGGATTGTAAGCCAAGCTGAGGAAGTTTCCTGTAGTTTGTTTTGCTTTGGGCTCCAGTCCAGTGCAGTTTCTTGAAGCTGCCTACATGCTGCGGTTTGTACCACTGGTTATTAGAAGGTTGTAGACATAAATTAATATGCCACGCTTTTCTACGTCAGGTAAGGCTTTATGCAGAAAAAACTGAATTCAGCAGGGGAATTTATAAAAACCAATGGCATCTGGGTCCAAGTCAGCTGGTGCCTCCCGAAGGAGAAGGTCAACTTGTACTGGTTCCTGGGATCAATTTCCACAGTTCAAAACCATTAGCTCTGTCTGTGGTAGTGAAGAACTGGGCTCCTTTAATAATGGCTAAACTCTGATAAATACAAGCCATAGGCCACCGACAAAGGGGAACCTGTTTGTTTAGTTGTCTGTAATCGATGGAAACCCTCCTCTTACCAGTGGGTTTTAACACAGGTCATTCTGGGACATTGTTAGTGCTGGCACATTCCCTAATAATGCCTCCTTCCAAGAGGGATTCTAACGGTATCTTGTATTGTCTGACATACACAGGCTTGCTCTTAGGCTGCTTCTCAAGCCTGAAAGTATGAAGGGTACTTTTCCTACAGTCCAAACTGTCCTTAGACAACAGATTGGGAAATTCATAGAAAACTGCAGCTAGTTTGTATTTCTCTGAATCTGGCACTGCACTGGCTAATGCATCTACTCCATGACTTGTTCAGAGAACTCAGGATGTGGCTCAGCCTCTCCAAAATTCTACTTTGGCTTCAATCAGGTCAGACATATCCCCCTTTTCTACCAAAGTAACCTCTCTCCTTTCCTCTGGGGGAGTAGTTCGAACAAGACTAGGCAGGAGTCTTTGACTTCCCACCTGTAATCATATCTTTCACCCGCTAGCTGTTCTGACTGAACCATAATCTGTCCTGAAGGCAAGTAGGTGTAATCCACCCATGTCTTCCACCCCCATGTCAGGTATCTGCCCGAAAACTGAAATGATGGGTGAAAAGTCATGAAAGGCAGAGCCCACCACCATTCCTGCATCTGCCTGCACTGGCAGTGAGATGGGGTCGACAACTGAGTTGTCCACTAGCAGGTAAGCGAGTTTCTCCATGAAGTCCAGAAAAGAGCTATGACCCTCCCCACTAAGGATTAATCCCAGTTCCTGGAAGGGCTTAGTGGGGTGGAAAAAGGTCCGCTTCTTGGACAAACTTTGACCCTTCTTCATATTCAGTCTTGGAAAAAGCCCTGAGTTCTGCCTGTAATGACAATACTCTGTTTGCTAACAACTTGACAAATTTGTGGTATGGTCTGGTCAGCATTCATTTGAGATTTGGTGCAAGCCAAATGTTGGGGTGGTGCTTGAGGTGGGTTTGAAAGGCAGGCAGGATTGTGTCCAGATGGACACTAACTGCTAGCCTTATCAAAAAGTCAGCCCCCAGGCACAGTGCTTTTGTCATACCTTGGACCACGTATGCATTACGACAAAGGGGAATCCCCTCTATGATGAAATTCAGGGCTTCTATTCCTTTAAGTTTCAAGGGACCCTCCCCAGGAATGGTACTGTCCAGTGAGTGCTTTCGTTTTACCACTGTCAGCTCTGGGCTTGCACACTTCAATTCTCTGTACAAAGGGTAGCTAATCAAGGTCCTTTCATACATGAGAGAAAAGGGTGCATCTTTAAACTCTCGGTTCTGATCTGTTACAGGCAGAGTAAAACTGCCATCTACATTTCTTTTCGCATAACATAACAGGTCTCCTTTTGTCTGTGCACTGGACTGGATTTCAGCCAGCTGCTCATTAAGGTACTCAACCTGTCCTTCATTAGAGAGGGACAGTTCAGATAACAGAGTTTTCTCTTCCACAAGCCTGGGCTCATGGGGAGGAGTGTTGCTAACTCCACCTTCCTCTCTGGAATTCTTGATTAACTCCCTTCTGGACTTGATGGCCTAGCTGAGCAATGAAGCCTGAATTCTTAGTCAAATGTAACCCTTCCTTAGTCAGTTTTTGTGAGACGGCAGGGTCAATCTGTATTGGTACATTAGTACAGATGTCTTTACTCTGTAGAGGAGGAGTTTCAAGCTCAGAGGCTGCAGAGGCACTTCTCTTGAAAACTCCCCCAAGTTCAAACAGGTGAGGACAGCCAGGTAGCTTCCAGGACTCTGGGCCTCTTGAGGGGTGATCTCAGTACCCCAGATCCCCTCTGGTGTACAGGGTAGGGGTTTAGTCACATTAGTCCATACCAGACCTTGAGGAATATCCAGTATTGCACCATACTTCTGTCATAAATTCATAAATGTGCACAGGATGAGAAACAATTATGATTGTGGCCTGTGCTTTTTAATTTGTTGTTTAGCAGTTGTTAATGAAATAGTTGTTTAATTACTCATTTTAGTGTTTAATTAGTGTTCTTGGAAAAATCTAACGTGTTAAAATTATTTTTAGAGTAACTGGATTTAATTAGGGATTTTGCAACAGATTGTGACCCTGATTTTATGCTCTGTACTGAAACTCGGGAAGTGAGAGGCATGAGGACGCTGTATTAGTTATCCAAGGGTATAACCTGATTACAGCTGACTAGTATAAAATGGAGGGAGCGATTTTATTTATTTAGTTTTTGTTTACTGGGTGGGTGCACTATCCATAAAATGACTATTTTGAGGCACGGCCTGGGAGGTTACAGAGTAGACAATATAAAACAGGATATTGAGGTAATAGGAACACAGCATAAAAATGACAGAAGCAGTACCATATTAAGAAATACAAAACAGACCATGGTTGTACAAAGTACTCAAGGTAATGCAAGCACAAAGTAAAACATTGAGGAATAATGGGAGGGTACAATGGCGAACATTGCAAAATCCAAACAGTTCAGCATACAATGATAAGTGCAAACACAAAATGAACAACAAGGATAAATGGGGGAGTACAATTTCAGTAATAGAGGAAAACCACAGCAGAGGACGGAGCAGATAAGGACATGGCAGAGCCAAGAAATGGTATAATGCAGGGTAAGTGCAACCACAAAATGATTGTAAAGATAAAATGAAGAGAAACATTTACCATTTGTAAGGGCAAACATCAACAGAGTTAGGGCAAGAGGGCATTGAAGAAACCCAGCTAATCCAGGATGGGTATTAGGGTAGAGATGAGGAGTTGTCTGTCAGGTGAGTGAGTAAATGAGTGAGTTAAGGAGGATTAAGGCATGAGCAGCGTGCAGATTTGGATAGGAAATTTACAAGTTCCTTTTTAAAAATGGCATGCATAGGCAAATGACAGATGGCTAGGGGAAGGGAGTTTCAGTGCTTCTGGGCCAAATGAGAGAAGGCACAGGTACCCTTCGAGGTTTTATATCTCACTGCAGTACGTGTAGAAGAGAATTATCAACAGAACATAGGCCATAGGAGGAGGAGGAGGATTGAGGGAGCAGCAGGGAGGCAAGATATGAGGGGGTTTGTGAGCTGACAACACTATCCGTCAGGGAGCCAAGGGAGAGAAGTCTGAGGGCAGAAGGGAGGAGCCAATTTAGATCAGCATAGAGCTGGCAGTGATGTTTGCACAGTGGGGATGAAGAGGCATACCGGTAAATATTATTATAGGTAGAATCCCATTTGTGAAGAGTGGTCATAGGCACAGCAGCATAAGTAGCAACGTCGTAGGTGAGCCCAGGGAGCTGAATACCTCAGGCAATAGCCAATTTGGCTGAAGGGTTAGGTAGGACAGAGCTTGTTTTGTAGGTGGGATAAATGTACCCCTAAACAGCTTCTTCTGAGAGTTGACTCTAATTGCTATGAATACCTGGCACTAGAAACTAAATTACAAACTAGGAAACCACTTTTGTTGTCGGGGGCTACAGGCCACCCATGTTTTCGATGCAGATATTACTGTCCATATCCAATATATTACTTCCCTTTTCTTCCACCCATGAATTATTATTAATTGGGGACTATATGCAGATTGGTTGGACCAAGCAAAATCAAAAAAAATATTAGAACAGTTGCCCTAAGTCTAAGAAGAACTTTTTGAGGACCCTACTCATGTGAACATTAAAAACCCTGAGGACTCTTCCTTAATTGATTTGCTCATGACCCACTGCCCACATAGTTACTTGGAATTGGGTGTGATGGCTGGTTTACTTAGTGATCACAGTGTGGTGTACTGTATCAGTGGTAAAAACAGGGTTACTGGACTACCTAGATTTATTAGATGTAGGTCATACAAGGCCTTTGCTTTTTGGCTTTTGTCTCAGATATAGAACAGTTAAACTGGGAGAGACTTAAATTGATCCCAGATATTGATGAGGGTTAGTCGTATCTCATCTCTGAATTTCTACCTGTAAAAGACTAGGAAAGTTAAGAGCAAGTCAGCCCCATGATACCCCTCTCATCTAATTAAAATTAAGAGGGACAAGAACAAAGCATGGGAGAGGACTCGGTCTTCTATGGTGCCTCAGGGTTGGGAGTATTACATGAGACTTAGGAACAAATAAGTGGCTGGGGTGAGAGATGCAAAACTAGGCTTTTATAGGGCCAGAACAACAGAGGCAGAAGGTGATCCAAAAAAGCTTTTTTTGGGTACTTTTTTCTCCACTATCGGAACACATCTGGATGCCGTTCTGGTGCACCCTGGCTCCCATTAAGGCTCTCGCCCCCAGTTGTACACCCACAGCTTGCCCCTTATGGTGGAGTGACAGTGAGCTGCCCTTACTCACTGCCATGTCTGGATCCAGTCTGTCTGGGGGTGACACCATCGGAGCCAAGCACGTCCCGGGACGGCCATCAAGCCGCACGACTGTATTTTCTTAATTTCTTTTCCTCTCAGGGGTTGGGCATGCAATGACGCCAGCGGAGGCAATGTGCACGCACCCATGTGCACTCCTCCAGGTGTATGCCCCATCACTGCCCACCTTGTCAGCACTGTCGTGCTTGTGGGTTCACCACAACATATCCAAGACACACTGTCTTAGGGTAGCTGGTCCATTCCACTGGGGTGTCAAACAGATGAGGCATACTGATGAGTCCTGGTAGGACGAAACACGTGTCTATGTCTTCTGTTAGCACCCTTTGCAAACTGTGTGAGAGGCCTTTTGGCACCATGCAATTCTGCTTAAAGTTGGATCAACATAACATTCTGTGGTGATTTGCATATGCAGCCCATGATGCTTTGCATTGTGTGGGCATGTGTGATTTTGTATTGTCGTGCTGCCCCCCCAGCCTCCGCTAGGGGCATGGTGTTCTACGACTTCTGGTGCCCCGGAGAAGGACAGCAGTCCCTGGGACGCTCGATCCTTCTCCTCCCCTGCCAACCCCCAGTGTCTGGCATTCATTCCCAAACATCGGTTGCCGGTGTGGCACAAGGTGTGGCGTCCAGCGCCTCAATCCTCAGCACCACCGGGCCAGCTGCCAAAAACGTTTTTGTTTATTATATGGGATGTAAATGGGAAAACTAAATTGAATAAAAATATTACAATTTCCCACAATGAAAAATTTAGAAAGGGAATACCACTTGCTGATATATTTAACACATTTTTTGTGGAATCTGGAAATGTTGGGGGGCATTCAGAGCATACTGTAAATTGATAAATCCATAGGTTTTGGAAGTAGGAGGGGATAGTCCCTTTTTATTTTCATTTAATACTATAAACAAGTATGAAGTACTGGAACTTTTGCTGGACTTAAGCTCCAGCAAGAATTGTAGTCCAGATGGAGTGGCCCCTTTTATGCTAAAACAGTCAGCTTTCTGAGTTGGCTCAGTGGCACAAAGAGTGAGGCGTTTAAATGCTTTTTCCTCTCACCATGCTGACAATCCATGTTTAGCAAAGAGAACGAGCTGCCGGGGGTCAGCATAGGAGCGAGAAAACTGAGTGCCCGCAGGGCTGCTCTCCTTTCCTGGTGAGGGAAAACAGCACACTCCACCGAATGACTGCTACCAGGTGGAGGCCTGGTGGCAGTGTAAGTTGAGGAGGGCAGTAGCAGGGTGCTGCGGGATTCCGCAGTATGCACATGCCTCCACACACGCACATTGATGAGCATGCCCCAGCATGGCAACAGGACTAGAATGGTAGAAAACAGTGGCAGGACAGGCATTAATGAAGCCTGCCTGTCGAGCCTAACCCGCTGCATCAATGGGGACCATGGGGCCGGAAACTGGGTTGTGCTTCAGGTGGGAAGATGGCCCTCCCCTCCTGCCCCCACCATGAGTGGGGAATCTGTGAGGGTGCTCTAGCTCTCAAGTAAGTCCCCAGGGAGGTGCAGTATGGTGGGATCAGCGAGGCTCAGCTGAAGGGAGACCAGCCTGTCCTGGCCACAAGGAGGGAAACACAGAATATGGAGAGAAAAATCAGCTTTCCAAATAGTTGAACCACTCTCATTTTTGTTTAATTTGTCCCTTTCCTCTGGTACAATTCCTGAGGCTTGGAAACAGGCCAGGGTTGACCCTATTTTTAAGGGAGGGGGGCACAACCCTGACCAGCTTACTAATTACAGGCATATTTCTTTATTTCTCTTTTCTCAAGGCCAGGGGTTGTCAATCTTTTTTGGTCCGGGCCCCCCAGGCCAAGTGTCAGCCAGGTTGGAGACCTCCTACCAACCGACTCAAGACTGAATACATCATTGTGCGTTTTGTACTACCTACAAGTCATTGACCTTCCACTACTGGGTGAGGGGAAGGGAGTTGGTGCACAGCAAACTATATGCATTCCGTGTTAACAAAGCATAGTTCTCCTTTAAAACTGACTGAATCCGCCTCATACAAAAAAATTCTACTAGCTGCATTACATGGTACAATGGCACAGTTCTTCTTTAAAAGTCTATATGTAACCCAGCTAAGCACAGTTGATGTATACGGGGCCTGATAGTAGGACTGGAAACAGGCTACATTCAGTGATACAGTGGCAGAGTTCTACTTTAACCCAGCTAAGCACAGTTCTCCTTTCAAAGTACTGCCTGTATCCACTTCACAAAAAAAAAACATCGTCAGCCACACTGCACTATTTTGAGTCTTACCCAGCATGAATCAAGATTCACAAGCAGCAGGTGAAGCTAGGAAGACCAGGGTAGACTGAAAGCTATGGCTCCTGGACTGCAAAATGTATTTAGCCATCAAACATTTGACTGCAGAAATGAAATTCTGTCTCCGTATCCTCCTTCATACACTTATTGGCACTTTCCAACTACGGAAGTGAGCCCAAAGTAATTTGTGAGGAGGACCAGCAATTTTTTTTTTAAATGGGCAGAAAGTACAGAGAGACTTGGGAGGAGACATCGGCAAGCATATGAGACTTTTTTGCTGTATTCACAGTGGTGCTCAGTAGTGTTCATTAATGTTAAGACCCCTGAACAGTATGTTGTACTCTGCAAAATGACAACCGCATAATGAGCGCTATTTTAAGTTAACTTAAATTGCGGTCAGACTGTAGACAGCAGCAATCCTAAACAGTATTTTTAGCATGGTACTGATTTCTCCTGGTGCTCTGCAGCCCCCCCAAGTGGTCGCTCGCAGACCCCCTGTGGGCCATGGACCCTGGTTGAAAACCCCTGCTCTAGGCAACTGGAAAAGGCTGTTGGCTAAGCAATTAACAGACTACCTTCAGAATCATTGTTTATTTGATGATTTCCAATTGGGATTTTGCAGGTGTCATGATACGGTGGTCTCCATGTTGAGGGTCCTGGATGATGGTAACAAAGCAATGGACTCTGAGCAAATTACTGGGGCCATCTTTGTTGACCTCTTCAAGGCCTTCAAGACAGTTGACCACAAAATTCTGCTTTATAGGTCATATGGGGTGGAGTTAAACAGGGAGGTGTTGAACTGGTTTTGTTCTTACTTGGGGCAGAGACGTCAAATAACTGTGGTAAATGGGCTTGAGTCTTCCCAACTGCTAATTTCCAGAAATGTATCTCAGGGCTCAGTCCTTGGACCACTTCTCTTTTTGATTTGAGAGGTCTGGAGGCTCATGCAGGGGACTCAATGTACCATCTATATGCTGATGACACAATAGGCTACACATCAGGCCCCTCAATAGTAGAAGTACAAGACACGCTGTAATGTAGCTTTGATGGGGTACAAGCCTTTTTTTAAGGATTCTAAGTTAAAACTTAATTCTATTAAGACCAAGCTTATGTTGTTTGGAACAGCCCCAAGACTTTGAGATTGTACAAAAATATTGGTTAGGGCGGACCCCACTGGAATGGGCAGATACTTATAAATATTTAGAATTTTGGTTAGACCAGTCAGGATCACGCAATACTCACATGGATAAACTGATTGTCCAGGTGGGTAGAAGGGTTGGCCTGCTGTACAGAAATCAAAATTGTATGGACTCTGAAACAATAAAAAAAAATAGTCCCAATTCAGGTTTTCCCATTGTTTGATTATGCAGACGACTTACGACTATGCTTCTAGTGACAGGTTACAAAAGGTGGAGGTCTTGTACAACCACCTTGCTAGATTAAGGTGTCCCAAGGACACTCATCATTGAGACCTTTATCGCAGGTTAGGGTGGATAGCCTTGTCTAAAAGAAGGAAGTTACACACAAGTTCTTGCTAGCACATAAAAGTGTTTTAGATCTAGTTCCAGATTATCTGAGTAATAGAGTATCCCAGACAAAAATGGATCTCTCTTTGAGGAACTAGATTTCATGAATAATGGTGGTCCCAAGAATAAAAAACAAAATATACATGTACTTTTTTAGTCAGTTTGTACCTACTTTGTGGAATTAGCTTCCACAAGAACTTAGATTACTGGATTCAAAACCTCCTCCAGTTGCAGCCATGAAACACTGTTTTTTTCACTCCATTTCAGTTCAGGGAGGTTGCTGCTGCACTTTATAATCTGTCTATATAAATGTTGGATTGTGTGTGCAATTATTTAAAATGTTGTAACCACTTGTATTTATACAGGTGATCGTATGCTATGTGTGCAACTTTTTAAAAATTATAATTTATATTTATACTGTTTTTGTGATATCATGTCTTATGTGGGTCACCATTGTAAATGAGGTATGTTCAATGGTTATAAATCTAAATTAATAAATGAAATGAAAAACATGCATACCAGTCAGACTCAAGTCCCATGTACAAGTACCCAAAAACTTAAGCGGCAAGACAGTGAGATTGTACAGTTTAGGGTCAAAAAGCGTCTACATTACAGCGCATTAAAAAACCACAGAGACAAAACAGTGGCTCACAACATAGTGATTTCACAAAATAACTACAGCATAGTGTAGTGCTATGTACATCTGAACAAACACCATCCTTACAGCATAATGCAGGGGGCTTTGCCCCCCGCACTCCCCGCACTAAATATAACAAACTCCATGCTGTGCAGCACAGACACCTAATCTAACATAATCAGACCTCCAACAAATGGTACACAGATACTTAATCTAACATACTCAGACCTCCAACATCAGCAGCAACAGTTAGCACAGAATCTGCACCAGGACAGCACTGCTAAAACCACCACTCTGTAAAACACAACTTGCTATAATGGTTCATGCTATAAATGACACACAATTTTGTTACGCGCTATTACGGTGATGTTATTTTGACCAGATATCAGATTGTACAGCATGAGTGTTGGGGTCTCTGTCTTAAGGCAGGGGCTATCCTCAGGTAGCAGTTGCCAGAGTACATTTAGGTAATGTTGGTAGGCAAATGTAATTTCTGCCCCTGTATCTACCAGAACATATACAGGCAAAACATTCTCCACCATCATCTTCACATATGGTCTGACTTTCTTTCTGTGATGGACCAGTGTGTCCAAAAGCAAAGGGCTGGGATTAGCTGGAGTAGCCTCCATGAAACCCGGATGACCTGAGCTCTCTAGCAGTTGGCCCCCACCACCATCACCACTACGAGGGAGTCTGGCATGGCAGAGGAGGTTGGAGACTGCTCTACCTGGCCTGGTCAGCTGCTAGTTGTCAGTGCCGGAGGGTCACTGTTTTGTTGAAGTGTCACATCAGGAGAAGAGGCATCTCCTGTTTGCTGTGCAGGGTGAGTTTTATTGCCTTTCAACTGCTGGTACTATTCATCACATTTTCCTTTCCAGTATACCTCCTCGTTTCCCTTTTGAACCTACTTCTGGCACCAATGGCTGTGGTAGCCTCCCCTACAGCCACCACGCCACCTGTACCATGAGTCCCCAGGGGTCTCATGGTAGTTGCATCTTTCAGGAGTTAAAAGTTCCTCCCCAGCAAAGGCTGGTGGTTCCTCCTGGCAGGAGGCAGCTTCTTCTCTGAGAAAGGAGCGTGTCCCCACTCAGATGTCAAGCCAAGGTTTTTGTGACTAACAGTCGATACATCTGCCGAAACAGGGCTCAGAGTTTTATTCTCTGTCATAATTTGCCATACATCACATGCCATGTCCAGAATGTCTGTCATAGACGTGGCTTTCCTGACGCACCCAATCAGAGAATTCTAGATTTCCTTTGGCGACCCTTTACAGAAATTCACTTTAAACTCAGAATATTCTATAATTGGGGCCTCCTGACCTTCATAATAAACTTGTCTGAATAGTCCTAGTCTCAGGGATTCTGGGTGGCTTTTTGCCTCAGCTTAAGAGCAGCTGCCTTTGCATTTTTAGGCAGCCTATTCCTGCCATACTCGTGGTGCATAGCACCGCACAAATTCTCAAAGGTATCTTTATACTCGGGGCTTTAATTCATCCATCCACTGAATTACTGCACTGGTAAAGGTTAACTGTACCAGACACATTTTCTCTTCCTCAGTCACACCTAACCTTTCCAGAGCTCTTAGTGTAGGTTTCTGGGCAGTTAGGTAAGTGTGTACACAGTTAGACTCTTTTTTTAGAGGAGGCAAATCTATGGATTGCTTTCTGCATACTGCCATTTCATTCATAAACATCTGCCTCCTCTGATGAGGGTCAATATCATCAGTCTCCCCACCTTGGGGAGGGGTACTCTGTTCCTGCCTACTGGTTTTGGAAGTTTCAGCCACTGAGGTGGTGAAGTTCTTACTGCCCACTGATTTTTGTGACAGGAGTCTCAGTGTGAGAGGAGACAGAGAGACTTGCGCAGGGTTGTCCCCTCAGCAAGACCACTGGGGTTTGTGAAGTGGTATGCTGTGGAGGGGAGGCAGGCATTGCCTTTCCAAAGGAAGCTGCAATTTTCTCCCAAGTGTCAACTTGGGCTTTTGCTACGATTAACTCTTGCTCCAACTGTTGGATTTAGTTATTTAAACCTGTTTCCCTCTGTCTACCTTCTGGAGTTCACTGCTAACCTCTTTGAGTTCATCTCTCAGTTACTGAACCTCTTATTGCAGGTCTTTAATTCTCTGTGCTTGCTTTGTCCCTGTTCCTTCCTCCTCGCTAACCTCACTTTTCAACTCCCTTTCACTTTCCTCGAGGGTCTTTTTCTCATGGAAAATAGAAGTTACATCCCCTCTCAAGATGGACATTTGCTCT
The DNA here is from genome assembly GCA_016271365.2 of Neoceratodus forsteri. Lineage (NCBI taxonomy): Eukaryota > Metazoa > Chordata > Ceratodontiformes > Ceratodontidae > Neoceratodus > Neoceratodus forsteri. Next base: position 1,303,735,370 of record CM057456.1, read on the forward strand.
TTCTACTTCACTGCTTATTTGTGTTTTGCGGTCTCTTCTTCCGACCTCTTTACCTGCTTTTTTTGAGTTTCTACCTCTCGTCTCATCCTTGCAACCCCTTCAGGGTTACTCACTTTAGTGAAATCTCCCTTTTCAGTTTTTCACACTAACACTGTGCCAACCACTGCTGTTCTGTCTCTGCCTTTTCTCAACTGTAACCACCCCGTTTTGGAGATGTTACTACAGTAGCCTCTCCTCCCAGGTCTTAATGATAAAATAGAAGTCATGGCATGTATTAAGAAGAAAAAAAAATAAGCTTACAAAGTATAATCAAATATGTGTGAATATACAGTATATAGTTATAACAGAGTATTTTGTATATAATAAGAACAATGGTATTTTTTTTTTTTTTTATCTTTCTCTTTACAGATGGTGTTAATTGAATACCTGGGTACCTTAAGCACCTGGAGATATAGTTCAGCAGCTAAAACAGGACTCATAAGGACTGATTCTTTCAGTCCCTGGGGTTTGCCTTTTTCTTTTCTTTTCATTTCCATTTTTACACAGCAATGTTAAATAATGTTTAATTTTAATAATGGTATACGATATTTGGTTCACCCTGCTTTTTGAATATATCTAGAAATAGCTCTAACAAACAATTATTTTCCCTGAAAATGACATTTTGTGATGTTTTTCAGTATATAAGAAATTTTGACTTAAGTAGATATTGCATATAGATATTGGTATAATGCCATGAAAATGTTGTCTTAATTAAGTGTAAAATGAAGGAATTTGTATGAATTTAGCCTTATTTGTGGCAGAATTAGTAAGTATGTAAAGTTTTTTAAATAACTTTTTTCACGTTTGTTATTTATGGGATATAGCTTTAAGAATGATCTTATTTAAGTGTTGTATATATGATAACTCGTCACCTCCTGATGACGCACCTACCTGTCCGAAACAAGGTAGAGGGATAGTGTTGGTTGTTGCTGTTGGCATCCGTTTAAATAAAATTTTTTCAAGTGTAATTTGCAGAACCTGGAGTGGTGCTGGTGGTTTTATCTTGTGCTTCTAACTATTACTTCATGCACACTCCGTACAGCTTGAGCTGTAGTTTGATTTTCAGTGCAATTTGTAAATTTTACATGCTCGCTGGGGTTTCTGCAACACGGACTATAAGGTGAAGAGACGCCATTTCTCCACGGAAGAAACAGTCAGAAATTAACAAGAGAACAAATGGGTAAATGAGACTATAAGCTGCTTCACAATATTACATACTAGTAATTTGTGCTATCGGAGTTTTGCTTATATTAACTGAGACACTTTTTCTTCGGTTGAGCAACTGGAGTCGATTTTTTGCCTTTGATAGTGAACTTGCTGGTAAGCAGATTTTTAACTTATACCCTTTGACTACCGCATTGTCTTCTTATATATTTGTGGAGTGATGAACTGGGAATATCCACCGTTTCATTTGGGGATATTAACCTAGGAGCAACTTCTGGATCATTTACTAGAGTTTTTTCAGAAGCAGGGGAACAAGATTTCTTTTCCACCACCACTACTGATGAGAGCACTGCGACTGTTACTTCCAATGAGCTGGGCTGGGCACAAGAGGTATTGCCAAATATTAAAACTGCATTTACTTTACTTTACTAGAAAGAGCCATAATTAGAGGCAGAAGACATTATTGGGGGAAAATAACTTTAAAGCCTATTTGAAGGTAGGCCGTTCCCCGAGAGGGTTAAGAGTTATGAAAAATCCGGGATATGGATGGGAACGTGAAACTTTCGTTAAAGATTGGCATAACTCGCAACAGATAGGAACGGATGCTTTGATGCAAACTAATATTTGTGATTACATAGCACAACAAGATGAAGTCAAAAGAGAAACTGAAATTAAAGAAAAATCAGTGCTGGTATATAAAGATAATCCTGAGTTTGAGACACTAGAAAAAAAGTTAAAGGAGAACATACAAAGGGCAAAGAATACAATTAAAAAAGAAAAACTTTTTAAATTTGAGAGAGATCGTAAAGATTATCTTCTCAACAGGGTATTTGATAGGAATAAACCATCTAAACAACCCAAGAGATCAGGATTCAATAAAAGGGGTGGATTTTCTAGATCATGTGATCAAGATTTACATCAAGCACCAAAATCTATCTTAAAAAATAGAAATAGTTCTCCAATATACACATCTAACAGTGAGTCTGAGCCAGAAGATTCACATACTTATTTTCGTGAGGATCCAATCCCATATGCTCCTCCAGGTCAGAGGTCAGTAACATTTCAGGCCCAAGGACATTCTATCAATCAAGGGAGCGGTCGAGGACATCGGATTCAGCAGGAATATGAAACTCCACGAGACGAGGTGGTCGAAAACATTGGAGGAAGGGCTCGGGGCAGGAGACGGATTTAAACCAGTGAGAGGGCACAGTTATAAATATTTCAGAGACTCCTCTCATGAATTCTCAGTTGGAAGTATTACAAAAGGGATTGAGTTTCGTTAGAACACAAGATATAAATACTTTTGAATTACATTTGGACTTGTGCAGATTTACTAGGGACTTACATCTGAAAGTACATTTTGCAAAATTTGAAATGTGTCATGGAACTTCAATTGGGTCCCCTATCCCTGCCTCCACCCCCACCTCCACTCCTCATGAAGAACTATACCAAGGGAGAGATGGGGAGGTAAGACATTTTCGTCCACCATCTACTTTTATGCCTCCACAGATAAAGTTATAAAAATACTTGAGTGTGCTTGTGAAAAAGACTTTAAAGTTTTACAATGTGAAGGTAAAACAGCTAGATTTGTGAATGTCAATTCTGAAGAATCCAATGCATTGAGAGAATTAGAGAGAAATAAACAGTTGGTTATTAAGCCTGCAGATAAGGGGGGTTCTACTGTTGTAATGTCTGAACAGTATTACACTAATGAGATTTTGAGACAGCTTTCTGACAGAAATTTCTATTTAAAATTAAAAAGTGACCCTGTGCCTAAAAACAAACAGGTAATCGATATATTTCTAAATGAAGCCATGCTCAATGGAGTTATTTCTACACAAGAATTGAAATATTTAACTGTAGATCACCCAATTAGAGCAAGCTTATATATATACTACCAAAAATACATAAAGATAATAAGAACCCTCCAGGACACCCAGTAGTGGCTGGAATTGGTTCTCTTACTGAACCACTGTCACTATAGGTGGATGCATACATTAAGAACTATGTCCCCACACTCAGATCATATATTAAAGACACCACACAGATGTTAAGTGTACTTGGGGACATGCAGACAGAAATAGATTGGTATTTAGTGTCAATGGACATTATAGCACTATATACTAATATACCACATCAGGTAGGTATAGATGCATTGGATTATTAGTTATCATCAGATGTTGGTATTACAGAACAAAAAAAACAGTTTTTACTGTCATGTGCTGAAAATGTGTTAAATAAAAATACCTTTATGTTCCAAGGTGAACACTATCTACAGCTTAAGGGGATAGCAATGGGGGCAACTTTTGCTCCCAATTATGCCAACCTCTTTCTGGGGTTATGGGAAACAACAACGATCTATGATGTCCAGAACAATCCTTTTCTTCATATGATTGATATCTGGTGTCATTTTATTGACAACATATTTTTGGTATGGAAAGGCACACTGGAGGAATTGGGAGAATTTGTACAGTACCTACAGGACAGCAATGAGAACCTTAGGTTCTCGGTACAGAGTAGTTTAAAGTCAGTTTTAACCGGTAGAGGGATAGTGTCGGTTGTTGCTGTTGGCATCCGTTTAAATTAAATTTTTTCACGTGTAATCTGCAGAACCTGGAGTGGTGCTGGTATTTTTTCCTTGTTCTCCTCCCAGTTTCCCTTTTTTGACAGTTGGCTGGCCCACACATGGGTCAGGCAGAGCTAGTCCTCCCTGGGGTATTTACTGTGCAGTTTTGCTGACCAAAGGGGGGAGGCTGGTGGTAGAGGGAGAGATCAGAACATTCAGTGTGGGCTGGGGCATCGGCCCCGGACCATCTGAGCTCTTCGGCTTTGTGTATGTGAGTCCGCTCGGAGGGGTGTGAGGGTGGCCCTGGGATCCGGGGCTTGACAGGGACTGGCCCATCCATGGCAGCCGCGGCCTGGGGCTTAAAGGGAGCCCACCTATGTGTACAGTGGCACCGGGGTGGGAGTTCAAGCCCAGTTCCGGTGTATCAGGCCTATTTGGGAGTTTGGTGCACAGGGGGCAGCACAGTGGTGGCAGCCTGTACCACAGGGATGGCAGTGGTGGCAGCCCACCTCCTCATACCCACGTGGCACTCTGCACCAGTGAAGACAGCCTGCGGGTAGTAATTAGTGGTGCCCATTGCGTCTCTTGGATCGACCATGTTGAGGGATGCCGAGGGCCTGGGCACCTTAGGCCCTAAGTTGCAGGACGGATGGTAAGGGTGTGGAAGTGCTGCAGTCTGTGTTGGTGCCACTGTGAATGTGTGAGGTGAAGAGTGGTACGCTCTATGTCAAGTTTTTACTTTATGAGGGCGAAAGATATGAAGAAAAGGGTCTTCGAGTGCTGCTACCAAACTTACCAGTCTGAGCTGCCCAGCTCTGCGAGGACCCTGCATCAAGGCCTTCTTGGCCACAAGATTGGTGCCATGGCTCTGTGCTACAGAAGTTTTGCATCTCCCTGCTCAAGCCATGCCCCCAGCTCCTGGGAGCTGTGTGATTCTGTTTGACTTACAATAAATTAATTTGTTATTGTTAAATTCTACTTCAGTGTGGCCACCTGCTGGTTTATGAACTGTATCGTTGAACCATCCTGCCGCTACAGCTTGGGACTCCTGCTGTCTGCACCCCATTTCTGGCCGCGTTCAGCGACGGCCTGTGGGACCAACAATCTGCACCCAGGTATGTGGCAATTTTTTTTTTTTCTGGATGTGGTTCTGCTGCTGAGTGGTTCCCCCTCCCCTAAATTTCCACCAGGCCCCTAGACAGTGGGGAAGGGTGACTACACAGCCTTCATAATATTAGTGAACTTCGCCTTCTGTCTTACAAAGGTGATTCTCCAGTGTCTCACTATGCCTGTAATTTATCACACTCCTATCCGGTATGGTCTGATCCAGTTCTAGCCTGATTCCTTCTCTTTACATTTCTCCCTGTAAGCTAAAGCTTCCTTCTTGGCTGCCTGCTTTTTGCTTACTCAAGGATTTGAGATGTTCTTCTAAATTAACCACTTCTGGGGCCATATTCACAAAACTTTACCCTGGTGCAAACCCAGTTTGCATGGTGCAAACCAAGTTCTGCACCAAAGTGGTATTCACAAAAGCCCTGTTAGTGGGCACAAACCGGGTTTGCGCCAGGGCGAAGTGTGAAGGGGTTCACAATGCAAATGAGGGGATGGGGACCTGCATATTGGCACAGTCCCATTCACAAAGCATTTTCTTCTTGCAAAGGCCTTTTGCTGGGTTCCTCTGTATGGAGAAAATACTGCCAAGTGAGACCTCGCTTTAATTCTGTGCAACTGTAGTGCTTGGTGGAGGCACTGCGGCAACCCCCTCCCACTGCTGGTCGCCGTCCTACTGATAAGAAAAAAAATCTGTCCCTGGTGGTCTAGAGTCCCTCTCCTCACTGATCGCTATCCCGTTGAGAATATATAATATTTCCCTGATAGTCTAGTGGTCCCTCCCCTTTTCCCAGTCATCCCGGTGATAACAAGAACGGTCCCTGGTAGTTTAGTGGTCTGCCCCCCCCCCACTCTCCTATTGCCAGCCCAGTGGTAAGAAACACTGTCCCTGGCAGTCTAGTGTTCCCCCCCGGTGGCCTCCGATCACTTGCCCATGTCCGTCCCCCCTGCCACATTCTCTGATCGCTGGCCCAATGTGTATATCATATATATCCCTGGTAGTCTAGTGGTCCCTCCCCCGCCTCCGTTCACTGATCACTGGCCTGTTATGCCAACAATAATGACCCTGGTGGTCTAGTGCTTCCCCCACTCTATCCCTGATCCCTCTCTGCCATAACTGGAATAATTACCCTGGTGGTCTAGCGTCCCTCTCACCCATCCCAGATGTGCCTGTAACTTGAATAATTAGCGTGGTGATCTAGTGGGTCCCCCCACCCCATCCCTAATCTGCCTGTAACTTAAATATAGATTGCCTGGTGTCTGCGTTTCCCCACCACCCATCCCAGACCTGCCTGTAACTTGAATGGTTACCCTGGTGGTCTAGCATTACCCCCCACCTATCCCCGATCTGCCCTTATGAGAAATGGTATAGTTTTCCCCTGATGTCTAGTGGACCCCCCACCCCAGCAGGTAGTGTCCCACCACTCTCCCTCCCCACCACCCATCCTAGACCCAAACTGGCGACCAGCACAGCTCTCCTCTCACCATCACGGCTGGCCACTGACTGAACTCTCAATGAGTGTGTGCTGTATACAGTTCGCACTCAGCGAAAATTATTGACAGCTCAGAATGCACTGTCATTCACTGAGCACATACTGTACTGTATACAGTATGCACTCATTGAGAGCTCAGCTAGTGGCCAACAATGGTGGTGAGAGGAGGGCTGTCAGGTCGCCTGGCTCTGGTCATGGGGAGCAGTGGTGGGGACACTCACCTGGCCAGGGTGGGGGGGTCCACCAGACACCAGGAAAACTATACGGTTTCTCATGGGAAGATTTGGGATGGGTGGGGGAACCACTATAGTACCAGGGTAACCATTCACGTTACAGGCAGATCAGGGGTGGGGGGAACCGCTAGACCACCAGGGTAATTATTAAAGTTACAGGCAGGTCAGGGATGGGTGGGGAGGACCGCTAGACCACCAGGGTAGCAATTCAAGTCACGGGCAGATTGGGGATGGCTGGGGTGGGCTGCCAGATCACCAGGGTAATTATTTAAGTTATGGGCAGGTCGGGGATGGGTGGAGGGGACCGCTAGACCACCAGGGTAGAAGACATTTCTTCCTACTTACCATATTTCCTTTTCTTTTAGCTCCAACATTGTCAATGGGTAATCATAACAACTGGGTATAGTGCACACCTGCCAGGGAAATGGCACAGCCCAAGCTTTAGAATGCTGGGCACATGAGGATTCCAAGCAGCAGCAACTCACAGTCACTACTGACCTCGCAGTGCCATAATAGCTACACATTTTCATGTATTATACAACATTCCTTAACACTGTAAATAAATGCTGTCTTACCTTCCTGGCAGATATTTTTTTTTCATATACATTTTTATTTTCTCGTTTCTCCTTACCTCCCAGGGCCACGTCATACACATGTGTTTATGCGTTTGGAGGTGCACGCACATGTCAGGATCCGGTGGCCCCATCCCTCCCCGACTTTTGTCACCGACTGTACTGCCTACCGCCCACGGACCTCCACCCGGTGGGAAGCGGGATGAGATGAGCAAGCATGGCTCAATCCTGCTCAACCCCCAGAGCTGGCACACTGGCGACCCGAGGTTGTTCCTGAACCCGGATCACCAGCATGGCGCAAGGTAAGGTGCCAGAACCTCACCCTCTGCCCCAGTGATTCCTGGCTGATATTTGAGGAAGAAAATACTCTTCACTGGATTCAAAGTTCAGAAGATTCGGTTCTCCTTGCAGGAAGGAACAATCAGGTAGCAGGCATGCTGCACATGAGTCTCAGATCAGGGCACTGAGGCTGACCACATAATGAGGCATAACTTCCAAGCAACACTGCATTCAGTGAGACTACCTGCACAAGGAATAAACACCTTAAAAATATATAATGAAACCTGTTAACCTGCTGTCACAGACTGACTGAAAAGAAAAAGTTTTTTTAAAATAAATATTATATATATATAGCGCAGCAGAATAGAGAGATGTCCAAGGGGATTAGGGGATTTTATCAAACAAGACATCCCTCCTAGCATACTGGATAAGATTTTCCCAAAGAAGCTAGGTTCCTGGGTGAGCCTCATTGACAATGTTGGAGCAAACAGAAAAGGAAATTACGGTAAGTATGAAGAAATTCCTTCTTTCTGTAGTGCTCCACATTGTCAATGGGTAATCATAACAACTGGGTTCTAAGAATCAGTACCCAGATAACCGGGAGGGGAGGAGAATATTATCCTATATGCCAGAGGCAAGCATTAAGAATTACTTGCGAACTGTTGCCTGTAGTATTCTGTGACCAAAAACTGCATCAGCAGAACTCTAAACATCCAATTTGTAGTGTTTCATGAACGTGTGGATGGAAGACCACACACAATAGCTGCCTTGCATAGCTTTAAAACCGAGGCTTCACCTCTCTCAACCCAGGAAGTTGTCATAGCCCTGGTGGAGTGAGCCTTGAGAGCGGGAGGCCTCTTTTTTTCCGTAACATAGGCCTTGGTGATGCAGGCCCATACCCACCTAGCTAGGATGGCCTTAGAAGCTTTTTGACTCTGCTTGGCTGCTCCAAAAAGAACAAACAGACTATCTAACTTTCAGAACTCAGCCCTCCATTTAGGACTGATCCTAACTGCCTGTCGCAAATCCAACTTGTGCAATTCCTTCTCCTTGGGGTGAGAAAGTTGCAGACAGAAGGAAGGAAGGCATATTTCCTGGTTCACATGGAAGGCCATGAGTATCTGAGGAACAAAAGTGGGAACCGTTCTGAGTACCACCTTATCTTTATGCATAATAATGTATGGCTCCTTGTGAGACAAAGCCTGGAGTTCACCAGTTCTCCTGGTTGAGCATATGGCCACCAAGAAACACACCTTGTAAGACAACAAATTCAGCAATACGGATGATGGGGGTTCAAAGGGCTCCTTACAGAGCACATTCAAAACCAGATTAAGATCCCCCAGAGGAACCAGGGATCGGAACATTGGACAACAACTGCTAACTGCACATAAGAAACTAAGTACCTCTCTATTACTCCCTAGGGAGAACCCCAAGGACACTCCAAGAGCAGATACCTGGCATCTCAGCGTACTCCATGCCAGCCCTTTCTCCATGCCTTCCTGTAAACAAAATCCAAAATCCGTGGAACTGAGGTCTTTGAAGGCTTCTAACCCTTCTCTCTGGCCCAAGATGAAAAGGTGGGCCATATACGAGTGTAAGCTGTGGACATAGAAGTCTTTCTGGTAGCCATCAAGGTTTCAATTACTTTCTTGGAGAAACCTAATTTAGGAGCCTCTGTTCAATTCTTCATGCAACAGTAGAATATTTAAAGTGCAACAATTGCAATTATATCCAGCGCAAAGTATTAAAAAGTGAGAGCAAACTGTACCCCCCGCTCACTATTTAGTACTTTGCACTGAATATAATTGCAGTTTTTGCACTTTAAAAAAATATTCTACTTTTGCATGAAGAATTGAAAATTGGCTCCAGATTTGGAGTGTGCGACTATCCCTGTGTGTGTTTAAGATGGGCTGGCCTTCCTGTCTGCACTTTCTATTCACCTAAAGTGCAGCACTGACTCTTTTTGTTGTTTTCTAATTTTAGGAGCCTCCTCCTTTCAGGAGTCAGGCCGTGAGCTGCATTACTCCTGGATTTGGGTAGAGAACGGGACCCTATACCAGAAGGTCTCTTCACACAAAAAGGCAGAAAGGTACTTGCTGAGCTAGGTTCACTAGATCAGAGAACCAAGGTCATCTTGGCTACTCTGGAGCTATTAGGAGAAAATTTCCTCTTGAGTGTCTTATTTTTTGTAAGACCTTTGGAAGAAGAGGCAGTCGAGGAAAGGCATATGCTCTGCTGAAGGACCAGTCTTGAGTCAGAGCTTCCACTGCTTCCCCCTGTGGACACTGAAAGCGGCTGAAGAACCTTTGGATCTAAGCATTTTGGCTGGATGCGAACAGATCTATCTGCAGTCAACCGAATCGGTTGCATAGGAGTTCAAACAAGTCCGTGTTTAACTTCCACTCTCCAGAATGAATATTTTTGTGACTTAGCCAGTCTCCTGAATGTTCAACATCCCCTGCCAGGTTTACTGCTGACAGAGAGAGAAGATTCTTCTCTGCCTACTGCAGGAGGTTGGAGGCCTCTTGAAGCATCTCCCTGATCTTTGTGCCTCCTTGATTATTTATGAACACCACCACCATGACTGCGTTGCCTGACCACACTTTTACCACACTGTTTTTCAGCAGGTTTTGAAATTGCAGGAGAGCTAAACAGGCTGCCCACATCTCCAGAACATTTATGTGGAGATGCTGTTCCTGTGCTGACCAAGTCCTTTAAGTGGGAAGTTGGTTCAGGACTGCCCTCCACCCATGCAGACTGGCATCCACTGTGATAATTAACTCTGGGGAAAGTTCCGACAGAATCACCTTGCCCATATTCTGCATATCCACCCACCAACTCAGGGAATTACGAAGTTGAGGGGTGATGGGTGAGAGGGACCCTGGCCTGATAATCCTCTAAAGCTGAATCCCAGGCCGCCAGTAGACCTGTTTGAAGGGGCAGCATGTGGAAGCGGGCCCATGGGACTAAACCTATCGCTTCCGCCATGAGGCCTAGAATCCACAGCAGACCAAGGGCAGAAGCCATTGACCGATTCCTGAGCCACTGGACTTCAGTCAATAAGGTCTCTTTCCAGGAAGGCAACAAAAACACCTTCCCCATTTTCATACTGAAGACTACCCCCAGATGTTCCAATAACCGAGATGGCTCGAGAGAGCTCTTCTTTTGGTTCATCACCCAACCGTGAGCCTCTAGGATAACCAAAGTCCTGAGCACCAACCTCTTTGACAGAGGCAATGTCAGTGCACGAATGAACAGGTAGTCCAGATAAGGATACATATGATGTCCTTCCTGCCAAAGCTGAGCCACCAGGGCTACCAACACTTTCGAGAAGATTCGGGGGGGGGGGGTTGCTGTTGCAAGGCCAAATGGAAGCTCCCTGCACTGGAAATGTTGGCCCAGAATTGAGAATTTGAGATACTTTTGGTGGGACTGATGGATGGGGATGTTAAAGTAAGCATCTGTCAGATCTAGTGACACTAAGAAGTTTCCTAGTACAAACTTGTTCAGATGCTTCAGATCCAGAATGGGTCTCAACCCCCGACTTCTTGAGAACTACGAAAAAGATCAAATAGAACCTTAGACCTTGCTAGTTTGATAGAACTGGCACAATGGCCCCAATCTGAATAAAGTGGGTCACAGTCTCTGACACCGCCTGACATTTTGCCATGTCCTTGGAAACCAGGGATGGTAGAAAGTGCCCCCTGGTGGGCAACGATAAGAATTCTATGGCATAGCCCAAGTGAAGGATTTCCAGAACCCAGGTATCTGAAGTTGTCTGAGCCCATCTTGAGACAAACTCCCGTAGTCTTCCACTAAGGAAAGGTGGGCAGGGATGGGCCTACGTACCTTTATTGCGAGGTACCGGGCTTTTGTGCTGGTCCTCCTTCATGATGCCTAGCAAAGGCCCCTCTGTTACCATAAGCTTTGTTATCTGTGTAGGCTCCTTTATTCCTCTGGCTACCAAAGTTCCAAAGGGATGAAACCCCCCCCCAGGACTGCCTGCGCTGGCCGTCACCTTGACCCCTTTGGTTATGGTGGTCTTGCGCTGTTGTTTTGACACTGGAAGATGTCCCTTTTTATCTTGGACATCCTTCAAAATAAAATCCAGGCCAGATCCAAACACTAAGACTCCCTCAAAGGGGAGGTTAAACAGCTTAGCTTTTGAACCTTGATCAGCAGACCAATGTCTAAGCCACACGCCCGTTATGACTGAAGCAATGTGATAGGCTGAATGGGCTGACATGCACAAATTCTCCACTGTAGAATCACCAAGAAAAGTGGAGGCAATGGCCACCAATTGCAAAATGCTCTCACCTTCTAAATCAGGCGGAACAAAACTGGCCAAAGCACAGACCCAGATGTTTAAGGCTTTGGCAACAATAAATGAAGTGTAAGACATACGAATGTTCATGCCATTGGAGGCAGAAGCTTGCCTACATGTGGTATCCACCTGCTTGTCATGAGAATCTGCTAGTGCCAGAGAGACTTCAAAGGGAAGGGTGGTGTGTTTTACTGAATTATGAACAGCCTTGTCTGCCAAAGGAAGAGCTTCCCACCTGTGAGCTCTTTCCCCTAAAAAGGGAAATTCCAGGTTTTCGGTTTGGGAAGATTTTTTCTCTGATCCACACCTGCCCATTCCTGCTCTATACTTTGGTCACAGTGATTAAAACCTGGGAAACACTTAGGGGCAGAGGAGGATGCAGAAAGGATTGGATTGACATACACCATCTCCACAGACTGCTCCTCCATAAGCTGTAAGGATCAACATGCCTCAGCTAACTAAAAGGACAAGAACTTATTGTTAAACAAGGGGGGAACTGGAATCTGTGGCTTTGGCTCCGTCCGCTCCCCTTCCTCCTCCTTCTCAGAGGGGATGTCCTCCTCATCACAGAGCAATTTTTTAGGTCAGGAGCTTTCCCTAGATTCCCAAAATCCTCATCCTGGCCTTCCAGTCAGGGTTGGGGGTCTGCCTGCGCATTTGATTCCGCACAGCTTTCCTTGCTACGATGTACCTGGACGTTCCCGGATGGGCCCCCCTGACCTGAGGGTCCCAGTTTTGGGGTTGGATGTATCTGCTGGGATGTCCTGCAGAACATCAGGGCCCAATAGCTCACCCAGGAGCAACAAAAGTAATTTTCACAATTCTGCTTTGCCACTGTCAACAGAAGAACCAGGTGCCCCCCTCCCCACCTTGGAGGACCGGCTGGGGGAACCATTATAGAAATATTATGCTGAGCAGCACAATGAGGGCAATAGGAACCCATGGGGGAGGGCCTCATCACCCTTTTGGAGGTCTTGCATCGTTTTGTAACTAATGGTCTCCTATAAGCCATGCTGCCAGTAATATAAAGTTTTCACAGAAAAAAAAAAACAGATAAAATATGTAAAACTGTAACCAATTAGTTTTTAAGCTTGCTGGGTGTTGAACTCTCCACAGAACTGTGTACAGGGATTAGTGTTCCAAAAAACACTGAAATGGGCATGTGAACTCACTAGCGGGGTTGCGCAGGATGTCAGTGCACTAGCATGGGTGTGCGTACACCAGTAAGTGCACTAGCACAATTTGTGCAATGTAAACAATAGGTGATTGCGCTGCACAAACACTCCTAGGATATCCCATGAATATAGGGAGTCAAGTTTAGCAAGTCAATATGGGTGATGTAAAAAGAGCGAGCGTGAAGTCGGCTATGTGCTCTTAATAGTGCATAGCAGGTACAGTGCTTTCGTTCCATACTGAGTAGTTATTTGGCAGACACTAATGGGCACTGTTGGTCAGGCCAGTTCTAGGCTGGCTGTTTGGTGCTCTGGTTAGAATCACCACCTGTGGTGCTGGTGGACCTGGGTTCGGGGCTGTCAGAGGAAACTTTTTTTATATTTTTCTTTAAATTTTGCAAGTCCCATTCCACCCTGTCCTTCGGTGTCAGGCTCCCCCCATAGTTAGTTATTTTAAGTCAGGAGGGGGTGCGGGTGGCATAGCCCCCCGCATAGAAAGAAACTCCATATCGCGCTGCATAAAGAGAGCGAGGAGCCATCGCTGTTTGTGCTCACTGGTACAGTGCTTATTTTGCCACTTCTGCTTTCGCTGATGAGCAGTCGCTCTTTTTGTCTGCAACATTTTAGAGTCGTGCTTATCACATAAAACCACTCCTAGTGCTGTGCAAACACTCCTTGCACCGTGTAAAGCATGCACACCACAGGCGTGAGCCTAGCAAGAAACGGGAAAATGGCCAGATGGAGAAGCATGAGCCCAGTCCTAATGACTGCAGCGCAAATGGAAAATACAAGCTTGAGGAGAACAATCACACCAAAAACACAATTTAGCTGCAGAAATACCCAAAACACAGAAAATCTGAAGCTAGGGGGAGGGAAGAACCGATGCTAGAGCCAAAGGACCCCCACAGACCCCAACTCCCAGAACAATAAAATTGTACCTACCTGTGGCACCTTGTTTTTCTTTTATTATTTGTTGTTTTTTAAAAGGAGACCATTAAACACCCCAACAAGGCAGAAGTGGCTCCCAGTCCACACAAGGATGGGGAAAAAAGGCAGGTTATTCAATTTGAAAGCCACAGTTTAACAGGCACGATTTTAATTTAGGGGTGCTCCCTATAACAGGCAGCCCCAACCTGCTATGCAGAATTGCAGCCCCAGAAGAAGGCTTGAAATCTTGAAAATCTTCAGAGAAGATAAAAGTAGCTCTGTCCCCTTCAAATGGCACAGCTAAACTGGGAGTTGCTGCTGCTTGGAATCCTCATGTGCCCAACATTCTAAAGCTTGGGCTGTGCCATTTTCCTGGTAGGGGTGCACTATACCCAGTTGTTATGATTACCCATTGACAATGTGGACTGCTAAAGAAAATTATTCCAGTTATGGAAAGGAGGGATTGGGGATAGGTTGGGGGAACCACTAGACTGCCAGGGTCATTACTTTCGGCATAATGGGATGGCGATCGGCAACCGGGGGGGGGACCACTAGACTACCAGTGAAGTATATGTAATACACACCGGGCCAGCGATCGGAGAATGAGGGAGGGGGAAGAGACCACTAGACTACCAGGCAAATATATGTTATACTCACTGGGATGGCAAGTGGATTAGACAACCAGGAAAATATTTTATAAACACAACGGGACAGTGATGGGGGGGTGGAGTGACCAGTAGACCACAAGGGATCTATTTTCTTTTTAACAACGAGCCGATGATTGCTGGTGGGGGGACCACTAGCCACCATGGACTGTTCATTTCTTTCTTTCTTGGGATGGTGATCGGCAATGGGGGGTGCTAAACTTCTGCTGCAGCCTATGTAAATGGCCCACAATGGGCATGCAAATAGCCACATAGTGCCTTGCATACCCAACTGACTCATCTACATGGCTGCTTTAGTGAATAGGAAATAGAGCACCTGCGCTGTTCAGTGTGGGGCCATTCTCCTGGTTGGATGTTGGGGCAGCGCTAGTGAGGTTAGCAGTGGCTTTACTGGGTTAGTGCTGCCCCATCCTGGCCCAATTCACAGTCGGATAGCACAGTCTGCTATCCGACCATGTGAACAGCAAGATTTCACTTATTCAACAAACATTTTGTGGAGCTCAATACCTACAGTATTACCAGTTTGGTGCACGTAGCAAGGGAGACGCATAAGGGGAACAGAGGAAGCAACTTGGCTTCAGAAACGCTACTGCACTGACCCGTGCCCCATTTGTTACTACAAATTATAAAGAGCACACAGTTTACCTCGCTGTATCCAACTGGCTTTTATTAGTATAAACAGGTGCAAAAGAATGTTGCAGTTTTAAAAATATGCTACATAAACAAATAGGTGGACAGACACTCGACTTAGCAGACAAAAACAAAAAACACACGCCGGCACTCACTGAGTGCTCCCGCAGCCATTGCTTGCCAGCAGCAACACACACGAAACGTATGCTAATCAGCTGATATTTCGCCAAGAAGGCTTCCTCAGAGCCGAATGGTCTGTCCGCCTATTTGTTTATAATCCATCCCAAGAAAGAAAGAAATGAATAGCCCATGGGGGCTAGTGGTCCCCCCACCACCAAGCCAGTTGGATACAGCAAGGTAAGCTGTGTGTTCTTTATAATTTGTAGTAACAAATGGGGCACGGATCAGTGCAGTAGCGTTTCTGAAGCCAAGTTGCTTCTTTTGTTCCCAATAGCAAGATTTCACACATGCACGACTGCAAAACACAGCACAAACCTTTGTACTGTGCTTTGCGATTTTTTGTGGATCTGGCCCCTGTTCTCTTTGACTTAACGATTCTTTGTCTGCCCTCGCTCTTTCCAACTCTATTAAACTCTGTTTGTTTAAAGGTTAGCATGTCCTGCTGCTTCTTTGCACTTTCTAACCTTTGAGTCTGGATAACTAACTGTTCCATCGAGGAATTTATCCTGTCTTCTTTGGTGGTAATTAACCTCTGCATCTCTTCACTTGCAAGAATTTCCTTTTTCTCTGTTTGTGCCACTTTGTGCTGCTGCTCTGAGTGTGACACTTAATTTTGTAAATCGGCACACCTGGATTGAAATCTTTCAGTCTCCAGGCGGTCCTGTAGTTCTGATTTCTCTGTCTGTAAGGCTTGCAGATCTTTATTAATTCTGATCACTGTCTGTAGCTGTTTTTTTTATTTCTAATTGCCTTAGCCGACCTTGGATGTTCTGCTCACTTAAGCTCTGGTCCTGTGGAGCTTCTTGAGACATCTGTTTTACATCTTGCAATTCCTTTCTTAGAAGGTAAATCTGAGTGTTTAAATTCACCCTTTCAGCGTCCGGCCCGATGGCGATTCAGATTTCAGCTTGTAGCGTAATGACGGGTTCGAGGACTCGCGGGTAGCTGGAAGGCTTGACGAGGGAGAGGAGGATCGGCGTAACAGCTGCTCTCCTCCTCTGGGAGGAGGGATGCCTGTCCCGCAGCTCAACGCCACCTGGGTGGCCACGGGTGGTAGTGTAGTGGGACCCATAAAGGGTGGGAGGGGCGTGGGCCAGAAACCGGGAAGTGGCGCGCGTGGTGCGTCGCTCCTAGGTTTCCCCAGAGTGCTCACGTCCTGTGGGGGACAGAAAAACGGAAAAAGGCGCCTGGCGTGGAGGACGTAGACGGGTCCCGACTGCCCCAGATAACCCATAACCGGGCTACCAATGGTCGCCGCAGATGGACCACCTGACAAAGACTAATGGACTGGAGGGGGTGTAAAGTGGGTACCCCCTCCTCCCGCCGGGGGGGTGGGCCGAGGCAGCATGGAGGTAAGTCCAAGCGGCACCATGGTAGTTACCCGGGGAGGGATTAGGGGAGCTCAGTCTAGGGTTACCCAGAAGAAGTCCCACCACGCCAAGAGAGTAGAGGGATAAAAAAAAAAAAAAAAAAAAATTCACCCTTTCACTAGTTAACTGGCAGTTCTGTGATAGCAATGCATTTTTAAAATAGTAAACTGTGGCAAAGTTTGCTAATGCTTCATTGGTCTTTGCTTTGGTTTGTACAGTCTTCTGGGCTGTCAGATAATCTGCCAATGTTGTTTTAGTTCACTTTGAGAGTATGACGGACATTTGGCTATCCATTTGCCTATCTCAGGGATAACTTTCTCAAGATTCTGATGTATCACAGTTAAAGCCTCTTCTTCTATGGTCAGTAAAGAGGCCATCTTTACAATTAATCTGTTACACAGACTAGAAGGCAAAGCAATTTTATTACTATGGTGCCCAACTCCTGGGGCTCTGGGTGCCTTACATTACATTAAAACAGGTAGGGCAAAACAAACACATATTCTGTACAACATTCTATAAAAACATTTACAAAGCATCAATAATTACAGCAAAAAATAATTCTTCAGCATAATTAAAACTCATGTAGTTAGCACTGGTCAAACGTCCTCATCGGGAAAGGCCAGATGGAACAAGTGAGACTTTAGCCCTTTTTTGAACAACTCGACCAATGGGGCCTCCCAGACAGCAGCTGGAAAAGTGTTCCACAGGGTCAGCCCAGTAACACTATAGGTACAGTCGCCAGATGTTTTGAGCCGAACCCTGGGAACATCATGGAGGCCCCTGGTCGAGGAACAGAGGGAATGGACCGAGGTAGCAGGTGTGAGGAGCTCAGCCAGACAGCCTGGGCCCAGCCAGTATAGGGCCTTATAGGAGAGCAAGCCCACCCTGAAGAGGACCCTCCACCTGACATGCAGCCAGTGCAGGGTCTGAAGGACTGGGATCACATGACTGAACCTAGCCAGGCCCGTCAGCAACTGAGCTACTGTGTTCTGCACTAGCCGCAGCCAGCGGAGGATCTCTCCAGTAACCCCAAAGTATAGAGCATTGCAGTAATCAAGCCCTGAAGTAACAAAGACATGCACCACACTTCCTTGGGCAAAACTAGAGGCTTAATCCTGGTGATATTCCTCAAGTGGTAAAAACAACTTTTGACCACAGATGACACCTGAGCCTCAAGTGTCAATCTGCTGTCCAGGATAATGCCAAGATCCCACACCCTAGGGGAAGCCATCAACAGAGCGGATCCCAGAAACAATCCTGTACCCACTCCAGAAGCACTCGCATCACGCCCACGACCTGCCTCTGGCAAGACACACCATGCCTCAGAGAACAGCAAACTCAACACATATCCTATCTGAAATTAACCCTAATAGTCCTTAAAGGCACAAAGACTTATCCCAGCAGCTTGTATTAATGTGCAGTTCAAAAGCACACACTCTTTCTCACAGCTTACTTAAGTACTTTCAATTTAAAGTACGCTTTTTCTTCAATACCATGAGCTTTTCAATGTTCGTTACTTGTATCCATTAGTTATTGCTTATTAAAGTGTGTCACTGGTTGCTGTATACTTGTGCCACTAAACTGGAATGTCAGATTCTATGCCAGGTGTTGGGACCCAGACTCCAATGTGTGTAGATCCAAAAAGCATGTTGGGACACTAGATTCCAATGTAGCATTTCTAGATTCAAGCCCCCACAGTGGTTTGCCAGATGTGTAGGGAAGATTGCTCCCTTTGTGGTTGTTTGACTAGCTTTTACAATAGGGCTTCACAAAGACATGACAATAACCCTCACATCGTTAAACATGAACTCTATCAATAGTGGCAAGCTGCCAGCAACTCATCAAACACAATGGATACTAGCACAACACTGAGACATGGATCTCTCAATCCGATTTTACTTAAAATAAACTGACACATTAAACAGGGGGCGAGAGATATTAAAGATCACCACACAGCATTACAGTTAACACAAACAGTCCTGAAATCATACCCTTCCTTGTGCCAGCATGATCCTGGAGTGGGAAAAAAAGAGCATTCAAAAACTATGTTCCAGTCTCTACTATCTTGAGAGTTAATCCTAGTATCTTCTCTCCCTCTTTCTTCTCCTTGCTTGGCAAGCAAAAGTCTGGATCAAGATTTAGGCATTTACACGGTCACAGAGTGTAAAGGTGCACTCAAGAGTTGAAGGGTTGACTCTCAATGACTGACTCCGAAGGGACAGCCTTTGTTATGCCTGTACTGTAAATTGTTCCCACAGTCTGTCTTTCCCACTGGCTGGAAGGATTTCAGCTTGGGCATCAAACCACTGACTTTGCCAGTTAAAAGTGTTTGCACTGTTACTGCATACAGATTTTGGCAATGGAATGCTCTGTCAGATTCCCTGCACCTTCCCTGGGAGCAGGTGCAGAACACAGATTAGCTGGCAGATAGCTTGAAGGCTTGCTCACCTTGGGTTCAGTTTCCTTGTTTCAGCTTAAATGTCTCCCTCTGTTCGTTGCCGTGAAGTGCACTGTGCAGGGTTGGTGCTGTACAGAGGGCAGCCAGCCTCAAACATAAGGAAGTTTGAAACTCCAGCACTCACAGGCAAAACAGCACAGAAGAAAAAATTACTCACTGCAGTAATCTTCTTTCTTCCATGGGGTCCTTTAGCATCAGTAACTTTTTGCACTTAGCTGGCTAGGTGCAACTGCCCCAGAGGTGTGCCTTTAAAAGATTTTTTAAAGAGCTTAGGGCTAGCCAATCAAAAGACAGGAGGGGGAGTGAACTGAGTGAAAGCTGTTGACTACTTCAGAATTTTTTTAAAGGAAAAATGAGGGCAAATGCCCCGAAAAAGAATTAACAGGATTAAAAAAACATGCAAATGTCCAAAAGTGGAAATAGAAACAGCAACGCGAGGTAAAAACTCATCAATAGCATACGTCAAATTTGGTAAAAGGTGATGTAAGAGCCCTTCTCCGACAGGTGAACCCGGGGAGGAAGGGTGGGAGCTTACTGATGCTAAAGGATCCTTGGAAAAGAAAGATTACTGTGTGAGTAATTTTTTTCTACTTACCCCAGGAGTCCTTTAGCATCAGTAACCTTACAGACTACCAAGCAGTACCAAGTGGGAGGCGGGCAGAGAACCTACTTAGGAAAAGCTGCAGAACTGCCCTGCCAAATTTGGCGTTGATCTGGTCTGCACATCCAAACTATAGTGTTTCACAAGGTGTGCACAGATTTCCAGGTAGCTGCTTTGCAGACATCCAGTAGGAAATATCCCTTGCTGGCGCAGGCTGCAATTGCCCTGTATTGAGATGGGCCCTGAGCCCTACTGGAGGTTGTTGACCAGCTTTCTCATAGCAGAATCTAATACAAGAGACCAACCAACAAGAAATAGTTCTCTTGGTAGCTGGTCTTCCTCTGCCTACATCCCGTGGGTGAGGAACAACTGAGTGGAAGAGCCTCTGGACTGTCTAGTATGCTGTAGGTAGTGAAAGATGGCTCTTTTGACATCGACGCTGTGGAGCTTTTGCTCACCAGGAGTAGATGGCTCAGTAAAGAAGACAGGCAGAGTAATGGATTGGTTCAAGTGAAACTCTGAAACCACCTTTGGCAGAAATGTTCTATTTGTCCTAAGCTCAACTTTATCGTTGTGGGGGATGATGTAATTCGGCTCAGTGCACAGGGCCTGTAGCTCTGAAATCCTCCTGGCAGACAGAATGGCTACCAGGAAGATGGTCTTCCAAGTTACAAACTTGATGTGGGCCGTGGACATAGGCTTGAAAGGTGGATTCATGAGCCCATCTATGCAAAGGTTCAGGCTCCAAGGAGGAACAGGCTCCCTGGTTGGAGGCTGGAGGTGCAAGAGGCCTTGGAAAAACTGTTTAAAAATGTCATGGGGAAAAAATTGATATCTTCTTTCCCACTAAAAGGTAGGCTGAAATTGCCAGGTGTAGACTGAGTGAAGATGGTTTCAAGCCTGACGCCTGTAGGTGTACCAGGTAGTCTAGCAGCTGAGGGTCTGAAGCTGATAGGTGTTCGACCTTTTCGCTTCTGCACCAGAGAGAAAACCTTTTCCATGTGGCTGCATAAGTCTTCTTAGTGTTCAGTTTTTTAGCCATCCTCAGTATCTTAAGGACCTGTTCAGAGTACTGTGAGGATGGAAACTCTATAACTCCTGAAGAACCAGGCTTTGAGGTGAAGAGAGTGTACGTCTGGGTACTGCACTCCTGTCTGAGGAAGGGTCAGCAGGGAGCGAGTTGGAGGCAGGCGAATGGGCCTGTTGCAGGACACTGAGGGAAGGAGAGGGTACTAGGCTTGCTGGGCCAGTCCGGAGTCACTAGGATCATGGATGCAGGCTGCTGCCTGAGTTTCAGCAAAACCCTGAATATCAGGGGAAAGGGAGGAAATGCGTATAGGAACCTCCTTGACCAGTCCAGGATCAGGGCATCCAGAGGAAGTGTTCCCAGAACTGGGGGCCTGCAACAGTACTGAGGAAGCTGAAAATTGAGAGGAAAGGCAAACAGATCCACGTCTGGTGTGCCCCACTGCCTGAACACTGTGGCTAGTACTTGCTTGTTCAGTGTCCATACGCTCTGACCTTGACTGATGCGGCTTAGAGCATCTGCCAGAGTATTGAGTTTGCCTGGGAGGTGAATAGCTGAGAGGCTGACTCCCAGGAAGAATGCTAGATTCTAAACAGAGTATTCCTGATCTGATACCACCCTGCTTGTTTATGTAGAACATTAGAGTGGTGCTGTCCATTCGAATTTGAACCGCCTGCCCTTCTATGCATGTAGTGAAAGCTTTGAGAGCTAGTAAGACTGCTCTGAGTTCTAAAAGATTTATGTGCAACTGTGACTCTTTGGGAGTCCAGTTGCCGCTTACTGATGTACAGTCTAGATGAGCTCCCCAGCCCAACAGGGAGGAATCTGTGATGATCACCTTTGTGGGAAGAGGAGCTTGAAATGGAACCCCTGCCTGCAAATTTGCAGGGTTCTTCCACCACAGCAAAGTTTGGAGGAATTGCTCCGACACCGGTATTAACTTTGAAAATTTGTTGCTTCTCTGAGACCAGCGAGCTCTGAGGTAGGCTTGCAGGAATCTCATCCTGTACTTGACCCCTGGGACTACTGCAGTCATAGAGGGCATATGTCCCAGAAGTTTGAGGAAATGTCTGGTTGGTCTTGGCTGTCCTTGGGCGAAAGAATCTGCCACTGAAAGGAAACTCTGAATTCTTTCCTGTGGGAGGAAAGCATATCCCTTCCGAGTGTCCAGCTGGGCCCCTATGAAGGTAAGCAGCTGGTTGGGTTCCGGGTGAGACTTCTTGAGATTTAACAGGAAACCTAAAGACTCCAGAGTGCATTCTGTGAGGGAAAGAGATTCCTTGACTTGGCAAGGAGACTTTCCTACTATGAGCCAGTCATCCAGATAGGGGTAGAGAGCGACATCCAGTCTCCTGAGATGTGCTGCTACCACTGTCAGACAATTGGTAAAGACTCTTGGGGTCGAGGACAGACCAAAGGGCATTGCGGTAAACTGATAGTGACCCGAAGGAAGTTTGAACCTGAGAAACTTCCTGTGATATCTCCTTATGGGTATGTGGCAGTAGGTGTCCTTTAAGTCGAGGGAGGCTAGCCAGTTGCTCTGCTGTAAGGACTGTATGATCAGTGACAGAGTGACCATTTTGAATTTGGGTTTCTTCAGATGTTTGTTTAAATATCTGAGATCTAAGATAGGTCACCACTCCCCAGTTTTCTTTTGTGTCAGAAAATACCTGGAGTAGAGGCCCTTGCCCCTCTCGTGGGTGGGGACCCTCTCCACTGTTCGTAAAGCCAGAAGGTTTGGTACCTCCATTTCCAACAGCGGTATCTGTGATGGTAACAGAGGTCTTGACACCTGGGTATGTTTGAGGTCTGGCAACTGCTTGAACTGTAATGACAGACCCTTCTCCACTATCTCCAGCACCCACTTGTCCGACGTGATGAGGGACCAGTGCTGAAGATAGTGAGAGAGTCTGCCTCCAACCAGAAACGGGGAGGCGACCTGGACACTCACATCAGGACTTAAGACTGAGAGGCAGGTGGCTGGGTAGAGGTGGATCTTCTTTGACCCCTTCTGCCCCTGCCTCTGACAGACCCCCTGTACTAGCTAAAGTCACATTGGGGATAGGGACTGTAAGGCCTGGGAAAAAACTTCTGCCCTTACCACCCCTGGGACGGGATCACTGAGGGGTGGCAGGTTTAGGCTTGGATGAATGGCTCTGCCAGGAGGCCTTGTACTCATCGACCTTTTTCATGTAGTCAGTGGTTCTGTAATCAAACAACATATTTTGATCACAGGGAAAATCCATGGCCTTGTTCTGAGTGTCTGTGGTCAGACTGGTTGTTCTAAGCCAGGCGAAGCATCTCAGAGATATGGCATGTGCCATTGCCCTAGAGGCTGCATCATTATTATCATCTGCCATGTGGAACTGGTACATAGTAGCTTCCAAGGCAGTTTTTGACGTATCCACCAGCTCCTGTACCATAGAATCTGATCTGTTGCAGGCGATAGCCTGGACAGATTTCCAAAGGGCTTTCTGATATTTGGCTGTGAATGCCATGTAAGAAGAAAGTCTGAGAAGCAGGGAAGCTATGGCATACATTTTCTTTGCTATAAAGTAAATTTTCTTGGAATCCTTGTCAGTGGGAGAGGGCAACAAGGAAACACCAGCTTTCACACAAGCTGCCTGCTACACTATACTCTCATGGCTAGGGTGTGCTGACAGGAACTCGGTACCATTTTTAGACAATTTATATTTTCTCTCAAGCCGCTTATCAACCCCCTAGTACTGAAGTGGGGTGCTGAAGCACCTTCATGGTATTTTTTCTAAATGCATTATAGATAGGGACGACCAGGGTCTTTGAGGATGAAAGACCCTTCGTCTCCCTATAATCTTTGTCTTCATCGGCATCCTGGTTGGGCTCCTGTGTAAGGAGGTCCAGGGTATCCAGCATATTTTGTATAAATGAAAACATAGAGGAAGGATCCTCGTGGTCACCCGGGGGATCTCCAAGGTGAGGGTCCGGGGACTCCTGGGGTTCAAGGCCCTCAAAATCCATGTCAGGGGGAATCATAGAATTGATCATCATCTGAGTCATCCTCACAGTCTACAGAACAGAGAACTGTGGAAGAGTGCTTGCCAGCCCCAGTAAGTAGAGGACCCATCTTTTGAAAGGTCTGAAACAGTTGCCATGCTTTTTCCATATCTTGCACTGATGGAAGAACCTGCACAGTTTGTAAGTGCTTTGTTTTTTCTGAACGCTTTAAGCTGCCTGTTGTCTCACTATTGGCTTTCCCAGGAGCAACAGGAGCATATCTGTCTTGACAGAGTTTCCTTTTAGCCACTTCATCAGAGGCTTGATCAAGCTTCCTTTTTTCGTCACTCTTATTATTTTTCAATTTGTGAGGAACTTCATCTTTGGAAGCATTATTTTTTTGACTGGGATCTGGAGGATTCCTCAGCACCTCTGCTTTTGGTATTAGTATTTTTGAATGGCCCCTCATCAGAAACCTTTGATTTATCCTCAGCCATAATTATCAAAGGTTTGTCTGCTAGGTTCTCCAAATTAAGCAAAGCAAACCAGTTCTGGACCTATAAACTGAGTGCAGGTTTCTGTGAAAATGCCACCGGCCAGTCCTGCCCCAGTTAATAAACTCTGTCTATTACCAGTGCCTTTTTTTTTTTTTGTAAAACTGGGATCTATACCAGTGCCAATCTTAATAGAAAACCAGTAATACTTAACTGTGCACAGGTGGCTGCTGGACCCTTATGGACGGTCCTGACACAGATGATACCAAGGTCCAGTAATATAACAAAAAAGGTTTCCTCGTAATTGCCAATCTAGAGAAAAACCCCCCAGGCACTGTTTAAATTTGAAATCTACTGCAGATGCCTCGAGGTAAACCCCGCGAGGTCTGAGGTAAAAAACAAAGCAACTGTCCCCAATTTGACAGTTCCCACAAGAAATTAATCAAAAATGAAGGAAACTATCGAAAATAAACACCTGCGATAAAATTAGGCTTTAAAGTAAATAGTCGCGGTAAAAATAAAGTCTAAATAGCACTGTCGCACTAAAAATAGCAAATTTGTGAAGCGCTAATGAAAAAGTAAAAGTTGTCACTCAGCACACTAAAGGAAAAGATTTATGAGGAAAACTTTACCCAGATAAGCACTAGGAGGCTGTCAACAAGGAAAGTTGGGAGACACCTCAGAGGCAATATGCTCAGTCCAGCGGAGAAAAAATTCTAAAGTAAAGAGCTTTCACTCAGTTCACTCCCCCTCCTGTCTTTTGATTGACTAGCCCTACGCTCTTTAAACAATCTCTTAAAGGCACACCTCCGGGGCAGTTGCTCCTAGCCAGCTAAGTGCAAAAGGTTACTGATGCTAAAGGACTCCTGGGGTAAGAAACACAAGTAATTCAAAATGTAAAGTGCAGATGCTTTTTTTATTTGTATCTATGCCAAGCTCGAGCTGCAATCTGTACCACGGCGCTTCGGCTTCAAATCTTAAGTCATGGTTACTTGGATAAACAAAAGTATCGCCTGTTCGGCAGTACCCACAAACATTACATCTGTGACATTTAAAAGAGCCAGAAGGTCATACCATTGTGTTAAATTATTGATATATGGCAATATATGGGGCTTTTGATTCTGTGCAGGGTGTTATGACTGGGTGTTAATATTGTGATAGTTGTGATTATAAGTGAATTTTTTATAGTTTTTCTTTAAATGATGTTTCACTGTCACTTATAAGTGATGACATCACCTTATGAGCTATTAAAATGTTGGTGTTACCCTTTCTGACCATGCCCCCTGACAAAGACTGTTTGAAGTCGAATCGCTGGGGTACCGGTTGCAGCTAGAGCTTGGCATAGACGCAAATAAAAAAGCATCTGCGCTTTACATGTCGGATTACTTGTGTTTCTGTGCCGTTTTGCCTGTGAGTGCTGGAGTTTTGGACTTACTTGTCTCAGCTTATCTTGGCTATTATAAGCCAGAAGACATCAAAATGGCGTCTGTCTCAGGTTTCATCAAGTCCCTCCTCGTTCACCACAGTTCATGAGCCCTCTGGGAGATCTGGGTTGGAATCCAATTTCCATACACTAAGGGCATGTTTATAACTCTTTCTATCAGTTAAAGACTTCTCCAACCACTTCTCTTCCACCTGTCCATGAGAAGCAAGCATTGGTAGATCTATGATGTCAGAACGTATTCGGCAATTAAACAATACTTCATATTTAGTAAAAATACACACTAGACAGTCTGCTTATCTATATTGCAAAGGCCTGCATTCCTACATCTACCCAGCACACATCTGTCCAGTCACTCTCCTTGGTTCAAGCAGAGCTGGCAGTCTCTCTCTCCACTGCTTATCTTGCCCTCAAAAGTATTGAAGCTCATTGTCTTATTTCTAATGTACTGCAAAAGTTGTCTTTAATTTCTAGTTCATTTGACCATTCTTTAGTATAAACGCTAACTTTAACACCTACCACTTGACTATTCTTAGGGCCCAACAACTTTCCCCTTCAATGGCACAGCTTAAACTGGAGAGTTGCTGATGTCCGGAAACCTCATGTGCCCAGTCATCTAAAGCTTTGGGCTGTGCCATTTCCCCTAGTAGGTGTGCACATTACCCAGTCGTTATGAATACTCATTGACAATGTGGAGCGCTACAGAAACCCTCCTGAATATAAGCATTGACAATGTCCATGTCACACACAGTATACAGATCAACATTTGAGGGGTCCTCCTTATAGAGCACATTTGAGCAATTAGAAGTGGGACACTAACTAATGCAGTAGAAGCTCATTTGCCAAGGAACATAATGGAAATCCCTCTTTTTTTTTTTCATTTTACTGGCTTGGAATACTGCACATCCCTAAAAATGAATGGGGTCGTTTATGTTTACATCTACTCCTGCAATGAGGGACTTGGTGGAATCATAAATTTAAAAGCTTGGTAGCAGACGGAGTGAATGAAAAAACTGACTTTGGTCCTTTTTTAATATAAACAAAACATATGATGTAGCTCAACTCTGAGCCAATAGTTAGAAAAAAATTACTTCAATGACATAATGGGACCTAAAAGAAGTTTGTACAAAATCAGTGGCAACTCTCTGATATTTATTATGTTTTGTGGTT
Source organism: Neoceratodus forsteri (assembly GCA_016271365.2). Lineage (NCBI taxonomy): Eukaryota > Metazoa > Chordata > Ceratodontiformes > Ceratodontidae > Neoceratodus > Neoceratodus forsteri. Next base: position 1,303,762,258 of record CM057456.1, read on the forward strand.
ATTATAATTTTTATAATTTATTTTTTTCTAGCAAAACTTGTGATTAAGTAGTGATCACAATAATAATGAGTTAAAAGCTGCCAGAGAGTGACCATGGGACTATTTGGTGTGCCCACTGTCTCAACTCACACCTTAGGTGCCCCCCCACCATACTGACCAATGAGACCTTTGAAAGATTTTCTTGATTTAAAAGGGTATATCCTAGCCCCAAAGCCTTGAGCTACCGCTGATAAAAATTAAGTCTGATCTTTTTTGCCAGCTCCTCTGGTATTATATTTGATGAATTTTCTCTCTGGGCATTTTTTTTAATTCTTTGGTAACCATGTAAGGTCCACTAGGTACAACTGCCTGTTTTGATGGGTGATCTGGGAGGTTAAGTGGCTAGCTCAGAGTCACGCAGTATGCAAGTGGAGGTTGTGAGAATCAAACCCAGATCTGCTGGAGGTACCAAGCTCATTCACAGCTCATTACTCTAACCTCTAGGCAACTCCTTAAAAAGAGTCTAATCGTGTATAAATTAAATATTCCTCTGTAGGTAATAGGTTATAATTAAAAAGTGTTTAATAAAGAAGTTAAGTCTGCCGGCCCTGTGGTGTACACAGCTGAGGCACGTGGGTGCCTTACCTCATCCCACGCCGGCAACCCAAGTTCGGAAACAGACGCAAGTCACTCGGGGGTCAATCAGGCGAGGGAGGACTGAATGTTCACAGGCTGCTCTCCTCTTTCAGGGATGGGAGGGATCTTGTGCCTCGCTGCTTGACTGCCATCTGGAGGAATCTAGATGGTGGTGCATACGAGCCACACTGGGGGAAGGCTGCACAGAGCACAGAGGGCATCTCCGCAAAAGTGAAGTTCACACAACATGCTCACTGCACGTCCGTGACACCCAAGGGAGAAATTAGAAGGAAAATATGGAGGATGGGATTCATGAAACCCTACCTGTCATGCCGGTGGCCCACTCGGTCTCTCCGGTCAGGGAACAAATCTGGATTGTGTGTGTTCTGGGTGGGGAAGGACAGCCCAGGGGGGCAAACCACAGGGAACAGGGTCCCTGAATACCAGAGGAGACTCGGGACAGCTGCGGCTGACAGGAACAGGGCTGAGCAGCCACCTGTACCTGCCAAGAAGATTAAAAACCTATATATATATATATATATATATATATATATATACACACACACACACAGGGTTCATTTTTGGGTGGGGGATTTTGACTATTAGCACACAGTTTTTAATTTTGACCCACCTTTTCTTCTACCTTGGGGACAGCCTGCTCACTGTTACAGAGGTTTAAACTACTGTTTTATTAATCTGAGGTGAGTTGAACAATATGACCCCTTATTTTTTTTATTTGACCCTTACTTTTTATACCTAGTGGGTCAATGTCCCACGTAGATAAATATCTGAAATGAAACCTGTATTTATAAAAAAAATAAAGAATAGCACCGAGCCCTACCAGGCCGTTGGACTGCTGCCACCTCGTCTGCTTAGAGCGACCCTGGGACACCGCTCCTTCAGTGAGACCTTCCCTGGGCTGAAAGACACGGTCCCCACCTGATACCCAGGATGGGCAGTGCTCCTACCAAAAGCCGTTGCCAAGAAAGACTCCTGCCCTTGCCCAAACCATGCCGGTGGATCTGGGCGAGAGACATTGCCAACCAAGCTTCACAGGAGGGACTGCAACCTCAAGCCTCACCACAGGTTCAGTTGCAAAAGCCACAGCTCACCAGACTCTCAGAACACCGAGCCCTACCAGGCTTAAATATTGGTTACATTTAACTAGAGTAGATGATGGGAAATTGTTACAGAAATGTCTCCAGGAACAGTTATGTTGGATTAAAAATGACTGTGGTAAAAAATCTTGGACACGAGATCTAACTATTTTAACAGATATATTGGGATAAGTGTTAAATATAAAGCCTACATTCAAAAAAATTGCTAAGTATTGGATAGATCAAGACTTAAAGAAAATTAGACAATCCAGATTCTCTATATGGTATGCAGAAAATAATGATATGTTTACATTTAGGGATTATTGGTATATATTAGAAAATAAGATACTTAGGAACACTTTCTTTAAAGCAAGATTGGAATTAATAGAGAATAACATATTGAAAACTACATACCAAAATTTATCCAAGACATATGAAATGTGTGACTGTAAAAATGGGGTTAGGGAAGATTTACTCCATATGCTGTGGCAATGCCCCTGGTATAAAAGTTAGGCAGTACTGGCTGAGGCCATTTCTAGCTCGGTCAGCTATATCCAGAAGTGAAATTATGATTATTCTTATGAATGCAAATGATGATGATACTATTAAAAGGTTAGCAAATTACTTTGTGCACATTGTTAAAATCAGAAAGACATACATGCTAACTTAGATTTTATTGTATAGACTGATATGGACTGTTATTAGACTACTGACTAAGATTTTCCTTTCTAGAGGAATTGTGTGAATATTTTATGTATGGTATTTTAATTCCTTCAAGATATTTTTAGCCTTGTCTCTCTGGTGGTGATATCTTCAATGAATTCTCCCCTGAAGAATTCTATGTTTGTATGTATTATCTGTGATTGTATTTATGGCTGATTTTATTCTACTTTGTAAAGTCCTTGTATGGTCAAACAAATAAAATATTTACTTACTTACTTAGGTCAGGCCATGCTCCTTCCAAAAAGCCACTGCCAAGAAAGACTCCTGCCTTTGTCCGAACCACGTTGGTGGATCTGGGTCAGAGACGCCGTCAACCAAGCATCACAGGAGGGACTGCAACCTTGAGCCTCTCCGCGGGTTTGGTTCTTTTTCTGTTCGTGACGGCACTGTGTGCCAGCTCCCAACCCTGTGTGGACATGTCTTTATATAGGCGCCTTAAGATCAGGTGATTAAGTGTCCAATTCTCCATTGGTATGTTATAAGATCCAACCACTAGGGGCTCCTGCTACTCCTGATCAAGCAGTATGATTCCAAGTTAACCTAGTCAGCCACTTAGACTCGCCTACGTTACAGGTGCCTGTCATAAACCCACCTACAAGATACAAGTAGTCCCACCACCCTTACAGTCAACGAACCCGAATCGTGGCACTTCAAAAAGCGCTGGTGATTTTAGTGCAACTCCTTTTGATGATCCTTTTCTCTGCTATCAAAGTACCCGCTATGACGTGGACAGCCAGTTCTGAGTGCTGTATCATTTTTTTATATAAAATGTATTACTGACTGTCTCTGCTGAAAATCTGGTGCTCTAGGAGTGACCCCCCACCAGGCTTCAGCTGAAAGATGAAAGCCATGAGAAAATGCTAAAACAGCATGTGAGATCACAGACACCCTGGTTTTAGATACAAGATGTTACGTGGCAGGCCTGAAGCTAATGACAGAGTAGAACAGACCTTAATCCAGGATATCCTGTTGATCTAGCTTAATTAGCTGGTCAGCTGGCAGGAAAGGAAGTACCCCTTTTTATGACGTTGGAGGAAAACCCAAGTTATTACACAAGGGTGCGAAGTCATAAATGTTTCTTTGATGTCTGTGAGGGACAGTAGACCCTCTACATCAAAGGGTTATATGAGAAATTGAGTCATGCTGAGGATTGCAGAATTTAATTCTTGAAAAAGACATCCATTTTTTTATTAAATATATATTTTTTATATATATTCTGACAGAGGAGGAGCTATATGACCTCACCCAAAAAGGGGTTGGCAAATACAGTTTGCTTAAGGAATATTCTGTTTTACTTCACTGAGACACTTTTATCTAGACTCTGACAAGGACACATCTGTGAGCACTTTAAGTAGGTATTTAGAGACTAAGTACTGTAGTAGGGATTGCACTGTTTAAACCTTGTTCTTTTAAAAGATTTGTATGTCTTGTGATAGAACAGTTCTGTATTTTGTGTTTGACATATCTGTATCTATTTTTAGTAAAAACTCTTTTTAGAGCTTACTTGGTCTGTCTTTGTTTTTCCTTCACTTGCAAGAAAAGTGTATATGGTTATAGCAGACACTAGGCATAGCTTGAATGGTGGTACCAAACTGGAAAGAGAAGTGTTTTAAATCTGAGGTTTTTATTAAAGTTTTTAAGGGTTCATCTCTGTATACCTGGTTAGGTGCCCGTAGGCAAGGATATCTAGCCCCCCGAAGACAGATATATCTGAGCTTGTGCATTGTGTACACTAGCAAGAGGTTCACAGTTTGAATCCCTCCAAGACTTGAGACCAAAGGTTGATCCGAACTCACAAAACAGACAAGAGGGTTACCTTGTTCTGTTAAACTGTTCTCAAGACTGCGCTCAGAGGTTGGCACACTTTGGGAGTAGAGGGCCTGACCTGCTGAGTGCCTTTGTGACAGATGGGTTGGCAGCGGTGGCATAAGTTTGGTATTACAAGCTTTTATTGTTCTGTGTTAGCTGAGACCGTAAGCTCTCTTGCAAAGAAAGAAAAAAAGGCAGAGTTTTATTTTAAATAGAAACAGAACTATATATCACTTGGCATACAGTCAAGTTCCTATCCGTTTAATTTTTTTTTCCTAAAGTGCAAGTCAGAGTAGCCGTAGTCAGGGAAGAAGAAGATGGCTTCCGACTACAGCAGGCACACTGTAGATTACTCGAAGCAGTTGTGCGGGGACAGAGGAGTCCCATTTGAGGTGACAGCCAAAAAGCAGAACCTCATAGAGGCCCTGATGGTAGCAGATATCCAAAGCAGCAAGTCATGGACCGTGACTGAAAGGGACCAGACCTCTAGTGTGGCAGGACTAGCGGCCAGTGCTATGTCCAGATCCGGTGAGGAGGACAGCAGGACCATTGTCAGTGAAGGGCCACAGCAGCAGCAGGGGATGGTCACCAGTATCCTGAATCCAGAGGTACTCAGACTGCAAACTGAGTTGTGCAGGATGGAACTGGAGGCAGAGCGACAACAAAGGGAGGCAGACCATGAGGAGCGTGAGTGCCAGCAAGCTGCAGAGGAGGAGAAGAGATAAGAGCACCAGTGGCAACACGAACTGGAGAAGCTACGACTCCGACCAGAGGCACCACAGCAGGCAAGTGGCTTGGGTTTAACTGGGACTGCAGGACTGGGTTACAAATTGAACTCCAAATTAATAGCAGAGTTTAAAGACGGGGAGGACATGGATGCCTTTTTAAATTCTTTTGAAAGTTTGTATTCAGGCTAAAATTCCTAGAGAGTCCTGGAGCTTCCAGCTATCCCCTCTACTTACCGGGAAAGCTCGGGATGCATTGGGTCAAATGGACAATAAGGACAGCAAAGATTATAGCAAGCTAAAAGCTGCACTGTTAAAAAAGTTTGAATTAACTACTGAATCATACAGAGCTAAATTCCGTAAGCTCAGGAGAAGCCCTGATATGAGTTGTGAGGAGCTAGCCACGAAGCAACGTCAGTTTTTAAAACGTTGGTGGAAAGGAACTGAGGAAAACTCTGTTGATAAAATTGAAAATGTGATTTTATTAGAACAGTTTTACTGGGCTTGCCCAGCAGAGCTAAAAACCTGGCTAGAGGACCGAAATCCCAAAACAGTGCAAGAGGCTGCTGAACTCTCAGACCGCTATGCCAAGAGCAGACCTGCTCTGAAAGCAAATGGGGCGGGCGTGACAGTGCAAAAAGAGAAAAGTGCGCCTTCAGGGCAGCTAAAACCCTCACTGCCTCCACTGAAACCAGTTAGCCCCAGGTTTCAGAGAAAAGATTTCTCTGAGAGAAGAACTGAATGTTGGTTGTGTAAGGAAACTGGGCATATTGCCAGACAGTGTCCCAAAAACGCAAGCCATAATACACAACCGGGTACTAGAAAATAAGTGGGTTGTTTGTGTGTCCCTGGAAGCATGCCAGTGAACATGAGGGAACACACACACCCAGTCATGGTGAACGGTGTACAGACGCAGGGGTTAAGAGACACAGGGGCATCCCTGACGCTAGTAAAGGGGGAACTGGTACAGCCTGGTCAGCTTATACCCAATAAATATGTCACTGTCCAGGGGTTTACTGGTGAATAGAAAACATTGCCACTGGCTAGAGTTCTCCTGGACTGGGGTGAAACAGGGGGAACTGTGCAACTGGTGGCTGTAGCCAAAACATTAGCAGCGGATGTGATCCTGGGTAACAATCTCCAACAGGGGATGGTATGTGCAGTTACCCATAGCCAAACGGCAAGGGAAAATTGTAGTTCCCTGAACCCCACAGAAACTAGTGTGGAAACCACTGAGAGGCTGGTTCCCCAGCCTGTGTCTCCAGAAGGGGAGACTGATAAAAAGGGGGTAGAAATTTCCCCGGCAGCAAGTGACCACACAGCTATGGAAAGTTACTCCAAAGAGGGAGGGGTGACCCATTGTCAGATGGTTGGGATTGACAGTGATCCCGAGGGCCCTGACACTAGTGCTAGGGACCCTAGTTTAGTGACTGAAGGGGACCTGTCCCATGCCTTGGGAATGTGTGGGTTCGCAGCTGCTCAGAGAAGTGACCCTAGTTTAGAGAAGCTGAAGGCTTGGGCAGACTCGGACGGTACACAGGGAGGTGATGGCAGACATAAGGTTTATTGGGAAAATGGACTTATGTATACTCAGGCAGTACAGACAGAGGGAGGGATGCTAGGCAGGTAGCTTGTCATTCCTCAGGGGTATCGTGAGCAGTTGCTCAAAACTGCACATGATATTCCCTTGTTTGGTCATCTGGGAATCGCGCACACAACGCAGCGGTTAGCCCAGAATTTCTACTGGTCTAACTTCACCCAGCAGGTGAAGAAGTATTGCAGATCTTGTCACCGGTGCCAGGAAATAGGGAAGGCGGGCAAGAAAACCCAAGCAGCCCTGATTCCATTGCCCATAGTGGAAGAGCCATTCCAGAGGGTGGGAATGGATATTGTGGGCTCTTTAAAAAAACCCAGCTCCTCAGGGAAGAGAGTCATCCTGACTGTGGTGGATTATGCCTCCCAGTACCCAGAGGCAGTCGCTCTATCCTCACTGAGGACAGACAAAGTGGCAGATGCCTTACTTTGGATTTTCTCCCATGCTGGGTTTCCGCAGGAGGTAATCACCAATCGAGGGGGTTCCTTCATGTCGGACCTGATGAAATGTTTATGGGAGAAGTGTGAGGTGGTGCAGAGATGCACAACACCGCATCACCCACAAGCCAATGGACTTGTGGAACGATTCAATAGTACCCTAAAGACAATGCTCTGGGCATTTGCCGAACAGCATGGGAGGGACTGGGAGAAATACCTTCCCCACCTGTTATTTGCAAACACAGAAACATAGAAATTGACAGCAGATAAGGGCCACTTGGCCCATCTAGTCTGCCCATTTACCTACCTAACGGATAAGCTGCAGATCCTAGTTAACCAACAGCCTACTTCCTCCTACCCCCCACTAGAATTACCTTATGTCAGTCCCATGCATTCTTGAATTCCCCCACTGTTTTTGACTCTACAACCTCCTCAGGAAGGCTGTTCCATGTATCCACAACCCTCTCAATGAAGAAATACTTCCTCACATTTCCTCTGAGCCGTCCCCCCTCTATCTTCAAATTGTGCCCCCTTGTTTTTGCACATCTCTTTTTCTGAAAGATGTTACCCTCTTGGACTTTGTTGATTCCCTTGATGTATTTGAAAGTTTCTATCATGTCCCCCCTCTCCCTCCTTTTCTCGAGGCTATACATCTTTAGTTCATTTAGTCTTTCTTCATATGTCTTCTGATGCAGACCCTGCATCATTTTGGTTGCCCTCCTCTGGACAGCCTCCACCCTGTCTATGTCTTTGCAGAGATGGGGTCTCCCGAACTGTACACAATACTCCAGATGTGGTCTTACCAACTGTCTGTACAGAGGGCCAACAACTTCCTGTTTTCTACTGGTGATGCCTCTCCCTAGGCATCCCAGTATCCCCCCAGCCCTCCTTACTGCCTTCTCACACTGCTGACCCACCTCTAGTTCATCTGATATGACTACCACCAGGTTCCTTTCCATTTTTGTTGTTGTCAGTATCTCACCCCCCATTGTGTACTGTTCCCCTGGGTTTTTGTTTCCCAGGTGCATTACTTTGCACTGAATCTAAGCTGACAAACATTTGACCATTCCTCCAACCTTGCCAAGTCCCTTTTCATCCTTTCCACCCCACCTTGTATATCAACCCTGTTGCAGATCTTTGTGTCATCTGCAAAGAGACATACTTTCCCTTCCAGTCTCTCTGCAATGTCACTTATAAAGACATTAAAGGACCATTTATACTGAACCCTGCGGTACCCCACTAGTAACCCTCCTTTCTTCACTGTGGACTCCATTTACTATTATCCTCTGTGTCCTGTTGTCCAACCAGTGTTTTACCCAGGCTACCACCCTGGGACCCACTCCCAGGCTGGCTAATTTGTTTATTAATCTTTTGTGCAGGACCGTGTCAAATGCCTTGCTAAAGTCTAGGTAGGCCATGTCCACAGCCCCTCCCTGGTCTACTGCTTTGGTCACCCAGTCAAAGAAATCAATTAGATTTGTCTGATATGACCTTCCCGCTGTGAATCCATGCTGCCTTGGGTCCTGTGCCCCACTGGCCTCTAGGTACTCAACAATTCTTTCCTTCAGAAGTGCATACAGGGAGGTGCCCCAAGTGTCGACAGGATTTTCCCCCTTCGAACTCTTACATGGATGCCGGGTACATGGGCCCCTAGACTTGATCCAGAAGGACTGAAAAAGCAAGCACGCCACCCAGGGAACTCCCATTGTGGATTATGTCCTTAGGTTTAGGGAAAGGCTGAAGGAGCTTATGGGACAGCCCAGAGCAACCTGGCAGCTGCCCAACAGAAACAAAAAGTGTGGTACAACTGCAGAGCAAGAGCTTGCTCGTACATGGTGGGTCAGGAAGTCATGGTCCTTATTCCGGTCCGGAAAGACAAGCTGCAAGCTGAGTGGGCAGGACCATACAAAGTGGTTAGGAAGGTAAATGACGTGAACTACATTGTGGAGTTACCCGACAGAAGACAGACAGAAAGGCTGTACCATGTCAACATGATGAAGCCATATGCAAATAGGGCTGACATGGTGTTTGCAGTGTGTAGTCATGTGGAGGGGACGGACAAAGGAGACCCCCTTCTGGACTTGCTGGAGGAAAGTATGCGGGAGTCCTCTGTGGAAGCAGTAAAATTGTCTCCCCAGCTGGCCCCGGACCAGATCCAGAAGGTACGGGAGGTTTTAGCAGACTTTGCCCCATTGTTTTGCGCCAAGCCTGGACTAACCCCCTTAGTGACACACGATGTGGAGACAAGGACACAGGCGCCCATACGGCGGACAGCATATCGTGTGTCAGAGGCTGTCCAAAAGGACATTAGGAGGGAAGTGGAGGAGATGCTGGATTTAGGGTTAATCCAGAGATCCCACAGCCCCGGGCCTCACCCATAGTCCTTGTACCTAAGCCAGATGGCTCTACTCATTTCTGTGTGGACTATCGTGGACTGAATGCAGTCACAAAGTCCAACGCCCACCCGATGCCCCGGACAGACGAACTCCTGGACAAGTTGGGGGGGCCGACCTACCTTACGATTATTGACTTGACCAAGGGGTATTGGCAGGTGGAGTTGACAGACAGAGCTAGGGAGAGGTCAGCCTTCATCACTCTGATAGGCTTATTTGAGTTTAAAGTAAAGCCTTTTGGAATGAAGAATACCCCGGCCACTTTCCAAAGGTTGGTGAACCAGGTGTTAAATGGTGCTGAGGAGTACGCCGTGGCATACCTGGATGACACTGCCATCTTTAGTACCAGCTGGGAGGACCACCTATCCCACCTTAGGGAAGTGCTGGACAGGATACAGAGGGCCGGGCTCACTGTCAAAGCCGAGAAGTGCCAGCTGGCCATGGGGGAAGTGGCATACCTTGGACATGTGGTAGGCCACAGACAGCTCCGTCCTAACCAAATAAAGATAGAGGTGATCCAGGCATGGCCCAAACCAGAAACCCAGAAGCAGGTCAGGAGCTTTCTAGGGACAGCAGGGTATTACAGAAAATTTGTACCCAATTACAGTGCCCTGGCTGCTCCCCTATCTGACCTGACAAAGAAAAGGATGCCAAAGAAAATTACCTGGGGCCCAGCCTGTGAGGAAGCCTTTACCAAACTAAAGGAGGCACTGTGCAGTGTTCCTGTTCTGACAAGTCCTGACTATAGCAAAACCTTTATAGTTCAGACTGACGCCTCAGACGTGGGTACTGGGGCAGTACTGAGTCAGACATCTAGCCAAGGGACAGATCACCCAGTAGTATACCTGAGTAGGAAGCTACTTCCCAGGGAGACAGCGTACTCCACGGTGGAAAAGGAGTGTCTTGCCATAGTGTGGGCCCTAAAGAAATTAGAGCCATACTTGTATGGGCAGCATTTTGTGGTGCAGACTGACCACAACCCCCTGGTTTGGCTGCCTCAGATGGGGAAAATCAATAGCAGACTGCTAAGATGGAGTCTTGCTTTACAAGGGTATGATCTAAAAATCGTACACACGGCTGGAGCCAAGAACCAGAACTCAGATGGGCTGTCTAGGGTCTATGAGGAGTGAACTGATTTGGGAAGCTCATCCCATGTAGGGGATAGAACCCCCCCCCAAATTCAGTCTAGGTGGGGAGGAATTGTGACATGGACAGCCAGTTCTGAGTGCTCTATCATTTTATTTTTTATATAAAATGTATTACTGACCTTCTCTGCTGAAACTCTGGTGCTCTAGGAGTGACCCCCCCCCCCCCAGGCTTCAGCAGAAAGATGAAAGCCATGAGAAAATGCTAAAACAGCATGTGAGATCATACACACCCTGGTTTTAGATACAAGATGTTACATGGCAGGCCTGAAGCTAATGACAGAGTAGAACAGACCTTAATCAGGGATATCCTGTTGATCTAGCTTAATTAGCTGGCAGGAAAGGAAATATCCCTTTTTATGACGTTGAAGGAAAACCTAGTTATTACACAAGGGTGCAAAGTCATAAATGTTTCTTTGATGTCTGTGAGGGACAGTAGACACTCTACATCAAAGGGTTATATGAGAAATTGAGTCATGCTGAGGAATGCAGAATTTAGTTCTTGAAAAAGACGTTCTGTTTTTTTTTTTTTATTAAATATATATTTTTTATATATATTCCGACAGAGGAGGAGCTAGATGACCTCACCCAAAAAGGGGCTGGCAAATACAGCTTGCTTAAGGTATATTCTGTTTTACTTCACTGAGACACTTTTATCTAGACTCTGACAAGGACACATCTGTGAGCACTTTAAGCAGGTCTTTAGAGACTAAGTACTGTAGTAGGAATTACACTGTTTAAACCTTGTTCTTTTAAAAGATGTGTATGTCTTGTGATATAACAGTTCTGTATTTTGTGTTTGACATATTTTTATCTATTTTTAGTAAAAACTCTTTTTAGAGCTTACTTGGTCTGTCTTTGTTTTTCCTTCACTTGCAAGAAGAGTGTATATGGTTATAGCAGACACTAGGCATAGCTTGAATGGTGGTACCAAACTGGAAAGAGAAGCGTTTTAAATCTGAGGTCTTTATTAAAGTTTTTAAGGGTTCATCTCTGTATACCTGGTTAGGTGCCCATAGGCAAGGATATCTGGCCCCCCGAAGACAGATATATCCGAGCCGGTACATTGAGTACGCTAGCAAAAGGTTCACAGTTTGAATCCCTCCAAGACTTGAGACCAAAGGTTGATCCGAACTCACAAAACAGACAAGAGGGTTACCTTGTTCTGTTAAACTGTTCACAAGACTGCACTCAGAGGTTGGCACTTTGGGAGTAGAGGGCCTGACCTGCTGAGTGGGTTTGAGACACCCGCTACCACTGACACTGCGGGTGGTTCTTCGCATCTGCCGCCCTCTGACTTCCATTTTTCGAACATGATCATCCTCTCCTGTTCACGGCTCGACTCCATCCCCCTTCCTAATAAATAGAGGCTTTATCTATCTAGCTTTATGTGATCCTAAAAAATGCTTCCTTTCTCACTCCAGGAATTCTTTAGCATCTATTGACAGAAGCAGTATGCCAGCTGGGTTCAGCTGCCCCAGAGAGGAGGAGTCAATGCAAATGAGGGAGGCATTGGCCAATCAGGATACAGTTAGAGTAGAGTGCTGCCTGCAGTCAGTCTCAAGGACCTCAGAACTTTTTCTCTGCTGAACTGGCAACACTGCCCTGCAGCTCTTCTCTTCAGAGATCTTCCTGTGTCATTTTTCTTTCTTTTTGAGTGCTGCTTTAAGGTAGTTTATATATTTTCTTCATTTTATCTATTTTTACCGCATCTGCGCTGGGTTCCGTGCAGTTGCTGGATTTTTGTTCGTATTTTATGGCATTTTTTTCTGAAGTAAAATTCACCCGCGTGCGCGATAAATTGCGTCTTTTTAATTTAATTTGTTAGTTTTTAGTATTTATCAGTGGTTTTTAATGTTTTTGCAGTAAAATCATTGATTTGTTTTTTCACGCGTGTGCGCATTTTTTCCATTGCGCACCAGCGTGAATTCTTGGAACACTTTTTTCTCTGTTAAATTCAAAATGATTAATATTTGAAGAGTAATCCCCTCTCTTTTGGGGTGAGACTCTCTTGTTTGCTGTGCAATGGGCTTTGTTAACAAGAGGTGTGGAGGTGGTTCTGTTTTTTCCTCTTCGTGAAAAAAAAAATCTCAAAGTTGATTTTGATTTGTTTAAGCTTTGGCCTAACTATTATTATTTGGCCTTTTAGTCTACCTCCCCCTCCTCTAAAAGCGCTGAGGAGGGGACCTCAAGTTAACACAAAAGAAATGACAAGTCCCCTTGGGACTTCTATTATTACAAGTCTGGTTCTGTGGTAGTTGTTTCTCCGTCCAAGCCTTTAATTTGAAAATAAGCAGCATGTCCTCTTCCTTGCACAAAGATAGAGATTAATATCCTCTGACCCTCCCTCCTGGAGGACTTAGGGAGACATCAGGGGTTGATAAAATTATGCCTTCTGCAACTGAATTTCTGAGAGCTTGGCAATTATTCCAGACTTTAATTTTCTAGGCATTTCTCGGCTCCTTCGGGTCCGAGTATTCCTCTCCTTGTTAATCCTTATGCCTAAGGATATTATTGTAATGATTATTATTAATAATTTAGGAGATGATTTTCTTTCATGAACTCCTCTCGGGGCCCACTAATTCCAGTCGGTCACCCTGAGGTTGATTCAGGTTGTGGTATAATGAGGCATATAAATATATATTCATCCAGTGGACTCCCTGGACTTTTCCCTCCAGGATGACACAGATAAAGAGGTGGAGGACGACGACTTCGTAGATCTGGTGGTTGCTCTCCTCCAAAGAAGTTGACAACTCTCTGAAGACTCCTACAGGTAGGTTCTGGAAACCCCTCCTTCTCTTTCAGGGTTGACAGAAGCATTCAGATGAATTACCAGCTCGGTAAGTGTTCTGCAGTTTTTATCTGTACACTTTTAGATTAAAGAGAGTTAGTGCAAACAGTGGCCTGCTTCTCAGCTGCCTCGTGCTACTGTTTGTTTTCCTTCCAGAGATAGACTCTAGATAATCATCTACCATGTGTAAGTAATTTTACGTAATGCCTTTAACCTTTTTAGCATATATTAAGAGTGTTTGATGTATACTAACCTTGCCATAGTGCGGCATCTCTTGAGCACTATTCACAAGGAGGTTTGCTGAAATACCCAAGTGGCGTTTAGTAGCACTATGCTCTCATAGTAAGTCATAATGTTACAGCTTCTAGAGTCTGGGCGTAGGTCATTTCCCTCAGGCTTGCCTGTCTGAAAAGTTCCAGCCTTTTGGGTTATGTTTTGGTGCAAATTTTGGCTGGTCTTTATGTCAAACTGAAGCTGACAGGCATGTATGGACGAGTTTAACTTTCCTAGTACTCAGTTAAATATAAGCATTTCTTCCCCAGAAGTCTCAATGAGCGGCTTCGGGTAGGAATTATTCTCCCTTTAACCCTTTTTTCCTATGCCAACACATTAGGAAATTTCAAAATGTGAAGTTTTCCACGGGTTTAGGCAGGAATGCTCTTTCATTCCTGATAATCCCTTTTTTCTTCAGTTACTTTTCTTCTTGGTTCAAGTTTTAACCCCTTCTTTGGTTGGTAAAAAAAAATTAAAGGGAGATAGATATATGCAGATATTAACATATATATATATATATATATGTATACACATACAGTATATCTATGTGCATGATAAGTCAATAAATATCTAAAGTTTACCTACAAATGCTGCATTCTCTGTTGTTCTTCAGTAGCATGTCAGCAGTGGTAACCAGAGCACCAGAACCTTGTGAGGGTCAAGGTCGTGAAAGGGTTCCCTCCTGCTTGGAAGCTGGACCTTTTCCCCCAGGCTATTACCTGAATCTTAAAGAAAAATAGGGAACAGCAAATCATTATCAATTTTCACAACCTGGGGTCAGGATGCTTCCTTGACTCAGGTCTTTCTTTTGCAAACGTAGGGGATTGTTCTTGTCTCCTTCGATACATTCTATGTTCTCAGTTCCTTAGTATGTTTTTTTTTTCTCAGGCAGTTTACTCCATGCCGTTTAGACTGCCTCCAGAGTGTTCTCAGATACGGAGTAAAAATCAGGCTGTTCTCCAGGTATCTGGGTAGGTTGGCAGTTTCCACCCTTAAGACAGGGAATCTCTGGTTTCCCTTAACAGAGGCTTGGCCGACCTTAGTCAATTCCCCTTGACTTTGGTTTTCAAGCCCTAAGTCTGACATTTTGTTTCCTACAGTCTCAAGGGTTCTTTGTACCTACTAGAAAAAAAGTCCCCTAACTATTTAAATTTCGGCAACTCTTAGGGGGCAATGCTCATCTCTTGTCAGGGGAAGCGCTTTCCCTGCATGGAGTGCATAATTTTGTCATTCAAGTCACAGGGGCTAGACCTCTAGGTTAGATTCCAAATAAGAGAATTTTTCGTGAAGCTTGAACCCTGTTACAAGCTGGACTGGTGCAAGGAAACAGTGAACTTTACACCTCTCCCCCTTCAAATCTTCGGAACAGAGGTTTCCTTCCGGTTGGCACTTCCCTTCGGGGGGTTCCCTCATTGGGTCTTGGTTTCTGAGAGAGTCCTTCTCTCTTCAGTCCCTGGAATCTCAGAGCGTCTCTATCAGGCCTGCATTTTTTCAGTCCAGAGACCATTTAGTTCGATATCCCTGCCCTGTATCACACTAACAAACATTTGGGACACAGGGCTTCCAGTCTCTCCGCAATAGCTATGAGCTGTGATCTCTAGCTGGCTTCTTTGGAGGTGTCTTAGTCACTCATCCATCTGTCAGGCAAGGACAAAACTCTAGCAGGGCCACCACAAGTGGGCCCTTTAGCAGATCCTCTAAGCCGCAATAGTCAGGGCCACGTCAAGTGAGCCCTCAGCACACAAGTCCTAGCCACATCATTCAGGGGAAAGGTCAGGTCCAGATCTGAATTTTCGCCTCCAGCCTGAACCTCCAGTTTTTTTCCTTTTTTCCTGTTGCAGGCCCAAACTCAGGGTTCCATCCAACGGATTTTCTTACCTCAAGACTGGCCTGAGAAGTTTTTCTCTCTCTTCTTATATCCCTTGTTTCCTAAGTACCTCTCTATTTAAGGTATTAGCCACCACAATCCCGGTGGCTCTGGACGACCTTGGTACTTTCTGAAAAATCAGGAGTAGTGTTTTTCTCAGCACCCCAATCTTTTCTTCTCAAGGCCTGGTTCCTGAGAGGATAGATCTCTTAGAGTCTCCATATCCAAACAAGGCCTGGAACGTCTATTAAAAAAAAAAAAAGGTTTTAGTATCACAAAAACCTCAGTTTTTCTAGGGGAAGTGGTTTTTCCCCTGGGTACAAGGACAAGAGCCTAGAGTTTTTCAATCCTCTCATGACTGGATTATTTAGTTCACTTCCAGGCATTACAGTCTTGGACTTTGAACTAGTCTGATCTTTGTGACTTGTTTTCTGTAAAAGTATAAAGGTTTTTGTTTTCCTTCCAACAGTGGGACAGTAGGCCTCTTTTCTTTGGGAGTACACCTAACGGTTACTCGGATTCTTTTTCAGTCAGGCAAGAGAAATCTGTCTTTCCTTAGACCATTTCAAAGAATTCTGCAAAAGGCCATCCTCATTTCCAGACCCTTCTAGGGACTGGAGTTTTTTCCAATGGAACACAAACCTCTGTAAGTTCAGTTTCATGGGGTGTCCCTTTGAATCTGTGGAAATTCTGTCCTGAAGCGAGTAACATCGAAGACAATTTTTCTGCTTGTTTTTGTCTGTCAGACGTTTTTCAGAGTTTCAGGTTATTCTCTTAGGCCTTATCCTCTCAGTGCCTTTATGAACAATTTAGTCTTCTGGACGGATAGAAAATCTTTTTTCCAAGTGTTCTATCATTTCCTTCATCAATCCTTTTTCTCTGCCTGTACTGCTCCCAGGCAAGTTCTGTCTAGGCTATCTCAACCTGCTTGGATGGGGCATGAATTAGTCCTACCGGTCTGCTTCAGCAGTCCTAGCAGTTCAGGTTCTGTTATTACCATACTTTCCTTTCCTGCGTTTTTGCAGAGAAGGAGAAACCAGTGTCCAAGAGTATTTTCCCACGGGACTGTTTTCCTGTATTTAAGGTCTGCTTCAGTAAAGCTGACATTCAGCCCTTCTCGTGCTTAGGGCCTACTTACTGGAGACCAGCTACCTCCTGGGCAGCGTTCAAGGCTATATTCTCACCAGAAGTGTGCAGACCACTTATTTGAAATTTGCTTTTCACATTCAATAAGATCTTTCTTGGATGTGTAGTCTGATAAGATGCCAGTTTTGGCAGGATGGTACTTCAGAGCCTTTTCTTAAAACAGGTTTCTGTGCCCTCCTCCCAACTACACTGCTTTGAAGCCTGCTTCTGTCAATAGATGCTAAAGAATTCCTGGGGTGAGAAGAAACAATTACTCACTGACGTAATATTACTTATTCCAGGGTATTCTTTAGCATTATTGACACTCCCACCCTTCCTCCCCTGGAAACCATGTCTAAAGGCTCTGCTAGGGGATTTAGCCAAATTTGACAACTGTCATTCGTTCGTGTGATTTAAAAAAAAATATAATTTTCATAATAGTAGGTTAGAATATATAGTGGGTTATTGCTAACAGTTTTTGTGCCCCTAGTGGGCACAGTTTTTGCTCTTTTTCAGCTTCGAAATTCGTTCTGAGATCCTTCAGGCGGACTGCAGGCAGCATTCTACTCTAACTGTATCCTGATTGGCCAATGCCTTCCTCATTTGCATTGACTCCTCTTCTCCATGGCAGCTGAACCCAGCTGGCATACTGCTTCTGTCAATAATGCTAAAGAATACCCTGGAAGAAGTAATATTACTTCGGTAAGTAATTGTTTCTTATCAACTCACCCTCTCCTCATTCATCCACCAGAAACTATGGTATATCTTGCGTGTGGCCTACTACTCTCTGGTGATATTGAGACTAATCTGTGCCCCACTAATCACCTTTACCACAGTGACACATTGCTAAGCAGCACAAAGGGTCTCCTTATCTCCCACCGTAACATCAGAAGACTTGAGTACAACTTCACAGAACTTGACGCATGGGTGACCCTCTACAAACCTGACATACTCTGTCTGTCAGAAACTTGGCTTGCCTTAAGCCCTCTACCCTGGACGTCTTTTGTAACCTTACCTCCTACAGCCTCCTTAGATGGGATAGACCATTCATCAAAAGAGGGGGTGAAGTAGCCATATATTTCAAAGAACACCTAAACCTTACTGCCATGAACACGACCTCCCTGCCCCACTGTGAGTCTCTACACACACTCCTTACCCTTGGGGCAAAAATGTTACACGTATGTGCCTACAACTCTCCAAACAGTGGCCAGCCTGGCCTTGATAAGCTACTAAACTAAACTGTCACAATATCTGGAAAAAACAAAGTACTCATTCTTGGGGACGTAAATCTGAACTAGCTGGGCAATTGGCAAGCCACATCTCTCTCCAAGATTCAGTGTCACAGCTTTCATCAGCTAATCTCTGAACCCACCAGAATTGCTCCCTACTCCAACTCGAGCACTCTCATTGACTGGGTGCTAGCAAATTGTACAAAGCACATCTCGGCTAACGGCACACTGGCTGATGCCATCATAGACCACTCGCCTATCTTTTGCATATGGAGTGTGGGCGCTGCCCCTCCACCTAAACCTCGCTTTGTTATGTTTTATAACTTTGCAAAATTTGATCTGCAAATCTTTCTGCATGATTTATCTAATGTTGACTGGATCACACTATACATTGCACCAAATGTGCAAGCTGCCCTCGACTTTTTCCTCGCTAAATTCAAGGAACTACAGGAAAAACATTCCCCACTTACAACACACCGAGTCAAAGGCAAACAAACTAGGTGGTTAAAAAAGGATCTACTCACCAAAATAAAGGAAAGGGACAGAAACTGGAGTTGTTTTAAGTCCTCCGGTCTCCAAACTTACTACCACACCTACAGAACGCAGCAAAATGCTTGCAAAAAGGCTATAAGGAGTGCTAAAAGCTCCTACAGTAAAAATATGTTAGTAAACGCCTCAGGAGACACAAAATAATTCTGGTCACATATCAAAACTTTCCTGGGCTCTAACCACTCTTCGACTCCCACTGATATGTCCCTTGATGGAATAAACTGCAATAATCCTTGGACCATCGCTAATTTCTTCAACAGCCAGTTCTCAGACCTAACCAAATACACTTCCTCCTTCCCAGTGTCACAACACACCGGAGCTCCTGCTGCTTCTAGCTCCGATCCCACGGCCCCCTCTTTTCACTTTAAAGCAATCACGTGACTGGATGTTTTAAAACCTCTCAACTCTATATCCGACTGCACAGTCACTGGCTCCAATAACATCGAACCCAGGCTTCTGAAGATAGCTGCACCACTCATAGCTGCTCCAGTTGCAAAAATTTTCACCCTCTCCTTGTGTCAAAGCCATGTCCCAGACATCTGGAAGATAGCCAGAGTGACTCCAGTTTTTAAAAAAGGTGACTCCAAAGACCCCTCGAATTACAGGCCCATAGCAATCTTGTCGGTTCTTAGTAAAATCCTAGAGAACTTGGCTGCAACTCAAACTACTGAATTCCTCCTCAACAATGACCTCCTTACTACTGCCCAGCATGGTTTCCACAAAGACCACAGTACCTCCACTGCCCTGCTTAAATTCACCACAGACACACTCTCCACTATGGATTTGGGCCTTCTCACTGGAGCGGTTTTTATAGACATGACAAAGGCCTCTGATCTTGTAAGCCACTCCATTCTCCTAGATACCCTGCGATCTAGTGGATTTGCACCAAATGTTGTAACCTGGTTCAGCAGTTATCTATCAAACAGAATACAAGTCATAAAGTTCAACTCATATCTCTCTCTGACCAGGCAACAATGACCACTGGCGTATCCCAAGGCTCCATTCTGGGACCACTCCTATTCTCAGTATTTATTAATAATATCACTGCGGCTTCCGGTGACGACACTACGAATATGGCCGTCTAGCTCCCATGCTCCGTCAGCCTTCCAACAACTCTCCTCACCAATTCAGTTGAAATTTATCGAAAAAAAAAACGTAGTTAGCATGTGGGGTTAGTAATTAATACCAGCTATGGAAATATCAAATCGGTTCTTAGCTCTACCACTGGAACCCGAAGATATCAAGTGTGACGCTTCCAACTCTGGAGCCTCAGCCTCCTCACGGCACACCACTAAAGCTAAAACCCCTTCCAGATGAGCAGCCCAGACTAAAAACAGCAACAAAAGCCATAAAGCTACATCGGACAAACAAACAGAATCTATCATGGACGGCAAACTACATAGAATTCTCTCTGAACTAGCGGACATAAAATCCGAGGTTAAAACATTTAAAGAAACAATAACAGAAATTAAAATGGACCTGCAGCACCTGGAAACCAATGCTACTGCCCTAGACCAACACCAGACTACTACCTCCTCCCAGATTTTTCAGCTGCAAGACCAGATGAATCAAGTAATTCAAATTTGTCAACTTACCCCAGAAAGGCAGGAAGACTCAGAAAACAGACAAAGGAAAAATAACTTGAGGGTTTATTCGGTCCTGAAGGGGGCAGAGGGTCGAGACATAGCAGATTTTATAGAAACATTACTGTGCACTGCCCTGGTCCTGGATGTAGATCTACCACTGGAAACTGCAACAGTCCATAGGGCACTAGGCTCAAAACCCACATCCCCCACAGTATGCCCTCATTCCATCATTATTCGATTTTTAAAGTATACAACAAAATAACTAATTCTGAGGAAAGCATGAGCACAAAAAAAGGTTTTCTATGGTGCTACGAGGATATTCATTGATAAAGACCATGCTCCATATACCCTTCGAAAGTGAAGAGAATACATCCCCATTTCAAGTGCTTCACCAGAATAAATACAACTTTAAAACACCATATCCGGCATTATTGGTTGTGCAGTTCCCGGAGGGGCAACGGATCTATGGATCTGCTTCAGAGGCCCTTTTGGACTTTCAGAAACGAGGCTTACCGATCCCAGCAAGATTAGCCCTGCCTAGGAGATTGCCCACTCGACCCAAGGGAGGAAAACATGCAGACGTGGATTCCCAGATGCAGCAGGCTCTGGATTTTCTTAAAAGACTGACGCAACGTGGTCCACAAGTGGAGTGAAACCTGGTGAATTGAAGTCCTCTTACTGCTTACAAGGCCTGGTGAGTCCTTCCATTTGTGGGGGGTGACTGCCTGCGGGTGCTGCGGCCCTCCTTTGGGTGTCTGGGCGGATCCCATGCAGTATAAGAGAGGACAGGCAGGAGGCAGTGGACTTGGTGGATTGGTCCCCTCAGTGGTCTAGTGCTGCCCTACTTTCATGGGGCTTGGCCCCTGGTGGTGGAGGGGAATCCCTGGAGGCAGATCGGGGTACAGATGGGATGCTAAGTGAACTCCAGCAAATTGAAGGGCTCTAATGCCCACATTCTTTTTTTGTGTGTGACTATAATGATATTAGTAGCTTGAGAAATGAGAAGTATTTCTCTTTCTTTTATAGCTGAGCCTTGCAATCATTGAGACCGGGGTTCTGGCGACCCCCCCCCGACCCGACCCTGGTTAATGGATCTTATGTACACACCCTTGTTTCCCCTCTGGGGGAGAGAGCACAAATGAAGTCCATGATGGGCTTGGAGTGGAGAGGAGGCCTGGGGTCTTGGCTGAGGCGTAGGCTTCCACCGACCTCCAGGGGACCTCCTGCTTTATGAGCCTGAACAAGAGTTAAGGGTGTGTGGGATCACATACTGACATGGTGCAGACCGGATGGGTGAGGCTGCTGGACCCGGGGCCCCGTGAGCGATATTTGAGGTTCGAGCAGTGTTTCTGGAGTTCTTGACTGCCTTCCGGGGAGTTCCTCCGAGCTGCTGGGAGACATCTGGAGTGCTGGGGGGATCCCACTGGGTTCAAATAAGTCCATCTGGATGGACATGAAGACACGAATATGCCCCCATGCCTGCAGAGAAAGACCCTAGTCAAGGCAGGGGATCTGCTGGGATGCCTGGGGGGTAGACAGGTGCCTGGGGGGCTGCACTCCTACCCTGGACGGGGGGACGATCCACTAAGATGGGCTGGAATGATAATTTCCAAGATGAGACTTACTAACTTGGAGCTCCGGACTTTGAGACTTTGGGCCATTACTGAGAACTTACATATGCGAGCTACACACTCTGGCCCTGAGAAATCTTCCGCGAGGACTAATCCATTCTATTTAAGCTGGCTACCTGTATCTATTTAATTTAAAGTCTTTTGAACTAAAAGGACAGATTTGTTTACAAACTGAGACAACTGAACCCTAAGATAAGATGCTTCTTAACTAGATCAGAGCCATAGCACTACTTTCTTTCTCTCTCTCAGAGGGGGGACAGACACAGGAGCTGTAGGGTCACTCGAGGTGCCGCACCTTATGCACTCCCAACTTCTTTTTTTTTGGGGGGGGGAGCTTAGACCGTATAGGTCAGCACCTTTTTTATTTCCTCCTTTCCCTTTCCCTGGTACACCCTGTTTTGGGTCAGCTGTACCCAGAGGGAGCCCCTTGGTTCCAGTGTCATGCAGCGCTCCCTTGGCAACTACATAGGTTGCTACAATTAGATTGGCAAGAGATAGCCACCTACACTTTGGAAGTCACTACTGTACATAGTTTAAAGTTGTATTTCAATTGGTTCCCCACTTCTCACTTGTTCCCCAGTTGGGACCAGGTTGAGGCAGTTCCTTTATTACATCAGGGCTGGAAATTTATTACTGAACATGTTACAGAGGTATCTTTGAAAAATGCTGTGTTTGATAATTTGCTCGGGGGAGGGGGAAGTACTATAAATACTTAGTCTTACTGAGTAGCCCATTGAGAGTGCTTTCTCACAATGTCAATGGTTTGACCAGACCGGTGAAAAGATATAGGACTCTTATGGCTCTTAAGAAATTTAATGCTGAGATACTTCTATTGCAAGAATCGCACCTCAATCCCAGTGAGCACCAAAAATTACTTACATTTGGGTTCGGACAGCTTTATGAATCAGCATACCACAGGGGGCGACGTAGGGGTGTGGCCATATTTTTATTTATTTATTTATTGGAGATTCGGAAGTACCTTTGAGTCAAGGACTCCTTTACAAAGGTTCCATGTCACAAGTATTACATACGAGAAGAGAGGTTACATAGCAGTACAACAGTACATAGTCAGGTATTTACATTAACAGTAGTTACAGAGGCATTTGTGGGTCTCACAGAGGAGACCTAGGTCAAGTTAGGGCAGACAGGCAACACAACATGGCATAACAGTGCACGGCAACAAGCAACACAATATGGTATAACAGAGCTGAGCTATACAAGAGGGACGCTGTAAGTGGCAGGGTTATGAGGAGGAGGAGCCGGCCGTAGCCTAGGCCGGTCGTTGGATGAAGTATTAGTCAAGGACAGGCACAAAGGTTTGAGGCCTGTAGGTGGGATCTAAGGGCGGTTTTGAAGGATCCTAATCTGTTCTCATTTGCAATCGGTGGGGGCAGACTATTCATCCAGGATGGGGCTCTGCAGCTGAAGGACCTCTGGTATAGGGAGGTACGGCAATGGGGGACAGACAGTAGGTGTTTACCATAACTTCGAGTGTGCTTAAGCAATTGGGCCGGTCTTATTAGTGGTGTGAGACCTGCAGGGCAGGGACCAAGGGCAAATTTTTTTGCCAAGAGGCATGTGTGGAACTTGAGCCTATTGTCAAGGCTAAGCCAGTTGGTTGCATTGTACAGTGTGCATGTATGAGTTAGCCGGTCACAGCCTAAAGTGAGGCAGCAAGCTTTATTTAGGGAGAAACGTAGTCTGTTGAGTGCCGAGGAGTTAGCTGACCCATAGATGACTAGACCATAATCTAGTAGGGAGAAGACTGAGGAGGAGACAGCTAGCCTTAAGGCATTAGGGGTAAAGCAGTGTTTGAGGCAATACAGGAGCCCGAGCCGCACGTTGAGAATAGTAGAAAGGAGGTGGATATGCTGGTGGAATGTGAATGCAGGGTCAAGTGTTAGGCCTAGATATCTGAAGGAGTCCACCTGGTCAAGGGTGGTGTGATTGGCAGTCCTAAGTTGTGGGCAAAGTGCCTTTTTTGAATTAGATGGATGGGAGAAGTACATAACCTTAGTCTTGGAGTAGTTCAGGACAAGGCGATGGGCCACTAGCCATAATTCTGCGGAGCTGAAGGAGGACTGGAGGGATAAGTGGAGCTGTAGAGGGTCAGTGTTGGACGTATAGAGGACAGCATCATCTGCATAGAGGAGAAGGTTCCTGGGGCAGGTCTTAGGGAGGGAATTTAGAAAGAGGCTGAAAAGTAATGGCCCCAGGACGGACCCTTACGGGACACCTGAGAGTACAGGTAGCCTACTGGAGACGGTGTCACCTATCTTAACCTGCTGGAAGCGGTTTGACAGGTAGTCGGAGAACCAACCCAGGGCATCCGGGGAGAAACCCGTACTAGTCAGAGTGGACAGTAGGAGTGGATGATTGACGGTGTCGAACGCCTTAGTAAGATCTATGAAGACAGCTCCTGCAATTTGTCCTCTATCTAGGGCCGAGTGGATGTGCGAGGTGAGTTCCAGAAGGGCAGCGGTGGTGCTATGGCCCTTCCGGAAGCCATGTTGTTGCGGGCTAAGCAGGTTGTATTTGTCTAGGTGGACCGTTAGTTGGTCAGAGACTATCCCCTCAAGGGCCTTGGATAGGGGAGGGAGAATGGAAATGGGTCGGTAGTTGTTAATAAGGGCATGGTCCCCACTTTTGAAGATGGGCATGATATGGGCAGATTTCCAGCGGAAGGGAAATTTCCCTTGGCATAAGGAGCGATTTAGAATATGGGTGAGGGGGTCGAGCACCTCGGTGAGTGAGAGTCGAAGTAATTTCGGGTCTAGGGTGTCACTGCTATATCGGGAGTGACTTAGGGCCCTCCTGAGGTAAGGCTCAGCATCCTTGGGAGAGATGACACGCAGGCGAAAGGGTGGGGCAGATGGGTGGGTGGGAGGTGTCAGGGGTAGGGTCAAAGAAGTTAGGAGGGAGAACCCGACTAAGATTGGAGAAGGCGTCGTTAAAGGCATCGGCCATTCAGGCTGGGTCAGACGCAAGGCACCCATCAACCCTGAGCTGGCTGGGGGTGGAGTTGGTAGCTTTACCTCGCAGGTCTTTGATGTTGTTCCAGAACTTTCGGCCTGAGCCCCAGGAGTTGGTGAGTGAGGTCTGGTAATGCTCTGCTTTTGCTTTGCGCAAGGACCATGTACATTTGTTCCTAGCTTCTCTATATTTCTGCCTGTCAGCTGGCAGGCCAGTCTCATTGGAGAGGTGCCATAAGGAGTCTCTATCACGCATGAGATCCAGGAGGTGGTCACTGACCCATGGCACTGGGTTACCTTTGGCCACTCTTTTGGTGATCGGGGCGACTTTGTCACAGATGTTGTTAAAGGCAAGGATGAAGTGGTTGATCACTAAACAATCCTCTTTTGATGTCTCCAGTCATTATTCAGATACCGAGGGAAGATTAGTTCTTGTGGTGGGCACGCTTAGAGGTCAACAATACACCATAGCAAATATTTATGTCCCTCCGGGAAATGATGCTTCCTTTATTCAACAGTTGTTTGATAAGATCCTTGATCTCAAGAAAGGGATTTTGGTGTTGGAGGGAGATTATAATTGCCTCCTCAACCCCAATCAGGACACATCGGCCCAAACAACTACACAACATACCATACAAAATTTACTCACTGCCAAAACAGAACAAGCATTAATTTGGCTTAGACAGAGGTTTCATGAAGGGGATCCTAGGGCTTCTAGGCTACTGGCACATTGTCTTAGGAGACAGATCCAGCAAACAACAGTCACTAAAATCAGAGACCCACTGATGGGACACCCATGCCTTACAACCTCAGCTATGGTTTCAGCTTTTAAAGCTTATTATACAAATTTGCACATGGCTGAATCCTCTGCGGCTGAGGCATATGTAGATGCCTTCCTTTCTGCTCTGAACCTCCCACATCTTATGGAATCACAGGCACAGTCCTTAATCCAGCCCATTACCATATCAAAAATAAAGAATGTAGTCACAAATCTTAAAAACGGCATGAGCCCTTGTCCGGATGGTTATGGAGCAGAGTTCTATAAGGTTACCTGGGAATAGATTAAAGACCCATTAACAGAGACCTTAAGGGAGAGCCATTTGAAAGCAACATATCCAATATCTTGGTCGCAGGCCATGATTTCTGTTATTTTAAAACCAAAGAAGCCCCCTTACCTCTGTGATTCCTACCAACTAATTTCGGTATTAAACCAAGATTATAAAATCTACGCTAGCATATTGGCACACAGGCTAGATAACATGATGCCTTCATTAGTGCATTCAGACCAGGCCAGATGTATACCTACATGGCAGACCTCAGATAATATTAAGAGGACCTTATATTTAATTAAACACATAAATAATTCCTAAACCCCATTATTAATACTAGGATTAGATGCCCAAAAAAGCATTTGACAGGGTTTCCTGGACATTTCTTGAAAAAAACTCTTATAAAATTGGGCTTCCCCACTGGTTTCATTGGTAATATTATGGGTATCTATACAGCCCCTCAGGCAGTGGTCAAAGTTAACGGATCCTGCTCTACAAGATTTTCACTTACTCGAGGCACATGACAGAGCTGCCCCCTATCCCCCTATCTTTTTGCCTTATATGTGGAACCACTGGCGCAGTTTCTTCGGCAATTGGAGGGGGTAAAGGGATACCAGATAGGGGACAGAGATCATAGAGTGGCACTATATGCTGATCACTTCTTATTATATGTCACAGATCCAGAGAACTCTCTTCTGATACTAGAACAGGCACTGACACTAATAGAAAAACTCTCTGGGTATAAGATTAACACTCAGAAAATGGAGACCTTATATACAGGGGACCATACCCCAATGTCCATACAAAATAAATATCATTATAATTGGAAATGTAAGTCAATTAAGTATTTGGGGATTAGTATAACAGCGAAGCCTCTGCAGACGTTCCCTCTTAACTATGATACATTGTTTAGGTTAAGCACGACCTTAAACTTTGGACCCACCTCCCAATGTCATTACTTAATCGAGTACAAGCAGTCCAAATGAATATACTACTGTTTGCTATATTGAATGCAGTCAAACCCTCAGATGTTTACGAAGGGAGAAGAGAGGAGATGGAACAGACTGATAACGAGCTATCTACAGCAGGGAGGCAGACCACGAATATCGCTAGACAGACTACAGACCTCCAAAGAAAGAGGTGGACTGGCCCTACCTAACTGGTCTGGATATGCGTTGGCCACACTATTGACCCATGTCATGGAATGGGTCACCCGGGGGGACACAGACCCCAGTGGTTAGGGATAGAACAAGCGATGTTGGCTCACCAACTGAATGAAACAACAACTTTCCAGCCACCAGCCTTGAATTCCTTAGGGCTGGAGATATCAATATATACCCGGAGTTATCTTGGGGGCTGGATCACTTACTTAGCACACCCTAATAATGAATTTGGTGCTCGCTGGATGGGGACACCCTGGCAGAACCAGGATTTTTGCCCGGCCAGCTTAGACAATGGTTTTAAAGTATGGGATGGTCTGGGCCTGAGACATACACATCAGTTCTACTTAAAGGGCCAATACAAGACTTTCTCACAGTTGCAAGTGGAATTTTCTATCCCTGGACGAGACTGGTTCTGATACTTTCAGATTCGTCACTTTCATGAGCTTACCCTAGGTCTACAGATAGATCAGGAGGAGGTTCCACCCTTGATTACAGTGCTAATGGCTATTCTGGGAGAGCAGACCCCTAGACATCTGACATCCAGGTTCTATTTAGCAGAAAGAATGAGAGTTAGACCCAACTGGGGGGGGAATTCATAGGATCTAGGAGGAGGAAATAGAAACATAGAAACTTAGAATTTGACGGCAGATAAGGATCGCTTGGCCCACCTAGTCTGCCCATTTTCCTACCTAACAGATAAGCTGCAGATCCTAGTTAACCAACAGCTTACTTGCTCCTACCCCCACTAGGACTGCCTTATGTCTGTCCCATGCATTCTTGAATTCCCCCACTGTTCTTGACTCCACTACCTCCTCAGGGAGGCTGTTCCATGCATCCACAACCCTCTCTGTGAAAAAATACTTCCTCACATTACCTCTGAGCCATCCCCCTTCTATCTTCAAATTGTTCCCCCTTGTTCTTGCACGTCTCTTTTTCTGAAAGATGCCACCCTCCTGGACTTTGTTGATTCCCTTGAGGTACTTGAAAGTTTCTATCATGTCCCCTCTCTCCCTCCTTTCCTCAAGGGTATATATATTAAGCACCTTTAGTCTTTCTTTGTATGTCTTCTGGTGCAGACCCTGCACCATTTTGGTTGCCCTCCTCTGGACAGCCTCCACTCTGTCTATGTCTTTGCGGAGATGGGGTCTCCAGAACTGCACACAGTACTCCAGATGGGGGTCTCACCAACTGTCTGTACAGAAGGATAACAACTTCCTGTTTTCTACTATTGATGCCTCTCCCTATGCATCCCAGTATCCCTCCAGCCTTCCTTACTGCCTTCTCACATTGCTTGCCCACCTTTAGGTCATCTGATATAATTACCCCCAGGTCTCTTTCCATTTTTACTGTTGTCAGTATCTCACCCCCCTTGTGTACTCTTCCCCTGGGTTTTTGTTTCCCAGGTGCATTATCTTGCACTTCTTTGCATTGAATCTGAGCTGCCATACATTTGACCATTCCTCCAACCTTGCCAAGTCCCTTCTCATCCTTTCTACTCCATCTGGTGTATCAACCCTGTTGCAGATCTTTGTGTCGTCTGCAAAGAGACATACTTTTCCTTCCAGTTCCTCTGCAATGTCACTTATAAAGACATTAAAAAGGACCGGTCCCAGTACTGAACCCTACGGTACCCCGTAGTAACCCTCCTTTCTTCACTGTGGACTCCATTTATTACTACCCTTTGCGTCCTGTTGTCTAGCCAATTTTTTATCCAGGCTACCACCTTGGAACCCACTCCAAGGCTAGCTAACTTGTGTATTAATCTTTTGTGTGGGACTGTATTAAATGCCTTGCTAAAATCTAGGTAAGCCATGTCCACAGCCCCTCCCTGGTCTACTACTTTGCTCACCAAATAGGGATAAAACTTACTGCCAAGTAGTGGCTGTGGATATGGAGAAGACATCACAGAATTACAGGCTCATACAGCTGGTGTGAATTTGGTTGGAAGGTGCTGGCAAGGTTTTTTCACACACCGCATATAACAGCTAAGTTCTTGCCCACTCGTGATGCCTCTTGTTAGAGAGGCTGTGGCACTGAAGTGTCTAACCACATGCATGTATTCTGGAACTGCCCTATATTAAAACAGTTCTGGCATGGGGTGGAGCAGGTGCTAGCAGATATACTCCTGGAATTGACACCATTAACACCAGAAGTAGCAATATTACAGCACCCCCCCCCGTTTAAACATAAAGCAAAATTATATCTGGCTTCAGTGTTAATTACTGCAGTCAAGAAGGTTATTACTAGGAACTGGCTGAAACCAGATCCCACTACACTTAGAGCCTGGGAAGATTCAGTTTACTATATCTACTTAATGGAGCACATGACAGCTAAAATACAAAGGAGGTCTACTCAAGTGTCGTATTACGGGACGGCTTGGCAGATGGGGATAATGGCTCACAGGCCAGACTTAATCCCGTAGGGGATTTGGAGATGTAAAGATAAAAGGAACCCTCTAGAAGAATATATATAGAATCTCCATAGACACCTGACTGGTCAACCAGATAACAGAATACTTAGATACTGAAATTAGCTACTTGTTGCCCCTATTTAGACCCTCCTCCACCTCTTCATAGCAATATCTTTTACTGTATTACTTATCAAACTCATTGTCACCTCTATGTACTAAAAATGTAACAATGTCTGTCATGTATAATGATATCAATGATATCAATATGTACTCCAGTGCCTGGAAAACCTTAATAAAAATTAAGTTAAAAAAAAAAATAATAAAATAACATCACTGCAAACCTTACCTCCACCTCCTCCCTCATCTATGCTGATGATATAGTTCTCATTGCAAGTTCTAAAAATGCATCTGACATCAACCTACGACTCTCCTCCGACTTTCAGAAAACCCAAGTGTGGCTCTCAAATCATAAGCTTATCTTAACTGAGACCAAAATGCAAACAATGCTATTTAGGACAAACTCAAAACTTAAACTATGTCAGACCAATTTCAGAGTCTCTAGATCGGATGGTTCGCCTATTGTTGTAGTGAACTCCTTTAGGTACCTGGGGTAACGCTAGACCAATCCCTTAACTTCAATCTCCACATACAGAACACGTATAAATCTGTATATTACAAGCTTGGCATGGCCTACTGTACTAGTTATGTACTTACCCCCAAGTCGAGGTTGACCACTGCCCATGGTATACTCCTGCCTACCCTGCCCTACAGAGTCGCAACATTTGCTGTCATACCTAAGTCTACCCTCCACCGCTGGGATGTCACCTACAATATATGTCACTATGCCTCCTCTTCTAGCCGACTAACACACCATTGCCTCTTTTATGCTGATCTGAACTATCACCTTACGCCACCAGACTATATCCTCTCAGCTCCCTTGTTGATAGCATCATAAGGTCTCAAAATCCCAAAGCCTTGGCAGACTTACAGATTCAGCTTACCCCCACCTACCCTGCACTCAGCCGATAAATCCCTCATAAGTGTCCCTAAGTGCAACACATCCAAAGGTGCCACTGCCTTTGCCCACCAAGCTCCCCAGCTCTGGAACACACTCCCTCTCACTATTCGCCAAGCTCCCTCTCATACAGCCTTTAAAAAACCACTGCACGGCTATCTTATTTCCTCGAGTCAATAGCCCAGTCACATCCACCATGTGTCATTTCATCCTGCTACCTCCCTGACTGCCTTGACTCCCTTATCCTGTATGTTGCCTCTCTTCCTCACCTACCTGTAACTGGCTACCACTCCCTGCTCTCTCCCTTATTCCCGCTTGCCCCCTACTTCACCCTACACTGCCTTTCTCTGCCCTGCGCCACCCCTACGTACCTTATATTCTTCTCCATCTCCTTATGCTATAACTCCTCTTCCTCCTCTTTCAAATGGACTTATGACAATCCTCCATTATAATCCATGACCCTCATGTGCTTCACCTGAAATGTTTCTGTCTCGGTCTACCCCCACCATTGTTTATGCTCCCTTGGTAATTCACCCCCAGCCTGACAGTTATTCCCCACCTCTCTACACTGTTCTTTAATAACTGTACTAGCACTTATGGCACTTGTTATTGTCCATTTTATAGTTAGCCGTTATCCATGTTTGAATTGTACTTGCAATTATTGTAGTTGCCTGTTATCTTGCTGCTATTGTACCTAGCTGACTATTTCACTCTCTTGTATCCTTGCTGTAAAACACTGATGTATTGTTTCACTACCTTGTAACCTCCCGGGTCGTGCCTGAAATAGTTATTTCTATGGCTAGCACACCCTACCTGGTAAACAAAAACTAAATAAAAAAAAACAATAAAAGTCTAAACTGATATAATGTAATGAAAGGATTAGCATAGACCACTAATGCTCTGAATTGCTGGTGTGTTTCTAAAAATCCTAGCTGCTTCTCATAATGCAAGTAAGGTTACATTTATTTAACTATGAACTTAATAAACTACTTAATAAGTAAAATGTATTTACTGTTGAAAACAATTTTTATATTTTCTGATTATATGATTCCCTTCTAGAATCTGAGGAACAGTAACCTTTTTTTAACTTTTTTAAATTTGGTGCACTTTTCATTATGGCACTTTGTTATGAGGGGACTCCTCTCTCCAGTGGGCTTTCCTCACACCCGCCCCAACTGGCCATCCCACAGTTCAGCCCCCTCGTGACAGGCGACGTTCTCCCCCCACCCCTGGAAGTCAACATCTAGATTGTCAAGGGGAGGTGCAGGCGCAGCCCACCATCATACAGCCTGCCAGCTCTGAGCCATTTTCCATTTTCTCCCCTGGACCCATGCATGTGCAAGGGTGGGGTGACTGTCTCCACCTCCGCGGAGGCAGTCTTACACCCTGTGCGTGGTCCAGCCCCATTCTAGTGTAGCGCCTGTACTGACACCCAGCTTCTGCTGGGTGTCAGTCTACAGCACGGCACTGCATCCCTCCACCCCCGAGGAAGGAGAGCTGTCAGTGGACACTCAATCCTTCCTCACCCCGGCTGACCCCCAAGCGATCCAAGTCCATTCACGAACCCAGGTCCCCAGTACAGCGCGAGGTAAGGTGTCCAGCACCTCAGCCCTCTGCGCCACCAGACTGACCAGTTACTTTATTTTATGCCTCATGGTTCTTCAACATTAATTCAGTACATGGGTAAGTGCAAGTACTTGTCAGGAGGCAGAAGAAGATATAAGAAGTTCTAAAAAATTGTTAAAGTGAACAAAGTACTCCTGTTACGTAACCAGTCATGGGATATTTTTTGCATTGTAAAATGCTGAAGTGTGTCCAACCCCACCCCCACAAGGAAGACCTAGAGCATGTTGATATGTACTGGAGGGGGAGTTGGCAGCAATTTAGCCAGTTTGTCTGTTAGCACATTGTAACTGTAAACTGCACTTTAACTCAAGCACATGATGCTTTAAATAAATATTTGTTTTTCGGATCTGTTGTGTTCACCGTTTTTTGTTGTGCTTTTGCTCCTTAGGCAGGAAATGTAATCTCTGAACAGCAGCTTTAAGACCTACTGAACTCTTACAACTTTTTTACAGACTTCAGCATGTACATTATCTGTGTCTCAAATATTCACGAGTAGGGGAGGGAGAGAAGTTTGAGAAGTTGTGGGCACTGGTATTTTGTGCCCTACAATGGGGGGATGTAGGGGCCTAAACACGGCATATCGAGGGCATAATAGGGAGGACTACTTTAGGTGGATAATAACCACAATCAGGGGTTTACAATAATAGACTAAAAACGGATGGTTGACAAGGCAGGGTACAACACAGATGAAATGTTATGGGAAAAACTGAAGTGTAATATAGTTTTGTACTCTTAACTATACCTGTATGACCTATGCAACAGTTGGAAACAAGCTGAACATTAACTACTCGAACGTAAGATACTTTTGCTAAAATTACCAAAGTTTTAAATAATGTTTACAAAAAAACTATATACTCATGAGTATCTTGCAAACTAGTATTGGAGCAATGCTTTACACTACAGAGAGGGAGAGCTCTGCTCACATCTCAGTGTGGCTCACTACCAGTCACCCTCTTTATGATGGAAACATTCTATCTGCAGGAGTATTTTTAAATGTTCAATATATTATTGATCACCCTCGATCAATAATATGTATGTCCTGCTGGAGCCACTCGTTGCAAGATAAGAGTGGTTTCATGCGCGTTCATCATGGGTGAGAAGAGTGAAGTGAGGCTGAGCGGTTCTGAAATGCAAGGAATACAAGTGAAATCATTCTTATTCTACTGACGGTGGGGCACATAGCAACAGGTTATACAGGTTATAGATCAGGGGCCCAATATTCAAAACTTTGCCTGAAGGCCAATTTTGCATTGCTTGGCAGGCAAATATAGCCCACAGCCAATAGCATGCAACATTCAAAGGAATAGCACAAGGGCAAACACTACTGAATATAGCGGGCAAACGAAGGTGGGTAAACATGGCTGTGAGTGCAGTGCAAAGACAGCCCAGCAAAGAAGACAGCTCTGAATATAGTAACTGGGCAGTGCTAACAGACACAGCAGCCCAGTGCACACAGAAGTGGAGTCAGGCACAGGTGAACTACGTGGCCACTGTGGGCGCTAGCAAAGAAGTGGTGCATAACAACTGCAAACAACAGTGTAGGCAAAATACTGCAGAGCCGTGCTAAGGTTCAGACACATTTGCCCAGGGCAAACATGCTTGCCCAGCGCAAACACATTTGCCTGGGGAAAAACTTTGCCATATTCAAAACGTATATGCAAATTAGTCTTCTTAGGCATTCTGAGGACAAACAGCAACATTAGCATGTCATTATGACCTAATTTGCATGCATTTCCATATGTAGATTGCCTGGGCTATTTCAGTGTGCACACAATACCACCTGCATAGCAGACAGGAACTACAAGTCGGTAGCTGCAGGCTGGGTTTGTACACAACAGCACAGACTACTGTGCCCCAGGGAACATGCACCACAGGCACTGGTGATTGTGCTGCATGCCATAGACTTATTGGTGTTCCTGCTACAATGTGTATCGTAAACTACAGTATTATGAGTAGCCGGTATTGTGAGGGACACATCAATGCATACTGTATGTCAGGTAACATTGAATGCTGCTATCCACACATAGACAGGCCCAGCTGGCAGGTGTGTTCTGACAGTGGACAACACTGTCATACCATCCTGTGACCCACAGACGTGTGCAAATGGTATGGGATTTTCACAGTAACACACACATGGCTGGCCGTGTGTGATGGGGTGTATGTACAGGTGTGCGGTACTTGCGGGGGGCAGACACATACCATCCTACAGGCCCAATGATGTCAGCGGCATTCCTGTTACTGGAACATGTTCACTGTGTGGATGTCTGACCCCATCCGCGTGGCAGTACCTACTATATGCTGCATCCTGGGCACCTGTACACCCTTCCCTTAACACCGTCCCTCCCCTCAGTGCAGCATATGTGTGCTGAATTGTGTTGGTGTACCCCCTATGGGGGGACTGGGTGTGTGTGCTGTATGTACTCACTGGCAAGGTGTCCACTGGATACTAGGCCACCCTCAAATGCCTGGCAGGATTGGGACTGGTGCTAGATGAAGGCGTTGTAGGCACTGCCAGGGTACCATGCTAGGACTCGTAGCCGGTACCATCTGTTCGCAACATATCTCTTCCTTGGCATTCGGAGTGGCCCAGGGTGGCCTTCTGCCCACTCTGCCTCCTCGATGACTGCAGTCATCAGGTGCACCATAATGCTGTTGTTGTATACATCCTTGTTGCCTGTTGCTGCTGTGTCCACGTCCCCCATCCTTTTTTTGTTCAGAGTTAAAACTACCTTTTTCTGGGCATTAACTTGCGCCATGCTGTGTGTCGCGCTAACATACATTGCGCGACGCTAAGGTGCTGAATATACTATTGCTCCTGTATTCATATCCCTGCCCCTCACATTGAACCGCGCATACATTAGACAAGATTCCCAAAAGGTTATACCTGGTGTAACTTGACCTGCACCAAAATAAATGGTGCAAGTAGCAAGTTACACCAGCAATTCTGACATACCGTATTCTGCAAAGCAGCTTGTGACATGTTGCAGGCTGCTGCACCCAAGTGGACATATGCCACCAGTTACACCCTAAACCCCTGCGACATGGCACTAGGGGGTTTATGGCAGCAGTTGTACCCTGTTCTGGAAGGGCAGCAACCAAGTCCCCCAGGGCGCTATTCTCAAACAACCCCCATGGGACATCTGTGAAAGTACAGTTACACCAACCTTTAGCTGGTGTAACTATACCAAACCCACTGGGGATTCTGCGCATATCTATGCCCATGACCCATCCCCGATGACATCACCCTCCCCACCACTGCCTGACCCAAAAGGTCATGTGCAAGCCCCGCAGGGCTATTGCTGTCCCTCCCTGAATGCCCCGACCCCAGAATATGCAGTATAATGCCCCGCAGGACTATCACTGTCCCCCCCAATGCCCTGACCCCATGACATACCAAGATATGCCCCTCAGGGCTAATACTGTCCCACCCAATCCCCACTCAATTATTCACTGCGCATGTACTATGAAAAGTAGTAAGCGCTCCAGTGGATCTCAGTTGGCGGCTGGCAGCGGTGGTGAGAGGTGGGTCTGTGCCAGTCGCCAGCCGGGTAGGGGTGGGGGGCTGCAGGGTGGTCCGCCACTGCCAGGTGAGGGGTGGGGGCCACTAGACAACCAGGGACTTGGGGTTGCTCTATACACCTTACGAGGGATGCGGGTTGTGGGAGGCGGTGGATTGGGGATCAAGTACTGGGGGTAGCAATACCATGGGCATATCCTTATATGTCATGGGGTCGGGTCATGGGGGGAGGTATTAGCCTTGTGGGGCATAACCTGGTATGTCATGGGGTCGAGCCATGGGGGCATTTGCGCCATTGAGGTCCGGGGCTGTAGTTTGTGACCATCCTTTCGAGTACACCCTTTGTTCAGCGTACCTGTGGGATTGACGCATATTGCAGGACTTAGCCGTGGGGACCATGCCCCTTCCAGAATCGGGCGCAGGGTCCTTGGTGTAAAGGGGATTGGCGCAAGTCACCTTTGGTGCAACTTGTGCCATCCCTGTAGAATCGGGCCCATTATCTTGTAGCACTGGTGCTACACTGTTGCGCTGGTGCTATTTAGTCTTTTGAATATTGCAGCTCCATGCAAACAGTGTGCAAAATCTGCGACAAATGGTTTGCACTCAGCACAAAGTTTTGAATACCTGGCCCCAGGACTGTTTTTTATATTAAAAAAGTGCCTTGTTTTTTTTTTCTTTACACAAACAGACCAGCTTTCTCATCATGCAAGCACCCACTGCTACAGCGCCGTGAGTGAGGCACTAAGTAAAATAGGAGGGTCTCATGTTCAAATGAAAGGAGTGCTGTGATTGGTCAAAAGCATTACACATCATGCTCTCGATCAGTAATATATTAATATGTCCTCAAAGACAACTCTTACCAGGGTATGGGTGAAATCCAGACCACTGGACCAAAACAGTAAAAAATGGACCTGGCACAGTTTGCATGGTGTGGCTGGATCAACTGGTCTGGTTTTTACCATCTGTGTCCAGTCCAGCTGTACTGTCGAATGGTAAATCTATAAAATGGTAACCAGTTGTATGGTCTGGTGGTACTCTCTAATGGTAAATCAACAAAATGGAAACCAACTGTCTGGTCTAGCTATACTTTGTAGTTAAATCTGTAAAAATGGTAACCAGTTGTCCAGTCCAGGTCTGGTGGTGCACCACAGGATCCAGTCCAGACAACTGGTTACCATTTTTTGCAGATTTACTCATAGAAATTACCACCGTACTGGACCACTGATTACCTTTTCTTATAGATTTACCGTTACAAAGCACAGCCAGAATGCTGGACCTGGACCAAATCAAAACAGTACAAACTGGACTGGTTGATTCATCCAGAACAGTTGGACCGTGCAAACTGTATCTCATCCGGTCATATAAGCCAGCCTGGTTTTTACTGTTTTGGTCAGGTCCGGATGTGGTGGTCCAGATTTTACCAAGTCCCCTCTCACCATTGCAAGAGTAGTTTCACACATTCTTAGGGCATCAGAACCGCTCAAGTTTGTTATTCTCATGCCCTTCAAATGCATGTGAGACTCTTACAACTGCAAAGGTGGTCGCTGAAAATGCATTACACACAAAGGTAAGGGCAGGACTGTTCAAATGAAAAAATGTAGGATTTGTTCAACATCGACTGTAGCTTAATTTGCATTTGCTGCCCCATTCTTTGAAATTAAATCCGCTCTCTTTTTGTATTTGTTCTTCAAGGAAATGTACTTGTCTTGGACTGGAGGGGGGGCAACAGGATTTGCAAACCCCTGGGTAAGAAAGACTATTTAAGGAATTATCCATGACAGGGTGTGGGTTGGGCTGGGATTTACCCATGTCTGGTGTGGTTTGGTCATGAGGTCACAGGCCTAGGGATCAGTCACTGACACCAGGCGTTGGTAAATCCCAGTCCATCCCACAC
Organism: Neoceratodus forsteri; assembly: GCA_016271365.2. Classification (NCBI taxonomy): domain Eukaryota; kingdom Metazoa; phylum Chordata; order Ceratodontiformes; family Ceratodontidae; genus Neoceratodus; species Neoceratodus forsteri. The sequence continues at coordinate 1,303,799,493 of CM057456.1, forward strand.
CCTGTCATGGATCATTCTGATTATACAAGTAGAAAACATGACAAATATACAAACAAGTGAAGAAAAAAAACTTGGATTTTAATTTTTTTTATGCTTGAAAGACCAAAAATATAATTAAGTAACAGAAAATAGTTCCTTATTTTAACCTTTAGTTGTGGACTGGAGCAGGAGTTGTAGTTGAGCCACCAGGTCCTTCTACGTTCTTCGCCCACTGAGTGCAATGCGGAGCACCAGTTTTGGTGGTTCTGGCCCTGTCCCTGATGCAGCAAGTGTAGTACGCTGTAGTTGGCAGCCACCACCAATAGCAGTTATGAGTTAAAAGAGCCGAATTTAAGGCATGAGTGGATAACAGGTTCAGGGACAGAGACAGTGTATTACAGTGCAGACAGAGACAGCGCATTAGTTGGGGGGAGCTAGCCTGTACATTACATTAGAACAGAACCAAATGCAGCTGTAGCTGGAGCAAGAGATGGTAGCTGTAGTGTGGCTTTCAAATGTTTTAGGATTGGGAATTGTACCGCGTGGGTGAGACGTACAGAGCAATGTTAAGAGTTTTAATTAAATTTGGTCATTGTAGTTTTTTTGGTTATCAGTGCTGGTTAGCTGTAATAAGGATGGTGGTGTTTGCAGTTTGATTTTGAATGCTCAGGAGGGTGTAAAGATTTGTCTTCTGTGTGTGATTGGCTGGTACTTTACCTGGTGGCCATGCAGAAATTACCCCCTAGCATAAGGTAACAGCCAACCAATTAGGGCACAGTATTCTTGGACCCCATTGCATAATTTTTTAAATTGTGATTTGAAAAGTGCAAAACAAAAATGCATCTGCTGTATTCACACACCTTTAAACTGTCCCTGATTTGCCTCAAAAATTTCATCGGTCCAAGCTGGCCTGATGGCGGGCTGAGACAGCGCCTTACCTTGTGCCACGCTGGTGACCCGAGTTTGGTTCCGAGCTTGGGTTGCCAGGGCTAAGTGGGGGTGGAGGGTGAGAGCAGGATTGAGTTAGCTGCTGGGAAAGTCATCCCCATCTCGACTAACACCTGGGGGAGGCCGGTACCAGAGCAAGGACGTTGGGAGGCAAACATAACGTCAGGGTGACGGATGAGGAAGTGGGCCAGCAGCACATGTGCACCTCCATGTGCATGCGTTCATTGCATGCCACAATCTTGGACTAAGGGAGTAAATGGAGGAAAAATGGACGCACATTAGGGGAGAAGGATGCCTGCGCACCACACCTCCACCCACCTCACCAGAGCCTGCGGCAGCAGCTACTGGATGTATGAGGACTTCAGGGAAGGCAGTCTTCCTTCCTGACCCTACCATGGGGGCAATCACGTGAGTACCTAGCCAGCCACCAGGTAAGTTGTTGGGACAGTGGATGGTGAGTAGGTGGTGACGCAGGCTGAAGGGAGCCCCCCGCCTCTCCGCCGTGGCTAAGGAGCAAAACATTTGAAACATTTGATGAAAATAATTTCGTGATAGTGGAGTGTTGACCAGCGGTGGTGCTGCGCCTTAATGCGTAACTGACAATGCGCAATCGAGGTGAATGTTCTGAGGTTGGAGCAGACACACGTATACTCAGGCGGCCGTTGTGTTTGTACATTTTTATTGTGATCTTTTTAATTAAACGGATAATTAGAGGGAGGTGGAAGTACAGCCCCCATGAAAGGTAAATTCATTGATTATGTCTACGATTGATCAAAGATAGTCCAAATTAGACGGGGTGCGGTGGGGGCTAAAATAAATTAAGTCTCCTATTCTGTTTTCTTTTGCACTTTTTTTCAGATTACTTTTTTTACTGATGGTGGTTGTGTAATGTGAAGGAGAAGGGGGGTTGTGAGGGAGGGGGCACAGACCCCCGATAGCTGGGTCAGTTGCCACGCGTGTCGCGACACCGTTACTTCACTTGCCCGAGTAGCGTTACGTTACGCTTAAGTTTATAGAGGCTAGCGGTGTGCGATTCCTGTAGCTTTTGCGCTACGAACACATGGGTGGTCCGACTCTCTATACTACCGCCATAAATTTCTTCTGTCCGTCCTAAGATTGCTATTTCAGTCACTGAGGAATCGTGATTGCCCAGGCCCTAGAGAACTGAAACCATAAAAATGATGCTACATCGGGAAATGATTTTCAGTACTAAGCCACCCATTGCAAGAGGCTTCTTGGGGTGACATTACCATTTATTGAGATTTGTCCCTGATTTTGGTTATTTTGTCCCCGATTTGCAAGGCAGGAGGATCAGAAGCATGCATTTATCCATCCATTCCCCTTCGTTTCCTTTCATCGTCCTAAGTATACTTTTCCGAGGTCTGCCTAGGACACTTTCCTGCGTGACATGATTGTACCACCTACGTCAGCCGGTAGCCACTGCAGCGTCCTCCAACCCGAACTCATTGCGCCAGCGGCAGTACAGAATTAAACGAGGCTCTGTGTTACTTGAATCCGAGAATTTGGGACTAGCGACTTTGTCACACAGCACTGACACCGTTCCCCTAGCAACGCATCCCGGAAAACTGAAATCGCCGAACATGTCAGTAAATGACAGATGCGTAATCCAATCGGGTGCCCTGCTTTTCCTAAACGCTTGACACCGTCTAGCTTTCAACCAATAAAGTTGTTCAAGTGGCGGGACTTCCGCCGTGTTGCGCGCAGAGATGTTCGAGTGGTTTACATGAAAGATGCATAGACTTGAGACTTTTTTGGTAACTCGAGGCAGCTTTTTGAAATGCCACGTAGCCCTCCTAATGCCTGTTTCGTTGTCTGAAAACCGCAGTGCCGAGATTAAAAGCCAGTGTTAGTCTGTTAAAATGGACAGTGCTGCTGTGGGAGAGGTGGCTGCATCTTTGGTGAGGGAGTTCTTAAGCAGAAAGGTAAATACCGTGTTTCCTCTTTGCATTGCCAGCATACAGGGTTTACTGTCACATTCTTTTGCTTCTCAACGGATTAATTAAAGGCTCCTCATTTCAGCTCCCGAGTCCCAGATGAGTGTGTTTCACAAGGCAGTGTTTGCTGTTGTGCTACTTGTGTCACTTCAAAGAGACACTGACAGATTTATGTAGCCATTTTAGCCTGAAAAGTGATATGATTTACGTACGAATATACGAAAACGCCACCAGAAGCAGGCCTTATAGTCTATCCAGTCTGCTCGATTGTGCAGCTAACCCCCCACCCTCTTCATCACCCCCCTGTCCCAACCCCTCTGAAAGCCGCCCACTGTACTACAGGATACCACCTCGGGCAGAACATTCCACCTGTCCACCACCCATTCAGTGAAAAAATGTCTCCTGATTTCCCTCTTGAATCTCCTCTCCACCCAATCTCAGCTGATGCCCTCTCATATCCCTCCCTCTTCTAAGATGGAAAATCCTTTCTGTATTAGCCTTATTTATCCCCTTAAGGATTTTAAAGGTTTCATTCATATCCCCCCCCCCCCTTCCAGGGAGTACATGTTCAGCTAGCCCAATCTGTCCCTATAGGACTTTCCTTCCAGCCCCTGGATCATCTTGGTCACCCTACGTTGCACCCCTTCCAATAATTTGATGTCCTTCTTCAGGAATGGGCACCAGTATGGCACACAGTACTCCAGGTGCAGCCTGACCAGAGATCTGTACAAGGGAGGATCACCTATCTATTTCTGGAGGAGATTCCGCTCGCTATACACCCCAGCATCCTGTTGGCTTTTGCTGCCACCTTTTTGCACTGAGCTGAGTTGTTCATGCTGCCCGTTGTAAGGCACCCCCAGATCCTTTTCCTTCTCTGTTCTTTTCAGCTTTACCCCTCCCAGATGATAGCTCCTCCGCTGATTCCTAGCTCCAAAATGTAGTACCTTGCTGTTCTTGGCGTTGAACCCCAGCTGCCATGTTTTCTGAACACTCCTGTAGTTTGGTCAGTTCCTCCTGCAGCCCCTTCCATCCTTTGATGTCATCTGCCACAGCTCCCATCTTTGTATCGTCCGTGAACAGACGGATCCTACCGCGATCCCGTGTGATAGATCAGCTATGCATATCCCAAACAGCACTGGTCCCAGTACTGATCCCCGTGGCACCCTGCTCGTTACTTCCCTTGGTGATGAGGATTCCCCACCACCACCACCACCACCCTCTGTTGCCTTCCATTCAGCCAGTTGATGATCCATCTGGTCATCTTCATTCCTACCCTGTGTATTCCAGCTTCCCCCCAGCCTCCCATGCGGCATGGAATCAAAGGCCTTGCTGAAGTCCAAATACAGGACATCCACTGAATGGCCCCGTCCAGCTCCTTGGTCACCCAGTTGTAATACTCAATTAGATTTGTCTGGCAAGATCTGCCCAAGACAAACCTGTGTTGTTGGTTGTCCTGGAGACCATGTCCTCCAAAAAGGTCACTAGCCTCTCCTTTAGGATTGTCTCCATGAGCTTCCCCACAATTGATGTGGGATTTGAAAAACTAGGGCAGCTAATCACTTACTCTCCACAGTCTGGGCAGTACTTTTATCCATAGCTTCCAGACGTTATCCTCCGCCTGACAGCCATGCCTTTTTGGCCTCTTAGAGCTACTGCCACATAGCCACACCCCAACAACCTCTCACTTGATCCCCTGCCACCCATGACTTGCCACCTCTGTTGGGCCTTAGGGACCTCTGGAGCAGTCCAGGTGGGCCTGGTGTTGTGTGAGGCCAGACTGCACCCAAGCTATCATTCTTCACAAGGCATGGTGTTTCCCTCACTGGGTTTCACTGCCCCTCTCTCAGGACATCCCAACTAGGCTCCTAGCATATGCATGCACACACAGGTGGGCGTACTTGCAGAACAGCAATATCCTCCCACAAAGCAGTCACCAAGTATGATGAGCTTGTATAGGAGTGAGCTGTGCAGCCACCTCTCAGCAATGATGATGATGATAATCCACTCTGTCTGTGTGTGGTCTTCATTCTTCACCATTTCAAAGTGGACATTTCTTTCTTCTCACTCCTTTTCTGCCCAAGTACCCCTACTGTGTAGGAGTCTAAAGCATTGACAATGGCTGGTTGGTTAACAGTAGTGAGGTGCAGAAATGGAAAAACTCGTACCCTCGGGAATCACTTTTTTTTTTTCTTGCCCTGTCTGGAATGGACACTTTATCAAGCAGTTGCCTTTCATTTGTCTTGGTTATAATGGCACTCATTTTGTCTATTCAGGAGTTTAACACTGGGCATCTGTCACAGGGCCACAAGCCAAACACTAAGGCCTGCTTTCACACATGCAGCTCTGCAGCGGCTGACACTCCTCTCTCCTCCAAAGCAGATCTCAATCTGACTTGAAATGATGGGGCTGATCAGGCTTTCTCAGTAAGTAACTCAGCTCCCCGTTGACTGTCAGAAAAAGGGGTGGTGCTGCATCACTGTCCCTCTCCTGATTCACTGGGTCACGCATGTAAATCGGAGTGTCCGTACAGTCTGTCACATAAATCACCAGTTTGCCTCAACACTGGCACTCCATGCACCTTCTCAGCTGGTTAGGTGGTAGTGTGCCCTTTTACCTCCTGTAGGGCATCGTGGATCAGACATGGATATACCTTTTAGCTTTGTTTACGTTTTTACAGGTTGTCCCTCAAAATCTGCTCTAGCTGTATGAATAATGTACGCCTCACATTGTCTGACCTGTGGTCCACAAATGCACACTACAGTCCCTTGTAGCAAAATGTCAGGTCATCAGCCTGCAGCTGATAGTATGAGACAAGAACTTCCATGCACTGTAATATACACTGTTGTATCTGTGGGTGGTCAAAAGTCCAGGTAGGGATCCAGTAGTAAGCCCCACAAAACTAAGAGTGGATACAGTCTCTCTCTCTGCTGAGTGTTTGGTGCCCTCAACAAAGCAATGCCCAAAAATGTCTCAGCATTTTTCCTGTAAGCAGTGCTATCTAGAAACCTGCTTCCTAACTATATGGCAATACAGTGGTGATGCAGTGAACAGCAACAGGCAATGCAGATGTTTTGAAAGTGTGTTTCCTGACCCTAGACTGGGAGTGACACACTGGTGGCACAAGAATGAACTAAAATTGTTCTGCATCACATAAATAGATAGGGATACCAGCAGCAGCATCAGGAGAGTCGTGAGACACTTTGAGAACTGATTTATCATCTCTTACAGAGCATCTGGTACTGTAGAGCTGGTTCCATCTCCAAAGAAGACTAGCATAGTTCACCTTTTGTTTCTGCATCTCCACAATAACAATAGCAGGGGCAAAAGACAAGGACAGTAGTTTATGGTTTTTACCGGAAAAACCCAGTGAAATTCCAGAATTTAAACTGAGTATCAGTAAAAACATCGACTATCACGGAAATTGGGAATTTATATCAGATCAGTGAATCTATGGAAAGTTGTGTTTTAGTATAAATTACTTACTGTGGTAATTTCATTTGTTTTATTTTCTGTATATTGAGCCTTCTTTAATTCTAAGTATTTATACCCAAACTGTATATTAGAGAGCAGAATCCCGGTAAAATCGAGAAATTAGAAAAGCGATCACTGGTGCAGTCCCAGAATATCAAAGCCATAAAATGGAATTTCATCACTGCAGAAACCATAAGCCAGTGTCCCTGGCAAAAAGCTCCTCCAGAACATCTGGTTCTGGGTTCTCCAAGGCGTCCCCAACATCCTCACTAATGACTAGAGATGTTGGGAAGTTGGTGCAAAGTGGTCCACTTTGCACTGTGTAAAACATCATGTAGTTTTGTGGCCTAAGTCCAACTTTGCCAGAGGAAGTTTTCTTTAAAAAAAAAAAAAAACCCTACTCCCCCACAACGCACGTACTTGTAGTTCTGCAAGAAGAGTAAACTGGTGAAAGACCCAGGGACAAAACTCCCTAGAGGCATAAATGATGGTCATCTATGTTATAAGAGCAAATGCAAAAACAGAACAAACACTGCATTCAATCATTCAAATTCATATGTGCATCACTGAGCTTGTGGGAATGAAACTTGGGTCTGCTGGATGTACCAAGCTCAGTCACAGCTCATTACTCTTAAGTTTAGTTTTAGCCAAATAATGCAGTCACGCCTCTTGGTTTTGTCTGTGTGAACAGTAAATGGCAGTGGTTCAGGGGGAAGAAATGTCTGATTAGTAAACTTGAGGGAGGCTGCAGGGAAACTAGGTTCTTTAACCCTGGGACTCTCAACTGCTACACTACAGGAAGTCAGTAGTACTACACTTAAAATTGCTGAGAAGACTGTCAGACTTTTTTTTGTAACAAAAGACATGAAACTACTGTTACTGAAAACAATAAATGTTTACCAGGCTAAGTACCCACTACATCTCTGAACACTACTAACTTTACTTAAAGGAGAACTGTCAGGAAAGGTGAAGCCCCGACCACAGCACAGATCGGGGCTTCACCTCTCCAATCCCCCCCCAAAAGTACCATAAGAAATTAAGGGTTTATGTACCCCATCACTCATAAAATTCCAGCGAAGCTTCGGTGCAGCCGATATTTTAATAATGGCGCTCATCAACACTCACAGGATCTCGCTGGTAATACAGTGGTAGTAAGATGATGACGCTAGACTGCCCCACCATACGATGTCTTTATGTATGGAAATAAACGAGAAAGGGGAGACTGGATGCCCAGTGCCATTTTTTGCTACTTTTGCATAAATCCCATGGTTATGTCTGCCATACCCATGGGATTTAGGCAAATTCAGTAAAAACGGCCGGCATCGGAGATATACGTGATAGTTTTATTGCCATACATAAGGGCAGTATTGTGGTAGGGGCAGTAATGTCATTGTCTCGGTATTACCAGCTTAGATCCCGGGAGGGGAATGGAGGTGCGCCATTATTAAAATGCCGTCTGCACAAGAGCTTCGCTGGAATTTTAAAAATGATGATGTACATAAACCCTTAATTTCTTATGGTGCTTGCAGTGGGGATCGAAGAGGTGAAGTCCTGATCTGTGCAGCGGGTGGGGCTACACCTCTCTTGGTAGAACGCCTTTAAAATATAAAGCCCCAAAAATGTAAGAACTGTACCATGCTCAGTATTTCAGTTTAAAAGATTTCCCCCAACATATCACATCCCCCCTAAAAGTCTGAATTCTCCCCAGAATTCTAGACACAAGGGGGTATTTTTCCCCAACTTGGAAACCCCAATTTTAAGCCCTGAGTCTTTATTGCTTGTAAAGTTGCTAAGATATATCATGATATTTACCACCGATGATGATGACGATATTGTTTTTTGCAATAATAAATTTACACGTAACATGATACATGTGATGCAGCTTGATAAACTGTCTTGACTTCATCACAAATAGCACCTCCACTTCTCTGTCTGGTTTCTTCTTCAGCCATTATGCAGATTTAGGATTCCTCACCTCCTTCTCTGATCTCATTTTATCTTTTTCCTAAAACGTATCCAGAAAAAAGAGATGATTTAATAAACGGTATCAAATCATCTCCTTTTTCCCCTTGGATCTTTTGTCACAAGAACCAATACGGCAACAGAACTAATTTTCTGTGCCCTAAAAAGTAGAACTATGACAAATATTCATGATGGTATTGCATGATATTGTTTGCACATATATATGGCATCTTTATGTGAATGCAAATCATTTGGGGGTGTTTTTATTTTGAAATGCAAACGTTCATGTAGATACTACTATTAAATCTATTTTGTTACAGGGTTTAAAGAAGACCATTGCTATCATGGACCAGGAATATCCTCGTTCGGAGCACAGTATTAATAACAGAAATGAACTGAAAAGGGTGCTGCATCTAGAACATCTGTACAAACATAACAAGGTAAATCAAGAAGCTGGTAAAAAGAAAGCCCTTTTTAATATTGTATAAATAAATGTGCTTTGTATGTGTAATATGTTTAAAAAAAAAAAATATAGCAGTTGATTTAGCTGTTTTGTTGGTGTGGCTCGGAGGAATCACCTTAATCTATGATCTTGTAGTCAGGTTTCCCAGATGTAAAGATGCCACCTTTAACTTTACCTTTGCCCAGAGGTAAAGGTAAAGATATCAGTACCTTTACCTCTGGCCCACATGATCACAGGTTGAAGTCTCACACCCATACATTAAGCTGATACCCATTGCAGATACTATAGTGCAGTGCTATGGGGTGCTTCCCTGTTGGAGATACCATTTGTTGGATGAAATCTTGAAAGGATCTACAATCAAAATTTACAAAAAAAAATGTTGTGCAGAGTGTTTTGTGTGTGTGTGTGTGTGTGTGTGTGTGTGTGTGTAGTCCAAGTGTATCCTTTCCTTTGCTGTTAGGATTTTTTAAATCTAAATTTGCCTACTTTTTTATGACCCCTGGTAATCTCCATGCTTGCTTCTGAAACTAGCTTTCCTATTCCCACAATTTAGCTTGTCCCATGAGACAGTGATGATTGGAGACAATTGTTTCTGTGAGTTTTTGCTTACTGTCCAGTTTACAGAAGTAGAACTGTGCTTGTAAGTGCCTCTTCTTATCCAATGAGCACTAACTTATTTATTTAAAAATTGGTGACTGGGAAAGGCACACTGAACTGAGGCTTATTTCCAGGTATGACCTGCAGGAAGGGGAACAGAGGAGAACAGTAATACAGCAGTTGACATTGAAGCAACGTGATACTACAGTTAGTCAAAAGTAATAATTGCAGCTCACTAATGACAGCAGTAGGGCAACAACCCAAACAGCTGAATAAGTCAAACAAAACACGGCTTCACAAAAGACAGGGCAGAGAATAAATAAATAAATAAAAACAAAATGTGAAACAGATGAGTGCATTAAGTATGAAACTTACAAAGTGTATCGAGCAATCTTGGAGGAGCACTGGGGGTAACGAAAGCAGAGGAAAGGTTGGATTAGGTGCCTGAAGGGTCTGGACAGAAACATGTAGAAGAGAAATGGGACCTCAGCAGGGTCTTAAAGGCAGTGTTAAAGGGAACAAGCTTAAGGTAGGAGGGGAAAGAGTTCCAGAGAGAAGGCAGTCGTACTGAGAAAACTAGTTGTACTGAGAAAGTGGACTTATCAGTTGAGGTATAGCAATGAGGGACATCAAAGAAATGAGTGTGAGAAAAGCAGAGGGAGTAAGATGGAGTAGCAGAATGGGGAAAGAAGGTCAAATATGTAACTGGGAAGTATTGCAAACCAGTACTTAGAGAGATGGGAAAAGCAGTGTGGTAGGCGCCAACCAGGAAGATAGGGAGGGAAAGATGAGGAATTGATACAGGGAACAGTGGTGAGTAAGAAGGGGAGAGCCAGAAGCAAACCAGCAGGAGTGAAAGATAGGCTTCATTCTGGTTAGGGTAGATTTGGAGGCACTGCCCTAGTCCTTATCCACATAGTCGAACAGCGGGAGAATCATTTCGAGAACAGTATGATGCTGAACTGAGAGTGGAAGGCAGGATTTGTTCCTGTAAAGGGTACCTAGTTTGGGGTGTAATTTCTTGAGGATGGCATCAGCGTGGACAGAAAAGTTGAGATGACTGTCTAGTCACACCCCAAGGTACTTGAAACAAGGGACTGACTTGAGGGGAGTGCCATCAAGGGTAAAGAAGACAGGGGTCTGGCCACATCTTCTAAGCAGATGATGTGAACCATACAGCATGGAGGCATTTTTTGCCATTCAACAAGAGCTGGTTGATACAACCAGCAGTGCTGGACATTATCAAAGTCATGCTGTGGAGAGTGTTCCAACTGAGGGATGGGGGTTTTGGAGGCAATGTGTTATCAGTGTTCATATGTATATTAACTGAGACATCTGCTTAGGGGAGGTCATTCAGAAAAACAGAGAAGAGGAAAGGAGCCTTGAGTGTCCTGTTGATACTCTCATCCTCATGGGGCTTCCTCTGTTACAGATGTCCCATCTGGTTTGTACCAGTGATGCTGGTTCGAAGCAGCAATTCTGTGTGGAGACGCTCTCAGTGGATGACGTGGGCATGTCTTCTGATGCGGACCTATGTCAAGTCACCTTCCCCTTGGAATGTTGAGGTAGGGACTAATTGAGGGAAGAAAAAATGTCCTGGCTGACCAGGATGACTCTGTTTCTCCTCGCATGCCCCACACCCACCTGCTGGGCTCCCTGACCAACAGCTGAACTAAACACCTCCCGGGATAGCTAGGGGGTCCCAGGGGACTCTGCCACAGGGGAAAAACAGTGGGGCACTGTCGGTCAGTGGAGGTAAGTCCCAGAGACAGCAGGGTGATGGGTCTGGGGGGGAGGCCGAAGTATTGGCGGACTGGCGACTGCATAAAGTGCAGTGAATATATTTAAAAAAAAAAAATCCTTGGGTCAACAAAGATTGTGGCCAAAACATAACCCTTATCTATCTGTAACAAGGGATAAATAAGTTTGTCCCTATATTTCAGCCTAACCTCATTTTGGTCTAAAACATAATGTGTCTGTGTAACAAATGTTGACCTATATAATTGGATCATATACAACTTGTGAAGCCACAAGACAAACTAAGCCACAAGTTGCAATATTAAAGTGCCTTTTGACATTTGTGCTGACCATGTAAGTAATAGCAAACAGTTGTCTTATGTGTCTGCAAGACAGGAACACAGGATAGTGTCCAAATTACCCTTTTGACTATCTCTAGTGTTTGTCCTTATCAGGACAGGCCAAAATGCTTGTATGCACATTCCTAAGTCCAAACCTATTTCTTCCTCATGGACTTTGGTAACTGGTAGTGACAGCTGTTGCTAGCCATATATAATAATAGAATGTACACTATCTATACTTGTGCTGACCAAGGATGAGCTCATACATATACCAAAGGAGTATTGCCTTGTAGGTTGATGTTTGTGCTTGTTTTGGACCAATCATAGAAAACCATAGGAAATGATGATGCTGTCTTCCACTATATAAGCAAGCCAGCACACACTGTTATTTTGAAGAATGTACCACTTGTAGTCTCTCGCTGTGATTATTGTTATAATCATTAAATTCTTCTGCCATCAGTCTTGTCTCCGTTCGTCTCCTTTCTAAGTATCTGTAATTGATCATTTACTAACTGTAGTTTTTCCACAACGCTACTCCATCCCTTTAGGATGAAGTCAGTGACATGCAGGAAGGAGGAGACTGTAGAATGGGCTATCCGAGCTCCACCGGTCTCTTCTGTATGCTGCAGTTCTGTTAAATAATTTTAGCAGTAGTCTCAGCAGTTACTGGTATTACTTCTGTTTGTTTTTATGGCTGCAGTGGGCAGAGTCTGCAGCTGTCTTACGATTACCTAAAAAATGAGTGACCGGATCCGACCCAACAACTAAGCTGGAGTTGCATCACAATTACTCCACAAATTGGAGCACTCCATTCCATAGTTTTGCATTTATTTAGGCCCCCCCCCCCGTGGATGGACTATTTCATATGCCTGTCATGTCTTGAAAAGACCACTGTGCACAAGATGGCCGCTGGAGCACAGTGGGCATGCGCCTGTGGCCTCCTTGGGCACAGCGGCAACCATGCTGGAAAGACCAGGGTTTATGGGATCTCCAGCTTGTTCAATTTCTGCTTGACTCCAATTTGCTTGTGGCATGTTCATGTGGCACAGGAGATGTCGAGGAACAGAGGACTTCTTTCTTTGTTGGAGCGGATCGTCCCTCTGCCTTTTGCTGCACACAAATTAGGTCTTGTTCACCTGCTGATGCCAGCACCATTAGAATGGTCTGTGGTGTGTCTCGGGTGGCTGCTGCACATCTCGCAGTGATTCTGTAAGCTTTCACAATAGTGAAGTTGCAGCTAGTGATCTCCAGTATCCAGCCTCTTAGCAGTTGTGCTGGGTCATCTCCTTCCATCCCTTCAGGGAGACCAAGTATCCAAACATTTTCAGCTCTGGCTTTATTTTTTGGGCTGTAGGGGTTTGCTTTGTTAAGATTCATATAATTGTCCAGATACCTACAGTAGGAAGCTCATAGTGATAATAGACGAGTGAGAGGGGGAGAGAGAGAGAGAGAACGAACTAGTGAGCTGAGCTGGCAACTGCTAGTCAGAAATGAGCCTCCTGTAAATAAAATCTCAGTACCAGAATATCTGGTATACTACAGTAGCAAATATAGTCTACATTGCTCTTCTAAAAAAGAACAAGTTCTAAAGAAAATTTGCAAGCCTTAATTTATGCATGATTTGACTAAACACAATTAAGCATCTCATTGACATTATTTGCCACAAAGCTTGCCATCATTTTGTTACTTTAGGTATCTGGACTATTACATGATTATTAACAAAGCAAAACAAGAAAACACGAAAATCCCAATAAAAGAAACCGTGCTACTGTAAGCGGCAGTTTTGCACGCCAATTGCCATGCACTGCATCAAACTCCGGGAATTCTGCGCTGTCTACTGCTGAACTGAGAGGTTTCCTAAATGCCTTCCCAACCCATTGTTCCTTTGTTGCCCTTATAGTCTCGGGGGTCATCTAGTTGCATAGCATCCTCCTCAGCAACAACAACATAGAGGCGGGATTCTTTTTTTCGGCAAGTCACAGCCTTTTTGTTTTGTTTCCAGCTCTGCCAGCTGCTATAACAACCACTGCCTCCGTCTCACTCGCCTGAGTGTTCGGTAGGCTCTGTGTGCACGTGCACTGCCATTTTGAGTGTGTGTATTTGACTGTATGCCTGTGGGCAGTTGTGTGTATTGTGTGCTATTGCTAAGGACCCGCAGCTTACACTGTTTTATCTGTCCTGCGGTACCATCCACTCTCCCCAGGAATTTAAAAGGACTGAGGGTAGACAGCAGAGGACGGCCCCCCTCCGGCATCCTCAGCCAGTCACAGGGCTGCTTAAAGTGACTGTTGGGAGAGTGATGGAATCAGACAAGGACATCAGATGAGAAGATGACAGGGAGATGGCATCTTCTGTGTCAGCAGCTTGGAAATACAGTTCATCATTATGGCAGCAATGTGCTCTACTGTGATACTGTGTGCAGAAGCAGACCTTTATTACCCTAATATGGGGTGATATGGAAAGTAAAATGCTGAGACTGGTGAGAAGAATCTGGAACTCCTTAGGGGATGGAGAATACTTCAGAATATAATATTTTTCCTTTTTTTGGTTTTTTTTTCACTAGGAAAGGAAAACCAGACTATACCACTTATTTTAGGCTGTGTGTGTGTTTGGGGGGGAGGCTCGGATGCAAACCTGCTGAAATTGAACCAGATTAAGCTGTTAGTGGTATTTGTTTAGTGAATGTGAGAAATTGACCAGGGCAGTGGGAAATGTATTTGTCCAGGGTAGCCAGCCAATATAAGATTCAAGTCTAGAACCTCCTGTTTTACAGTTCAGTGATCCATACAGCTAAACTACATTACCTACTAGCATTTGTTTTAAAAAAAAAAAAAAGGATGCTGAGTACTTGTGTAATGCTGATAGGAGTCCTCTTGTGTAGTGGGTACTGAGATTCACCTGGAAGGAGGGTACTGGGGCCAACTTGGGATATGGGTACCTGGGTCCTGCCAGTGAAGTGGGTACTGGGAACCCATCCCGAAAGAGAGCTATGGGTGCCCACCAGGAAAGATGGTTCTGGGTCCAACCTGGGAAGAGGGCACTGGGGGCCCACTTGAGAAGTGGGTACTGGGGGCACCTGGAAAGTGGGTACAGGGGTCCACCTAAGAAATGGGGTAGAGGGGGAACACCTGAGACATGAGTACAGAGCTCCCACCCAAGGCGTGGATACTGGGGGCCCACCTGGAAAGTGAGCACTGTTGACTCAATTATATCAGCATACCTTTTCAGTTGGTTACACTAGCCTTGTTTGCATTTTGTATTAACTTATAAAGATTTGAAACAAATTGGAAAATGGTGGTATATGACATGATGTTGGTGGAGGAGCTCTACTGTACCTTTCCAGGTATGTGTGGGCCAATCTGACACTAGGAAGAAGCAGTTTGGCCTTTGAACGTTTATTCATAACTTGTGCATCATACTTTTCTGGAACATGTAACATTTGTTGTCTTTATTTTTATGTGTGTGTGTGTGTGTGTGTGTGTGTGTGTGTGTGTGTGTGTGTGTGTATATATATATATACACACACACACACAACCTATACTATATCGTTTTCACTTTTTGCTTCCAACGAGACAGGATGAATCTTCCTTTCACTGTGCTGGTTCCTTGACCATTGCTGACAAAATGCTTGTATGACCAGTGTTCCACGCTAAGCCTGTAGCTTGTCCCACTACAGTGGGACCTGACTAGGGTCCTTACACCCCACTCAGGAGGCTGAAACATTTTAGGAAGAGCAAGGTCAGTGAGGATCGAGGTGGACCATTGAGGTATGGGGGGCAGAGGTCGGTGGGCTTCAGTCCCTATGCCAAAACCTAAATTTAAGGGAGAGCAAATTTACTGACAATGGAAATGGACTGTTGGGCCACTGAGACATAGGGGAGCTGGTAGGCTTCCTCCATCCATGCCAGAGTCCTGCTCTTGGTTTCAACCTGGTATTATTTCCTTGGGCAGTGCAACTGTTTAGTTGTGTTATCACTCCTGATATTCAGGTGCTCTGGTGGTATTCTACCGAGCACAAGTATCCCCACCCCTTGATCCACCAGGGAGCAGTCGGGTGTCAGGATCAATACCCCCTCTTCCAAAGAGGAGATTGGCATCCAGTTGGATGTGAAACAGAAATACCTGCTTTCCCTAGAGCCATGATGCTGGAGGCAAAATAAAAGTCCCTATAGTGAAAGAAATTCACATGCACTAACTCACACCAGTGAAACTGAAGATACAGCCAAGGATCTACCAAACGCAAATATAGCTTACTGTGTTCAGTTTTATTTGCAGATCAAACTGCAAGCACAGAAGTGCAGGACAAACTGCCTCACCATTTGCATGACTGAAACTGAATACAGTCAACTATCTTTCTTTTGGATGAGACATTAAACCGAGGTCCAGTCTTCTTGCTCTGGTGGTTGTTCAGGTGGATGTTAAAGATCCCGTGGCACTTCTCAAAAAGAGTAGAGGAATATTTTATTGTGCAAGAAATCAAAATAAGACATCCATACAATATAAAAAAAAGATAAAGAAAAATACACAAATGTAATACTAATATAAAAACTTACAAAAAAGTCAAAAAAGAAAAACCCCAAAGCCCATACAGTAATAAGAAGGGTGTCATGAATAATAAACTTCAAGTATTAGCAAAGCAATGCAAGAAGAAGTTTTGTAAACATTCAAGTAACACATGCATCGTTGTCAGTGATCCAAGGCAAGTATTTCCAAATGCTAATAATTTGTCCCTAGAGAGTTCCCTTTTTTTGGTTTATATACAAAATATAGCTTGCATAATTTTGTTGTATAACTCCTGATGACTGCTTTCTTTTTGTTGCAGAGTAAAATTGCATCTTGTAAGCCACATATTCCATTTAAGTACAACCATTGTTATTTGTAATGTGCTTGTATTCCACTTTGTCCAGTTTTTATCAAATGTACCGTAAATTATATTGTTATACTGTAGAGAGCTAAATATTGGAGAACTCCATTTGCCTGCCAAATGGTTCCAAAAATCCTGAATAAACGGGCATGTAAAAAGTAGATATGCTATTGTTTCCTCTTTCTGGATGCATGACAGTCTGCTGCAGTAATATTCCTCCAATTTTTGATGCTTCTTATTAGCTTTTATATTGATTTTTTTCGTGGCACACAAGCCAGTGCAGGCCCCACATTTTCTCTGGGATACGGGGATTATTAAGATAATGTTTTAAAGATGCAACATATTCTAATGGACATGTACTAAAAACAGTCTCTTCAGTACAAAGCATAGATAGCAATACAAAATAGAACTGTTTTCTAGTATTGTTTTGGAGTCCTTGGGGTGTAAGCTGCCATTGTTTTAATCTTGGAAAAGTACATCTGATATACTCTGGAATCTCTATCGATTTCTTAAGCGTTTTCAATGTACTGGAGTTCCAAAGCTGTAACCAGTGATGGCACTTCTCATACAGTAAGGCTCCCTGCGCTCGAGTCTGCTGTTCAAGCATAGGTCTGATGTTCGTAAAAAGAAAAAAGCTGTTGTTTAAATAAGATCGGATTTACCATATTAAGTCCACCTTGTTTTAATGGTAAATATAAAATGTTTCTTTTTATGGGGTTCAGCCTGTTATTCCAGCAGGCTTGAAAAATGATACTCAGGAGTTCAGTTTCCCTATATTTTTTGGGGGGGGAGGGGAGATATAACTTATATTCAGGAAAATTGGGACTAGAAACGTTTTAATTAAATATATTCTCTTTTTGTTTTGCTCATTTTCCATTTGCTCTATTGTTGAACTTTTTTCTTGCCAATTTCTAGCTTCTCACTCCAGTTGAGGTCATCCAACTCTCCTTGGCCAAAGAGAATTCCTAATATACGTATGGAATCTGGAGTAATGGATTTTCCTCCTACCGTACCATCATAATTTAATAAATAATGATGTCTTTGCCCTTGACATTTCCCTAAATTAAGTGAAGCCCCAGAAAGTCATCCAAACTTATTACAGGAATGTATAACAGTGGCAAGGGATTGTTCGTCCTGCATCATGACAGTCATGTCATTTGCATAAGAGATCATTTTTGGTGGAGAAAGTATTCTTGTGGTAAGAATTGAACTGATTTGCTGATTTGTATTTGTATATTTTAGTAAAGAATAAATAATAAAATTGTATAGTATAGGACTGAGTGGGCAACCATGCCTCACCCCTCTTCTAAGACGCACCAGGGGGCCTCTCCAACCTTGTACTACCAGGATCACCATGGCAGTAGAATAAATACTTCTAAACCAGTCTATCATGATATCCAGCACGTGATAAGTGCGTAATACTGACCATAAAAATTTTTGACTCATTTTATCAAATGCTTTTTCCTGGTCTAAAGAGACCAGGAAACCATCTATTGCACCCATTTTCCCCCAATTCTGTTTCCCTAATTAACAAGATTTGCTGTTGTACTTTTTGTCCAGTTAAAGCATATGTTTATGCTGGTGATATTACTAATTTTGCAATTTTAACAAGCCTATTTGCCAACATTTTCATGAGTACTTTAAAATCTGAATTTAATAAACATAAAGGTCTCCAGTTTTGTAGTAGGGACTTCTCGCCTTTCTTATAAATGTAAGTAAGGATACCCATATTCATGTATAATGGTATTTCTTTAGAATATAAAACGTAGTTAAATACCTGCGTAAGTTCTTGCACAGAATCTTTCCCTATAAGCTTTAGTATCTTATTTGGTAGACCATCAGGCCCTGGAGATTTACCACCTGCTAACATAGACAATGCATCCAGCGTCTCATTAACTCGTATTGGCTGAGATATTTCCCCTTAAAATTTGATTATTTGGCAAAGGAATCCCCAAATTCTGTAAATATAACTGTACTGAGGCCTGATCTGTTTGTATCGGGGCATACATTTGTGCTGTATCATCACCTGCTATTTTTAAAATATCTCTTTGGTTTATTATATTCTATCCCAGACTGGTCTTTCAAAGCAGTCATTTCCTTCATTTGTGACCTAGCAGTGTACATTTCATAAGGCCAGATAATATCTGCTTTCCCTGAAATTCCAAATTTTTGCTGGTATTCTAATGTATTAACTTTTTGTGCATGAAAATCCCTCATTTTTTGTTTTACCTCACAAATTTGTGTAGTCAAGTTTTGCCCTGTGTCATTGGCTAGAGATAGTAATTGCTGTAGTAATTTCCTATTTTGTAAATAGTCAAACTACTGTGTTTTACTTTTCACATTACTAGCTTGTTTACATAGAAGCTGTAGATCTTTTTTTTTGTAGCTTCTCACCATAGATGGGGATTGTCAAACAAAAAAAAGATGGACTTTCTGGCTGTAATAAAATGCTGCAGTGTTAGTAAAATGTTAGTTTCTAGTAATAAAGAGGTATTCGTGTTCCAGAATCCTTTTCCCCTTTTAAAATTGGTAGTGGTTCCAATTATTATGCCCGCCATTTTATGGTCTTAGAATTCTACTGGGACTGTTTCAGCTGAAAAAATATTAACATGTTTCGAAATAAATATATAATCAATACATGAGGTTAGTGCCCCCCTTTGGAAGATAGATACAGTAGTTTCCCTGTATGAGAAATAAGAGTTTGTTAGTTTTGCTTTATGTACAATCTGAGCTAACATATTCGAATCACAGTATTGTTTCAAAGTTTTTGCTGTAAGTGGACAATTGAAATCACCTGCAAAAATCATTGTATGTGAGGAATATAAATAAGGCAGTATCTGTGTAAGTATTTCACATCTAGCAGCCTTGATTTGCGGGGCATATAAATTCAATAACCTAAACAATGAGCCTTGTATTAAAACATCCAGGATCAATACCCTTCCTGGAATTAAGTCATATAATTTCAATTCAGGGATTTCAAACAGAATCCCCACCCCTGAGCAAGTTTCTGTCCCTACTGACCAATAGGAGGCGCCATGCAACCATCCTTTAGAGGCCATTTGTATCTATCTCTCTCTCAAATTGTGAAAACGCACATCCTGTAAAAAATAAATCCCAAATGAGAGAGAAGTGAAAAAAGAAAATACAATTTTTCGTTTGCTATCCCTCTTTATATTATTTACATTCAGTGTATAGCATGAAAAGGGAATCGCCATTTATGCAGTGTTCATTTATACTTTCCCCTTCTAGCGTTTTGTCTCTTTAGTTTTGCCTTCCTCTTTTGAGGGCCTCTCATATTTTCCTGCTCTTCTGTATCTGTCGATATTTCAGGTATAGAGGAAGCTATTGAAGATGCATCTGAATCCTCATCCGTACTATCCTGTTGTAGTATATCAAATATATTGTAATAGGTAGCGGGGCAGATCTAGTGGATATCTTAGTTACAGAAGCTCGTGCCCTTTGTTTTGGTGTATACTGTACTTCAGTTTGTGCACATGGTGGGGGGGGGGGGATTAGTGTGTCCAGTCGACGTTGAAGGTTCTTCTTCTACCTGACTTGAAAAGGGGCCTATACCATTTTTCAGCGGTGCTACCTGTTGAAATTGTGCAACCTGCCTGCCCTGCTGCCTCTGTTCAGTAACTACCTGCATTTGTTCACCCTCTGTGTGTGTCAGAGCAGTATCAATGCCTGGTGGGGATTGTGAAGTGCTTTCTGTAGATGACTGTGTCTTGTGCGTACCTAATTTGTTTTTTTGTGTCAAAGTAATTAATAATCTCTGCTCCTCACCATCCGCAGGAGGTTATGTGCAGCCCACTGACAATTTTTGAATGTGTGCCCTACCTCCTCACAAACATTACATTTGCACTCATTTGTGCATTGTGAACCTGAATGCCCCAGTTCCCCACAGACATTACATCTTAAGGCATCACAAATATTACTTAAATGTGCACCTGAACCACACTTGTAGCAGGTTTTAGGCTGCCCTGGATAAAAAAGTATTCCACAATCCCATCCTAAAAAGAAAAGGTTAGGTAAATGTGTTACTCCCAAATCAGTAGATTTTAACGTAACTTTAACTTTCCACCCCCCCCGTCCAAATATTTTCAGTGTCCAGTATAGCTTCTGGTTCCTCAATTATAGTGCATCTCTGTCATAGCCAGTGAGTCAAATGGTGAACCTTCACTTCCTCATTTCGGAATAGTACTGTCACAGTTTTATGTGCCGGCTTTGTTAGAGGGATAGCAAGAAATGGCTTCCATAATTTTGTTTTCTTCAGGGAATTATATCTGGTCCAAAACCTTTCCAATCCACTAAAAGTTTTGAAGCTGACATCAAATGTGGTTTCACTAGAGATGTGAATTAAAGTGTATATTATCTATCGCACCTTCTTACAGCACTCAGAGTCTTAACACATGGGTAGTTAGCGCTCTTCTCATAGGCTGATGCACAAAGGAATCCCAAATTTGAAATCTGAGCCTCTCCTGTCCTTGCTGACTCCCAGAATCCTCAGTTTTTTCTTTGTATGCATCTTCCCAGGCTGGTCACGTTTTCATCTGGCTCTGTGCCAAGCCCCAAGCTTAATATTTCTCATTTTTACAGTTGTAATTGAAATCCCAGAGTGCCTGTTAAGGCATACAGTTATCCTTACAGGTCCCTTTCAGTAAAGAGACCACTAAACCTGTTGAATTTACAAAACTAGGCTCTGTTAGACACAGCAGTCTCCGAGGCACAGGGCCTAGAAGTAGCAGTTTACTGTTGTTTTTGCTCCTGTGTTTGTTTTTTAAAATAGAAAAGAATCCATAGTCATGGCTATACAGTATCCTCCCCTCAGTTCACCTTTGTTCAATTGAGAGGGAAGGTAGTGTGCACTTGTTCCAAGTAGCGAGTTTCTCTTTGTCGGCTTATCTCGTTGCCCAGGCCGACAAGGTTTGAGGCTGCCTGCATTGCCGTGGGTGCTCCAATTGCCCGAGGGTCGTGGTTTACCTTGTTCAACCGCGACCGCCTCCGGGGCCTTCCGAACACTGAAAAGGTGCTTTTTGTGCCCGGGGGGGTCGCGGTTCACCTTCTTCAACCGCGACCGCCTCTCGGGCCTTCCCAGCTATGTAAAAAGCATTTTGTAGTGCCTGAGTGCCAGAATTGCAGCTGTTTCCGGCAAAACGCAAGGAGGGGCTCACCTGACGTTCAGAGGAGCCCTCTGGATCTCCTCGTGCTCCGACTGCAGGATCTGCTTCTCCGGAGTCCCTGGTAATCCCTCAGAAGCTCCCGGTCGTCTCGAGCTCCCCTGCCTTCCCATCCCCATCTTTGTTCGGAAACATCGCAAGATTTCCTCCCAAAATCTCGCTACTTCAAGAGGAGTTTTAGGGAAGGAAGACATTCTCAAAATGTTCATAGTCCCCCCATTTCAAAATGGTGCCGTAATTACTACACTCCTCTTAAAGGCACAGTGACACCTACTGTTGACTACACAGTACAAAGCCAATTTTAAAGGCAATAACCCACAGGTTAACTAGTGGACACTATTAAAGGGCCAGATATCCGATTTTATGAGAGTTTTGCCTGTCTTTTCGTCTGCTCACTCCATAAATTAATAATAAGGGCTGGTATTTAAAGAACTAAGGTGTATTACCCCAGTGTTCTTAGCGCTCCACCAATGGGAACAAAGTCACTTTTTCTGTATTTGATCAGTTGACTATGACTTTAGCCCACATCCCCTGAACATATCCAATAACTTTATGTTTTCCAGAACCATGTCCACCATAAGACGATTGTGCAGAAAGTGCCCCAACATCTTACTCACCTCGGACCGGGGAGAACTATGCCTTCTATGCATGGTGGACTCTGAGCCTAGGGAGTTCACCCACAACTCGGCCTCCACAGACGAAGATCCCCTAAACGATAACGTATCCATCGCTTCCCAAGGCGTCGTGCTGCAATTATTCCAAAAACTCCTGGATAGAATCGACTCCCTGGGAACAAACAAAAGACCCAGGTCACCCAGCAACACCCTCCTTCCTAAGTGACCCAGGGGCGAACCTACCTCATATGACTCGCCAGAGGTGTCAGAAGATGAGCACTCTGACGAAGAGGAGGAGGAACAAGAGTAGGATATGGCTGCATGTCTGTGCCCCTTTGAAGCCATTCCCGAACTCATTAGAGTCGTATGTCAAACGCTCAGAATGGATGAGCCGGTGGAACAGCCGGACAACAGATTGGATCCCCTGGTTAGGGAGAGGAAGCAATCCTCTGCTTTCTTCCCAGTATGCCAAGCATTAGAGAGCATACTAGCCAAGGAATGGGATGCACCAGATCCCATTAAGACTAGGGAGAAGGGGACCTTCGAGAGACGGTACCCACTTCCAGCGGACAGAGAGAAACTCTGGGCAACTGCCCCCCGAGTGGATGCAGAGGTCGTGTCCCTTAGCAACAAGACCGTTTTGCCCTCGGAATCAGCCTCTGCCATAAAAGACCCTATTGATAGAAAGGTCGATGAATTTGTGAGAAAGGTTCATGATATGATGATCATGAACATGAGAGCATCCATGGTCAGCCACTTATTCAGCAAGGGCCGCATCAGATGGCTAGAGGCAGTCCAACTTGACGTCTCTCAAACTAGTGCCCATGGAGCTACCATGGACTATGCCATCCAAGCAATGAAATACTCGAACATGCCGGATCGACTGCTTTAAGATGA